>CM052897.1:71499800-71583371 GCA_028534135.1 Potos flavus
AAAAAAAAAAGAAAAAAAAAAAAGAGAAAAGAATGTAATTAGGCTGGAGACTAGATCCAAGCCGTGTGCTAGATTTAGGGTATTTTTTGATCTATTTGAAGAAAGTGTACCCCAAAATTTTAAAGAAAAAAGAAAAAAAAAAACCCTATATGTATACAAAAAATAAGGTTAAATACAATGAGGGGATAAAATCTGTAACAGTGAAAATTAGGAAAGATTTTTTAAAAGGGTGTTGATTAGATACTAGTTAAAAAAATATAAACAAAATAAAATAAAAAAATACAGTAAGAAAAAAATAAAATTTAAAGAATTTAACTCTGAAAGACTAAAGGGTCGTGGGAAGAAAAAGCCATGAATTCTGTGTTGCTTTTTCCTATCTCAGTAGTTCCGCCGTTTTCTTTGATAGGTGAACTTGGTCTTGGCTGATTTTCTTGTTGATCTTCTGGGGGAAGGGCCTGTTGCCGTGATTCTCAAATGTCTTTGCCGGAGGCGGAATCGCACCGCCCTTGCCAGAGGCCAGGCTAAGCAATCTGCTCGGGTTCGCTCTTGTAGCTTTTGTTCCCTGAACGCTTTCCGTACCGCTTTGGAGGAGGGGAATGAAAATGGCGGCCTCCCAGTCTCTGGCCGGTAGGAGCCAAGAGCTCGGGGCCCCAGTCCTCAGTGCACCCTCAGAGAAAAGCAGTGCGTCCCTTCCGTCTCCCTGGTCTCCGGCCGCCCTCCGAGCTCACCTGGCCTGTGACCGAGTGTCTCTGTCCCTGGTGCACGGCCGTTGGGAGTCTCCAAACCCAGCGGATTCCTGCCGCGAGCTACCATGCCGCTCCTCCCGGAGGAGGAAGGAGGGGGTCTCTCCGGATCTGCCCCTTGTGGGGTCCCTGCTCGAAGAGCAGCTGCCTGACTGTGCCGGGATCACGGTTCAAGGTAAGCCCGAGCTGGTAGCTCACTGTTCGGCTCGGTCTCTGCCGTTGGCTTCCCCGTTCTGATATCCGGGAGCTCTGCCACCCTCAGACACCCCCGGTCTTTCTGTGACCCCGCGGGTCCTGAAACCGCGCTGTCTCCGCGAGGGCTCCACCCCCCGCTTAGCCTCTGGAGCGATGTCCCTCAGTGGAGCCGATTTCTAAAAGTTCCGATTTTGTGCTCCGCTGCTCTGCGGCTTGCCGGGAGCCGGTCCCTCCCTCCGCGGTCTATCTTCGCGTCGCTTTGGATTCACTTTCCCACACGTCCTACCTTCCGGAAAGTGGTTGATTTTCTGTTCCTAGAGGTGCTGTTCATATTCTCTTCTATTTTCTGCTAAGTTTGTAGTTGTTTAGAGTGGTTTGATAACTATCTAGCTGAACTTCTGGGATCAAACACTATCTCTGCCTCTTACTCCTCCGCCATCTTGCTCCTCCCCTTCCAGATGCTAATTTTGTTATGGACATGCCACTAATGTAAGCAAATCTAGAAATTTCCATATTATTGTAAAGATTTGGAAACTTTGGGATCTGAAATTATACTTATCGAGTTTTATTTCATTGAGATCTCTATTTCTGTAATTAAAATGAACACATTTGATTGAACCATATGAAATTGCCATCTTTATGTGCAAGACATAATTGAATATTGACAATTTCATATGCTTCAATATAAAGACATAAATATATTCATTCTGAATATTCAATAGAAACTGTAAATGTAGGAAGTTGTGTATATAGAAACAAGTTCTTCCTATTGAAAGGTGAGAACTTAATTTAGTGTCTGCTGAGAAATGTTCCATTTGTAACATCTTAAATTAATTCCATGGTTGCTCTGAATCAATTGAAAATGAGAAGTTCTAAGGGAGAAAAAGTGCTATTGAGTTAAAATGCCCCTGTAATTTCTTTCTTAGTAAGAAATGAGGGTAATAACAAATTTATTTAGATTAGAATATTAAAAGGAGAGAAAATATCATTCCATTTAAAAACTGATGTCACATTATTTTTATGTGCTTAACACCTTCAAGGACAGTCATTGGGGATCATGTTTTAAGGGTTAAAAAGGGGCGCCTGGGTGGCTCAGTTGGTTAAATGCCATACTTGTGGTTTCAGCTCAGGTCATGATCTCATGGGTGGAAGTATCAAGCCATTGTGGAGCCTGTGTGGAGCCTCACCATGCCCACCACACTGAGCCCCAAGTGGAGCCCCAAATCAAGTGCTCAGTGGGGAGTCTGTTTGGGATTCTTTCCCCTCTCTCTTCCCTGCACTCCCCTGGCACATGCTCTCTCTCTCTCTCAAATAAATAAATAAATATTTTTAAAAATAAAATGAAGGGGTAGAAGAGAAGGAAAAAGAAAAGTCAGAGAAGAAAAGTAAAGAAGTGTCATAGGACCTGTAGAGATGTTCAAAAGACTAAAGTCTAAGAGAAGGCCAACCAAGGGATATGCCAACCAAGACACTGATAAATGCTTCCAAAAAACTACTTCTATGGAATGGTGAAAGTAGAAACTACATTGCAGCTTGAATGAAGTTAGAAGTAGAAGATGTAAATGTGGTCAGCGGTTCCAGAAGTACAGTAACACAAGTATCCTTGCCTGTTAAGGTAGCTTGACAAGACAGCTGAATTGAGGGAAGGTTTGCTATTTTTTGGTGGTCTTAAAATAAATATGATGAGTTTGTTAGCAATCTAAAGGTAAAAATACAATGGAGAAGTAAAGATTCAATAATTCTTTGCTCATGTATAGTAGAACTTTAACTTATTATAGAATTTATTATTTGATGCTAAATTATTTGTGTCTTTGCGCTGAAGCTTGTAATGAATCACTTGGCTTGGTAGTTTATGGCATTTTTCACATTTGGAGGGGCTGTTGCCAATGGGGCAATTTCCGTCCATAACCGATGAGTCATTACATGGTTTATTTATGGTAGTGGTGGCCTGGATGAAAGACATTTATAATTGACCATTCAAGCTTTCAAGGGGAAACAAGTGATTACAATTAATTGGTAGTGTGTTAATACAATTAATCCGGAGGATAAATTATGTATTGCTCATTTTCTGACAGTTTGATTCATCAGTTGTTTATCTTACCTAATTTCTAGATCAATTAGCCCTGTTTCTTCAGCAGTTATTGATGCACATGGATTTCTGATAGCATCACTTACTTTTCCTCGGGTTAATGAGATCTGCTTCATAAAGGAACAGGAGCTGATATTTTGGAGATTGGGAGGATGGTGGCTCTTGTTTCTGTGGCAGGGATTACATTTTCTTTGTAAGATTGATATTGAGAAAACAGTGGTGCCCCTTTCCATAACTGAGGTGAAGGCAGAGCTTCACACTCCAGGATAGGTGGCTTTCATGACCTGAATACATACATTTCTTAGTCGGTATTACTTACTAAATTTCTCCCTCAAAACACCAGGGCCTGAGGACTAAGAAAAGTCTTCTATTTCTTACAGAAATGGTAAGCCACACTTGCTGTTGCTACCATAGTCAGTATACATATACTTTCCAACAGAGAGAGAAAAAGATTTCTAATCCAGGGGCTATTTTCCATGCTAGATGAGGCAAGAATGCTGTTTTCAATTAACAACCCATTGTCTGGCTCCAGAATAAGGCAGAACCCACTCTGCGTGATGTTCTCACTTGTGCCAATTTTGTGTTCTGATAACATAGCATATGCAAAGTTTGGATGGACATTTCCAACAGGCCTCCTTAAGATAAACCTCACTTCCTGGACTTTCCCGTTAGGACACAGTTTCGGAGAACTGCCATTGACTAAACATAAAGCGTCATGATACCAGGAGATAATAGTAGACCCTGTCTCGGGGTAGTTAATACAATTTGTTCAGAGTTAGTGGAATTTAGATAGTCAGTGAATTTAGCAAAAAACAAACCAATCCTCTCTCTTTTCTTAACAAATGAGTAGAAACTAGTTTTTTTTGTGTGTGCAGAGTATTTAATTGTGGCAAGGAGAACTTGTGCACAGCCTCAGTGCAATGGTCAAAATTATCTGAACAGCCAGGCCCCCAGAATCTGAGGCACAAACAATAAATTCCTGAGGGGAATACTGAAAATCCAATTCTCAGGGATATCCATATAGTATTTGATGAATTGCATTAAATTTCACCCAGCTCTCTGGGGCTGAAGGATATTCATTTACTGATTTTATTTCAAGGGTCAAGTGAACTGAATTGCCTGATCATAAAATGTGTTATGAGGGATTGGGAAATGAAGTCTGTGCCCAATAGTTACTGTTTTCAATTGAATTGGGTTAACAACTATTGGAAATGTTGGTTTGACCTAGAAGAAGCAAACAAGACATAAGGTTCAACAAATATCAACAAATACCACTCTTCATTTGAGTGCCAAAGGATGTCTTGATAGTTGACTTGTTTCCCCCATATGTACTTTTTGACCTGCTTTGCATAGGAAAGTGGGAAGACATCTATTGATATGCAGTACATACATGTTTGCCTTAGTAGGCCATCCTGTGTTTGTGTACCACATAAGAAGCCCCAGAGAGGAGTGAAAGGGACTGACTTCTTTCACTGTTTTTGCCTTTGAATTGGGACACTTCCTCCATCTACTCAAGAATCCATTTCATCCATCTCAAGCCCTGTCTTCCCTTCCTCTTCCATGTTCTTTCTCCTTCTTTCCTTCACTCTTCTTCTCTTCTTAATCTTCCCTCATAATCAGTTAGTAGACTTTGCATTTTGGCTTGATGCTGCTTTGACATATTCATGGAATTTTTTAGTTTCCAAATTTCCTAATCCTTTCAACCTTAAATTATAATATGAAGAAAATCTTGAAATTAGGTCATCAAGTAACCTTGGTACCTGAGGTTGTGGAGGTTGTGGGCCCGAATTCCTAAACTGATTGTGTGTGTGTGTGTGTGGTTCAACAGGGAAATATTTTTAAAGTTTAGGATATTAAAGTCATATAATTGAACAAAGATGTAGAAATGAGCTGGTGCTCCAATTTCAATCAAGATTTAATTTCAAAGAAGCTGGAAAACAAGTCAAGTTCAGCATAGATATGGTGTGGTGTTGTCTGAGAAGGAAGATGAGGTGACTGATTATCACAAAAATGGGGACATGCTGCAACATAACAAGCGTAGGGCCTTTAGATACTATGGGTAGCACTAAGTTGGCAAGATGAATGTTCTACTACCAGAAAAAGAACAATGAATCTAGAAGGCAGAATGGGGCAGTCACTTGATGAACAAAAAGATCTATCTATCTATCTATCTATCTATCTATCTATCTATTTACTTATTTATTGGAGAGAGAGAAAGTGTATGTACATGCACAGGTATGTCTATGTGAGCTGGGGGTGGGGGGAGGCAGGGAGAGAGAGAGAATCTTAAGCAGGCTCCATGCCCAACACAGAGCCCCACTTGGGGCTTTGTCTCATGACCTTGAGATCATGACCTGAGCTGAAATCAAGAGTTGGATGCTTAACCAGCTGAGCCACCCAGGTGTCCCCAAAAAGACCTTTTAAAAGTGAGACCTGAGCACTGTTGCATATTTCATGAGACTGATTAACAGTATATGTTCTGACTCCAAGGAGATGAGCTTCAAACAGGCTCAGGTTTCATTAGCCTTATCAATCCTTGGTGATAGAAATGCTTACTTGTGTGTGACATGTCCTCAGGTTTCTGAGATTCAGAATGGAGAGCACATGCCAGAATCTTTCTTGATCGAAGCAAATCATGTTTATTGAAAAACAAACTGGTTGCACCTTGTCTAAATGTTTCTGGAAACCCTGTAGTGAAGCTAGATAGAATGGTGAGCATCTATTTAATTTAGATGTTGAATTCAAACATAGGAAATCCCCAGAATTCAAAATCATCTGTGAAATTTTCCACGAAAGTTACCATACAAGTATGTTTCCATATGAAACAGGTTCTAAGAAAATCACTTTGATATGAGTTACCTAGTTCAGAGATGAGAAGATGAGCAGGGATAACAGCTTGTATTTCATAAACATTCATCACACACCAGGTATTCTGCTAAGTGTATATTTCATTTTATCTTCACAACAAATGTACTGGGCTGTTATCCTCAATGTATACTTGATGAAAGTGGAATAATAAAATTAAGTAACTATCCAAGGTCACACACATAGTATATTATAGAGCTATATTTCAAACTCTTGTCTGACTGTAGATATTGAATTCTTAATCACAATACTGCAGGTGTTTATAGTTTATCATGAGACAGAAGCTAAATGAGAAAAAGATGGTCTTAACTTTACCAATAGAAACTGAGTTTGTTAGCAAGCATAAGGGTGCAAAAGATGTTAATGTCTTTCTGAGACAATGTAGAAATAATAGTAACTAGACAGAGCATGTTCTAAGTGATGCTTGAAGTTCCTTGCAGAATTGTGAACCTTTGATATATCTGAATATTGTATTTAACGTGTATAGGGCAAAAGATGGTACTGTATTTTATTGACTTTTCTTGTGTAGTATATCTTAATTTTTTTCCTCCTGAAAATCACTATGTTCCTTATAGAAATATTGAAAAACACAGAAAATGTATAGAGGAGGAAATAAAAAAACTCATAATTTCACCACAGTGAACATTTAGTATTTTAATCTTAATATTTTAACGAACATTTGCTGGTTACCACTCGTTAATATAAAGATTCACTCAAAAATAGAGCAAATAGAGAAGTAAACAAGGGTGGTCCAAGATGGCGGCAGCAGAGGAGACCTAAATTTCACCTCGTCCCAGGAATTCAGCTAGATAGCTATCAAAGCATTCTGAACCCCTATGAATTCAACAGGAGATCGAAGAAAAGAATAGCAGCAACTCTATGAACAGAAAAGCGACCACTTTCCACAAGGTAGGATGTGCGGAGAAGTGAATCCGAGGTGATATACGGGAAGACAGACCGCGGGGGGAGGGACACTCCACCCGCCGGCGACCGGCAAGTGATAGAGCAGTGGAGCATAAAATTAGAACTTCTAGAAGTTTGCTCCGTTAGGGACGTCACTCTGGTGGCTAAGCGGGGTATGGAGCCCTTGCAGGGACAATATGGTCTCAGGACCCATGGAGTAACAGAAAGACTGGGGGTGTCTGAGTGCAGCAGAGATCCCAGGTATTGGAGCGGGGAAGCTACTATAGAGATGGAGCCGAGGTGGGGGCTTTCGGCTCGGGGTTGCCATAAACTGTGATCCGTGGCGCAGTTGGGCAACTACTCTTTGAGCAGGGACCCAGTAAGTGGCAGATCTGGGGGACTCACCTTCCTCCCCGGGAGGAGCAGCGCGAAAGCCTGCCGCAGGAGCCCGCCGCAGGAATCTGCTGGGTTTGGAGACTCCAAACGGGGTCGTGCGCCAGAGATAGAAACACTCAGTCACAGGCTGGATGAGCACGGAGTGCGGCCGGAGACCAGGGAGACGGGAGGGACTGACTGCTTTTCTCTGAGGGCTTTTCTCTGAGGAAGTACTGAGGAGTGGGACCCTGAGCTCTCAGCTCCTTCAGAGCCGGAGACTGGGAGGCCGCCATTTTCATTCCCACCCCCCCAAAGCTGTACGGAAAGCGTTCAGGGAACAAAAGCTACTGAGAGCGAAACCGAGCAGATTGCTAGCCTGACCCCTGGCAAGGGCGGTGCAATTCTGCCTCGGGCAAAGACATTTGTGAGTCACTGCAACAGGCCCCTCCCCAAGAAGATCAGCAAGAACACCCAGCCAAGACCAAGTTCACCGATCAATGAGAACTGCAGAACTCCAGAGGGGAAAGCAACACATAGAATTCATGGCTTTTTCCCCATGATTCTTTAGTCTTTCGACTTTAATTTTTAAAATTTTCTTTATTTTTTTACTTTTTGAATTTTTCTTCTTTCCTTTTTCAACCTTCTTATCAATTCCTCTTTTAAAAATTTTTTAATTTTCATTTTTATAGTCATATTCCCTTCATGGTATTTAACCTTTTTTTTTTTTTTTTTAAGATTTTATTTATTTGACAGGGAGAGAGTGAGAGAGCACAAGCAGGGGGAACAGCAGAGGCAGAGGGAGAAACAGGCTCCCCACTGAGCAGGGAGCCTTATTCGGGACTCCATCCCAGAATCTTGGGATCATGACCTGAGCCTCGGCAGATTCTTAACCGACTGAGCCACGCCATCCCATGTATTTAACTTTACTTTTTGTATATAAGTAAGTTTTTCTTTCCTTAAAATTTTGGGATGCAGTTTCTTCTAATAGACCAAAATACACCCAAAATCTAGTGTATAGCTTTGTTCTATTCACCAGCCTGATCATATTCTTTTTTTTTTTTTTTTCCTTTTCCCCCTGGTTTTGTGTCTCTTCTGATTTGTTTAGTGTATATTTCTCTGGGGTCGTTGTTACCCTTTTAGTGTTTTGTTCTCTCGTTCATCTATTCTTCTCTGGACAGAATGACAAAATGGAAAAACTAACCTCAAAAAAAAAGAAAAAAAAAAAAGAACAACAGGCCATACTGACTGCTAGGGACCTAATCAATATGGACTTTAGTAATGTCAGAACTAGAGTTCAGAATAACAATTATACTGGCAGGGCTTGAAAAAAGCATAGAAGGCACTAGGGTATCCCTTTCTGGAGAAATAAAATCTAACCAAGTCAAAATCAAAAAGGCTATTAATGAAGTGCAATAAAAAATGGAGGCTATAACTGCTAGGATAAATGAGAAAGAAAAGAGAATTAGTGGTATAGAAGACTAAGTGATAGGGAATAAAGAAGCTGAGAAAAAGAGAGGTAAACAACTACTGGATCATGACGGAGAATTTGAGAGATAACAGATACCATAAAGCAAAACAATATTAGAATAATTGGGATCCCAGAAGAAGAGACAGAGGGGCAGAAGGTATATTGGAGCAAATTATAGCTGAGAACTTCCCTAGTTTGGGGAACGAAACAGGCTTCAAAATCCAGGAGGCACACAGAACCCCCCTCAAAATCAATATAAATAGGTCAACACCCTGACATCTAATAGTAAACTTACAAATCTCAGAGACAAAGAGAAAATCCTGAAAGCAGCTCGAGACAAGAGGTCTGTAATCTACAACCATAGAAACATTAACTTGGCAGCAGACCTGGCAGGCCATAAAGAACTGGCATGTCAGGGTACTAAATGAGAAAAATATGCAACCAAGAATACTTTATCCAGCTAGGTTGTCATTGAAAATAGAAGGAGTGATAAAAAGCTTCCAGGACAAACAGAAACCAAAGGAATTTGTGATCACCAAACCATCCCTACAAGAAATATTTGAAAGGGGTCCTCTAAACAAAGAGAGAGCCCAAAAGTAACATAGGCCAGAAAGGAACAGAGAATATACAGTAATAGTCAGCTTACAGGCAATACAATGGCACTAAATTCATATTTTTCATTAGTTACCCTGAATATAAATGGGCTAAATGCCCCAGTCAAAAGACACTGGGTGTCAGATTGGATAAAAAAGCAAGACCCATTGGTATACTATCTGCAAGAAACTCATTTTAGACCCAAAGACACCTCCAGATTGAAAGTGAGGGGGTGGAAAACCATTTATCATGCTAATGGACAAAACTGCTAGAACTCATATAGGAATTCAGTGAAGTGGCAGGATATAAAATCAATGCACAGAAATCAGTTGCATTTCTATACACCAACAACAAGACAGAAGAAAGAGAAATTAAGGAGTTGATCCCATTTACAAGTGCACCCAAAACCATAAGATACCTAGGAATCAATCTAACCAAAGAGGCAAAGAATCTGTGCTCAGAAAATTATAAAGTACTCATGAAAGAAATTGGGGAAGACACAAAGAAATGGAAAAATGTTCCATGCTCATGGATTGGAAGAACAAATATTGTTAAGATGTCTATGCTACCTAGAACAATCTACACATTGAATGCAATCCCTATCAAAATACTGTCAACTTTTTTCACAGAAATGGAACAAATAATCCTAAAATTTGTATGGAAGCAGAAAAGACCCCGAATAGCTGGAGGAATGTTGAAAAGAAAACCAAAGCTAGTGACATCACGATTCTGGACTTCAAGCTCTCATCTCTACAAAGCTGTCATCCGCAAGACAGTATGGTACTGGCACAAAAACAGACACAGAGATCAATGGAACAGAAAAGACAACTCAGAAATGGACCCTCAAGTCTATGGTCAACTAATGTTTGACAAAGCAGGAAAGAATATGGAAAGAAGACAATCTCGTCAACAAATAGGGTTGGGAAAATTGGACCACCACACGCAGAAGAATGAAACTTGACCACTTCCTTACACAAAAATAGACTCAAAATAGATGAAAGACCTAAGTGTGAGACAGGAATCCATCAAAATCCTTCAGGAGAACACAGGTAGCAACCTCTTCGACCTTAGCCCCTGAAACCTATTCCTAGACACATTGCCAAAGGCAAGGGGAGCAAGGGCAAAAATGAACTATTGGGACTTCATCAAGTTAAAAAGCTTTTGTACAGCAGAGGAAATAGTCAACAAAACCAAAAGACAACCGACAGAATGGGGGAAGCTATTTGCAAATGACATCAGATAAAAGGCTATTATACAAAACGAAACAAAACAAAACAAACAAAACTTATCAAACTCAACATCCAAGGAACAAAGAATCCAATCAAGAAATGGGCAGAAGACGTGAACAGACAATTCTCCAAAGAAGACATCCAAATGGGGGCACCTGGGTGGCTCAGTGGGTTAAAGCCTCTGCCTTTAGCTCAGGTCATGATCTCAGGGTCCTGGGATCGAGCCCCGCATAGGGCTCTCTGCTCAGCAGGGAGCCTGCTTCCCCCCTCTTTCTGCCTGCCTCTCTGCCTACTTGTGATCTCTCTCTGTCAAATAAATAAATAAAAAATCTTTAAAAAAAAAAAAGAAAGACATTCAAATGGCCAACAGACACATGAAAAATTGCTCAACATCACTCGGCATCAGGGAAATACATATCAAAACCTCAATGAGATACCACCTCACACCAGTCAGAATGGTGCCCCTTGTGATGCATTCTTTTTTTTTTTTTTCTTGTGATGCATTCTTAAGGCTTCCATTTCTTTCCTTCATCTCCAAGACTTTCAAATGTGGTAACTCCTTGTGGAACCTGCAAGGCTTTTCGAGATCCAGGCTCTGCTAGACTCTCCAGCTTCATTTCCTGCCACTCCCCAAATTGCCCTGTGTCCCAGCAATACCAAATTTCGTGTGGCTTCCCAAATACACAGGTTTGTTGTAACCTTTGGTTTTTGTAACTATTAAACAAGTCTATACCTGCATAGACTTGTATCATACCAATGGTTTTTGTAACCATTAAACAGGTCGCTCTTTCCACCTATAGTTCCTTTCCTCCATTTCTAGCTAGCTTCTTCAACTTCAAAAATCCGTCATGGACATTAGTTCATCCAAAAAGTCTTTGCCAATATCCTCCCCTCCAAATTGAGTTAAGCTACTAATTTTTTTAAAAAAGGTTTATTTATTCATTTGAGAGAGAGAGGTGTGTGTGTACCATGCACGTGCACAAGTGGAGGGAGGGGCAGAGAGAGAGAATCTTGGAGCAGACTTCCTACTGCGGAGCCTGAGGTGGGAGCCTGAGGTGGGGCTCGAGCCCATCACCCATGAGATCAGGACTGAAGTCGAAACCAAGAATCAGACACCCAACCTACTGGGCTATCCAGGCTCCCAAGCTACTAATTTTACCTCTATATCTAACATATGTTTCCGTTACTGCATTCATTGCACTATATTGTGATTTTTTAGTTATTGTTTTTTTACATTTCTGCATATCTTTCTGGACTATTAGACTGAGTTCCTTAGTGGCAGTTTATTTATATTATCTCCTACTCCTAGCTCAGGGATCTGGCAAATAGTAGGCACTCACCAAATTCTTATCTAATGCATAAATGAATAAATGAACAAAACAATGAGAAAAAGATGCAATAATATATGTAAGAACACTTTATAAATTGTGAATTGCTATGTAGGAGTTAGTTATTATTGGCCCAAACTATAATTTTCATAGTTTTGCATAAAAATCCTTTCAGGAATGAAAAGCAACTTTGCAAAGATAAACTTCAACATTTTAGATTAAGAGGAAGAGCAAATGACAAGGTTATTTCCATATTGGAAAGTTATTTGAAGAAAATAAAAAAATATTCGATATGTAGAACTGCCTTTTAATCTATTTTTCATATATACTACATGAGCACAATATAAAATTCACAAGGCACTTTTTTAAACCCCCATCCTGATTGCCCAATCTCCAGTTTCTCTCCTTCCTTTATCATCACATTCAGACATATACTATGCTTGTAAGGCATGCGTATACGGGATGCTGCCTTTTGAAAGAGAAAAAGAGAAACGACTTTTTTCAATTAATGCATGGTTCCTGAGTGTAAAATAAAATGGTATGAAAAATAAAAAATTTAGTTCTCAAGATTTCACTTATTTGGAGAGGTTTTTTTTTTCCAATTCAATGAATTTCTGCAATAAGCTTTAATATCTCAGTGAAATGTCTCTACTTCTGTCCTTTTGTGATGGTCTTCTGTTCCTCACTCTTTCCCCAATATAAGATTTTACTTTAAATCCTGCTGTGGCGAAGATTTAGATCTTTCGACCAAACCCATAAGCTAAGCATCACATAGAGCTGCCCTAGTACTTTTTAATGAGGACACTCTCCCACTTGGAGAAGCAATCAAACTTTTCTTCCCTTACTTCATTCCAGGCCAGCACATGAAGGGTAAAGATGATGGAGGCTGTTTGTGTTTGCTGAAACAGAAATCTCCAGGTACTAGCACCATGATTTGGTAATCTTCCCTCATCTTAGAGGGCAGTCCTTGCAAGGTCTTGATAGAGAATCGTATTCCAGCTCTTGGCAGTTTGATTTTATGAACAATTTAATGTTCAATTTCACACGAAACAAACTATGAAGTTGTCTATATAAAGGAGTTTTAAAATTGCTTGCTTTGTCTCTGTGGCAGAGCATCGATAACAAGAGTTAAAGATCTCTGTTGAAGTCTTTGTCAAGTTTAATCATAAACCCAGTTGTTTTAAAAACCCTAATAACAAATATTCTTTTATCTCAGGCTTTTTTTTTTTTTTTTAAAGATTTTATTTATTTATTTGAGAGAGAGAAAATGAGCGGTGGGGAGGAACAGAGGGAGAGAGAGAGAAACAGACTCCCCGCTGAGCAGGAAGTCCAACAGGGTGCTGATCCCAGGACCCAGAGATGATGACCTGAGCTGAAGGCAGACGCTTAACTGACTGAGCCACCCAGGCACCCCATCATCTCAGGCCTATAAAGTCCTTATGAAAAACACAAACTTTAAGTAGAAATCACAATATAATCATTAAACTCCTTAAAATACTTGGCCAAGTATTTCACCAAAAAAGGTTTACCAAAACCTAGCAACTATTTAATATGACTCACAATTAAGGCTTGTGTCTAAAAATGCTATATTTTATTAAATTTGAATATTGAATTATTTTTCTTCTCAGACTGGTTTTCTCATAGTCGATTGTCATTTATCAGCCTTTAAAAATACTTTAATTTTCTTAGTGCTCTGAAACACCTACATATAAACTATTACAGGATCAAGCTGGAAAATTTTAGCCCTATTTATTTTTAGTATTTATAAGGACAAAATGGTGAACAGATAGGTAAGAGCTACTTGGGTGCTTACCTGAAATGAACTTATTTGCCCTTGGAAGGCATGTGGATAAATTGGATAATAGAATAATTTTCCAATAATAGCGTCTACACCTGGCATGCTACAAAGAACTCGAATCTCCTCACATGCGGGGAGAGCAGGCACAATCAGCATATTCATGGACATAGATGTCAGAACCAGCACAAGATTTGGTATCACTGAAACTCTTCTGATCCCATCGAGGAACAAATGGGAACCGGCATTGTCTTCCATGTATTTCTTACTAGTATCTACTGCTTCCGTATAGTTAACTCTGTTTAGGTTGCTGGATATCAATGTACTGAACCTCAGACTGAAAACAAAAGCAATAACATTTGAGCTCAACCAATCAGTACTTCTTGGGAAGGGGGAAATAGATTTTATCTACAGAGCAATAATTAAGGTGTAGAATCTTTTTGTTTTTATACATCATTCACACCAATTAATGGAGAATTAAAGTAAAAATTCTGGGAGCACCCGGGTGGCTCAGTTGGTTAGGCATCTGATTCCTGATTGCGGCTCAGGTCTTGATCTCAGCGTCGTGAGATTGAGCCTGGCGTCAGGCTGCCCGCTGGGTCAGGAGCCTGCTTGAGATTCTCTCTCTCCCTCTCCCTCGGCCCTGCCACCCTACGCTTGCTCTTGTGTGCTCTCTCTCGCTCTGAGATAAATAAATAAATCTTTACAAAAAATAAAAATTCTACTGTCTTAAAACATGACTGCTCTGTGGCGACTGTCAGAGCAGAAAGAGAGGGAGACTGCTGGTGCGTTCTGACGTAGCATCTGTAGCATACTACTCCTGTAGTGATCTCCATCCAGCTCTACCTAGAGATTAAGATGGGACTCCTCAAAGAATGAATTAATGTAATAATATCATAAAAAAATTACAAAACAACAACAAAAAGCCTTCCTCAGAGATAGCCTTATTCCCATTTTCATCTGTCCATGTATTAGATGCCAGCATCCCTGCCCACTTTTGCCCATAACTCCCTCCCTTTGGGAAAATTTCCCTCTCCTACCTTTTAATGATCTGACGTAGCTGCCAATCACAGTGACTCATCTCTCCCGCCGAAGGGCTGAACAAATGACTCAGGCCTGGTCAATCATGATACTTAGTGCTTCTTACCACCGGGAAAGACCAGGTTTGGGTAGGAGACCCAGGCTCGGTTTACCAAAGTCTTTTCCCGTTTTCTGGGATTTTTATCTGAAAATGCTGGGACATAAAATTTCTCACTTTCCCCCAGGGTTGCTATGTCAACCTTCAGCTACCTACCCTACTCCCCCACCCGCCCACTCCCTCTCAATCCTCTCTCGGCACCTCAGTCCAGCTCAGAACAGCTAAGTCAAATTCAGGCACTTTTGAAAATGTCGAATAATCCACGGTGCCAGTAACCAATTTATTTCTTTTCAGCTCCTGTATCTACTCTGTGAGAAGGGATTGATTTTTCTTTTCTTTTTTTTTTTTTTGAGAGAGAATGCATGCATGCAAGCACAGGGAGGGGGAGGGGCAGAGGGAGAGGGAGCAAGACAATCTTAAGCAGGCTCCAACCCCAGCAGGGAGCCCACTTGGGGCTTGATCTCACCACCCTGAAATCATGACCTGAGCCAAAATCAAGAGGCGGAGGCTTAACCAGCTGTGCCACCCAGGTGCCGCAATGAATTGCTCTTTACAGCATTTCTTCATTAGGGTGAGTGCAAGGCCAGTAGAAGGTATGGGACAGACATGGAAGGAAGGTTTATGGTGTCAGGGTCAGTGTGCTGTGTTTTGCTCTGTTAACTCCTGCTGAAGGCGCATCCATGTTGTGTGGAGGGGGAGGTCCAGAGACAGCGCACCACCTCCACACCGCCCGCTGGTGACCTTGCAGCCACGCCCAGGCCCAGCTGAACCCTTTGCCACAACTCTTCTTCCAGGGACACTGGATTGTTCCTGACCTCCTGTCAGCAGTGGCACCTGGACTCTCTCTGTACACCATCTGACCGGCCTTGGCGCACCTGTGTCCTGGAGGGTGTTGCTTGCAGCCTGGTGACTGAGGACCAGCTTTGGCTCAGGTAACCCAGCAGACTTCCCTGCCACCCCATGGGTGGCCACCATACTTTCCTTAACGAGGTCTAAACGCCACCTTTGGGGAGTGGGCCCTCCTCCAAGTTCTCCCTCTCCAACAGCCTAGATACCCTCTAGAGTTCTCTTTATATCTTTTAAAGTTACTCTCCTATTCTAATTTAATAATTCTTTATATAAAACCTCCCTCGTTATTAGTGTGTGTTTTCTGTTTCCTGATTGGACCCTGACTAATTGACTCATTCTTTTTCTTCTTCTTCTTCTTCTTTTTTTTTTTTTTGGTTAAATACAGTTGATTTTTTTTTTTTTTAAAGTAAGCTCTGTACCCAGCGTGGGACTTAACTCACCACCCCGAAATTGAGAGTCACATGCTCTACTGACTGAGCCAGCCAGGCACCCCTAACCTGTTATTCTTTTTTTTCTTTAAGATTTATTTTATTTATTTTTGGGGCACCTGGGTGGCTCAGATGGTTGACAGTCTGCCTTTGGTTCAGGTCATGATACCAGGGGCCTGGGATCAAGCCCTGCATCAGGTTCCCTGCTCAGTGGGAAGCCTGCTTCTTCCTCGCCCTCTGCCATTCCCTCTGCTTGTGCTCTCTGGCTCTCTCCATCTCTCTGTCAAATAAATAAATAAAATATTTTAATAAAATATTTATTTTATTTATTTTAGAGAGGGAGAGAGAGAAAGAGAGAGAGCAGATGAGTGGGGGGAGGGGCAGAGGGAGAGGGAGAGAAATCTTAAGCCTGCCTGCTGAGTGCAGAGCCTGATGGGGGCTCAATCCCACCACCCTGAGATCATGGCCTGAGCCGAAACCAAGAGTTGGATGCTCAACCGACTGTGCCACCCACGTACGCCCCACTAAGCTGTCATTCTTAATATTACTTTTAGTTTCTGTGATTGGCTTGGATCTTTTCTTACCTCTGTGTTGCTTATGTTTTTATTATTATTCTACCTCTGGAGTTCTATGTAAAATGGGAGAAGCAATGCCTGTCTTATGTGCTATCATGCATAAGAGAGAGTTTGTAAATTATAAAGTGGTATTTTATGTGTCTTGTATTTATTACCTAATAATGCTTCATTATCTTTCTGGATGTTTTTTCTCCTCACCCTCTGTCTGAACATTTCCGGAAGGCTGGTTCTTGACTTTTGCCTTCTCCCTATTCCCTAGCTTCCCATAGCTTCATGCCAATCTCTTGCTGGAACTCTGGGCTCACATCTCCATTGCTATCATCAGATATTCTTTACTGTCTAGATGCTGGAAGATAATGTCCTAAATGTTTAATTTGACAGGGCCCCATTAATTCAACATACATGAGGATCTGTAATGTGCAAGGCACTGTTCTAGGTGCTGGGCATACAGAAGTAAATAAGATAGGCAAAACCTTTACTTTTATGGAGTTTATACTCCACAATTTAACCATAATCTATCCTTTCAGACCCATCTCCCTTCATCAACTTGTGCTCCAGGGGAAAGTGAACATCTCATTGTTATTTTCCTGCCCCTTTACTAAGTATCATACCTGAAACAATCTTCACCTTCTTGGTCTATCCAAACCCAAGCTTTCTTCAAGATCCAGTTTAAACACTTCCATGAATCCTCAGTAGACAACTCCCAAAGCACTTTTTATAGCAGTAGTTCACAACTTTTCCCCATAACAACTCATCTGAGAGATAAAATATGCCCTTTTGTAACAGTGGCTCAATATGCATCTATTCTCAGTGGGTAAAGGAAGGGTTTTTACCAGAATCTCAGCACATGGCTGTGGGGACATGTATAATTTGATGAGTCTCCCCAGCCATAGAAAACTATGGCTCCTTCCCTGTTGAGAAGCACAGGTCTATACCTTATGCTTCTTAATGAAGCGTGTGCTGCTTTTAAAACATTTTCATCATTCAAATTCTCATGCATCATCTCTTTAAATAAATGGGAATGCATTAGAAAGAAGTCAGTGGAGGGGGGCACCTGGATGGCTCAGTCGACTGAGTGTCTGACTCTTGGTTTTGGCTCAGGTCATGATCTCAGAGTTGTGAGATCAAGCCCCAAGTCAGGCTCCGTGCTTGGTACAGAGTCTGCTTGAGATTCTCTCCCTCTTCCTCTGCCCCTCCCCCTGCTTGCGTGCTCTCTCTCTCAATAAATAAATAGAATCTTTAAAAAAAATAAAGAAAAAAGAAAGAAGTCAGTGGGTCTACTACGTCTTGACAGTCTTCTCTGCCCACAATTCATGGTTGAATATGCAGATGGCCCCCAACTTACAATGGTCTGACTTACAATGTTTTGACTTTACATGGTGTGAAAACAATATGAGTTTGGTAGAAACCACACTTTGAATTTTGAATTTGGATCTTTTCCCAGGCTAGGGATATGGAATGTGATCCTCTCTTATGATGCCAGACAGCAGCAGCCATAGCTCCCAGTCAGACATAGGATCATGAGGGTAAACAGCTGGTTCACTTACACAAACACTGTGTACCCATGCAGCCATTTCAGTAGGTATTCAACACTTTATTATAAAATGGGCTTTGTATTAGGTGATTTCGCCCAACTGTAGGCTAATGCAAGGGTTCTGAGTACATTTAAGATGAGCTAGGTTAAGCTATGATGTGCTGTAGGCTAAGTGTATGAAATGCCTTTTTGGCTTACAATATTTTCAATTTACAGTGGGTTTATCAGGACATAGCTCCATTATAAGTTGAAGAAGATCTGTATTACACACAGAATGTTAAGAAATATTGAAATGATTATTGCTTTTATTTGTAAATTGTAAATATGTATATAGAAATAATTATATATATAATAATACATATATATAATAATATATATATATATTACTCACCTTAACAACCATTGCTAATGCTTTCCATTTTTTCCCCAAAGGATTTCGAAGCCCATTCTTTGGTCTTTTTTTTTTTTTTAAAGACTTTATTTATTTGAAGAGAGAGTGAGAGAGAGAGCATGAGAGGGGAGAAGGTCAGAGGGAGAAGCAGACTCCCCATGGAGCTGGGAGCCCGATGCGGGACTCGATCCTAGGACTCTGGGATCATGACCCGAGCTGAAGGCAGTCGCTCAACCAACTGAGCCACCCAGGCGCCCATCCATTCTTTGGTCTTGTGCACTAACTTTCAGATGGAAAAATCAAGGTTACAGCTAAATATAAGAGTTAAAACTATAAAACTTCTAGAAGAAAACTTAGGGAATAACTTTATGACCTTGGATTAGGCAAAGAATTCTTAAATAGGATATAAAAAGCGCATAATTATTAGAATGATTTAAAAAATTTAAGTTGACAATACCAAGTGCTGGCAATGATGCAGAAAAACTGAAACTCTCCTACCTTGCTAATGAAGTTGCAAAATGGCATAGGCAATTTGAAAACTATACTGACAGTTTCCTACAAAGCTAATCACATACTTACAGAATTCATCAAATGTATAGTTTGTTATTATTTTTAGTGGCAATATAATAATACAGAACCCCAAATATGAAGCTATCTTAAAGATTAACATTTTGCTTTTCAGTGAGGCGATCTTTCCTTACAACATCTCTTAATGTATTTTTTTTCTGCATTTAAATCACCTCCTAGCTGTCTTTTTCAGGTAGACATCCCCACCTCATTTGTCTCCTATAAACACTTCCCATCCTTTAGGCTTTTAGCTATTTATCTTATTCCCTCTTTAACTTCTCCAGCATTCTTTCACACGAGGAGAGTAAACATAGCCACTAATGAAGGGTTTTATCTTGTTTAAATATTAAAAGATCATTTCAATAAAATGATTACTAGGAAAAAAATGTAATAAAGTACTAGCAACATGTTTGAAGCTGCCTTTGGAAAATTAGCCACCTCTGCCCTTTCCCCACGTCTGCTGGTTCTGAGGATCCATCTTTGAACTCTCTGTGAATACAATGATGGTGCCAGAAGGGAATCAAAGGGAATGTGGATCTGGACAAATTGCCATTTGCTTCACAGTAGCTTCTAGGAGATAATGACCAAAGAAAGTTAGAATCCCTCATTCTGATGAGTCCTGAAAACAGAAAGCTCCCTCCAGTCCACAGTTTGTAGTCTTCTTATTAGGCATTTTAAGTTTTAACTATAGAATGCGTCAGAGAGAGACAAATACCATATGTGGAATTTAAGAAACAAAACAAACGAGCAAAGGGAAAAGGGAAAAAGAGAGAGAGGGAGAGAGGCAAATCAGGAAACAGACTCTGAACTATAGAGAACAAATAGGGAAAATGGGAGATGGAGGAAATAGGGATGGGAATGAAGGAGCATGCTTGTGATGAGCACTGGGTGATGTATGGAAGTGTATTGTATATGTGAAACTAATATAACATTGTATGTTAACTAACTGGAATTAACATTTAAAAAAATGAAGTTTTAACGGCAGAATGATAAAGGTAAAGTGGTAGGATGAATAGGAAGTTCTTTGAATTGGAGGGAGTTAGACCTGGATTCTTGTCCCGTATGCAATTAAGGAGCTGGGACACCTTGGGAAAATCCGTTTTCTCTGGGTCTCAGACTTGCAGTTGTTAAGTGAGGGAGGCTCAGACTCAAAGCTCCCTACGGTCCCTTTTGGCTCTTGCAATTTCTGATTTTGTAGTTATAGGTGTCATGAACATTACTAGAGTGAATTGTTCTCCCCTGTGGCAATCTTAAGAGCATTAACAGAAGTAACTTCTCTTGCTTACTTGGCTCTCAAGAGGGAAGCACTTCAGTGACTCGAGAGGGTTGAAGAGACGGAACACTGCAAATTTCCTTTCGTAATATACACTCTTAAAGAAATCCTAAGCCAGGTTACTGGATAGCTTGAGAATATGTGATTGAGTCACTTACAAACGGCTGCCAGCTATTTAAAGATGTAGGAACTTTGGGGGTTTTTCCTCTATTCCTTCCAATAAGTGGTAGCAATTGGAATTTAAGTAAGGCAGGCTTTGCCAGACTTTAAGATTATGTATTCCTTTTGGTGAACAAGATGATTGAAGAAGTAATTAATAGAGGAATGATCCCATAGTTTAAAAAATCTTGACTTTAAGGTATTCTCCCAAAAGCAAAGGACATCTTATATGCAAGATCTAAAAACCATGCCAATACAAAATTTATGGCTAGAAAATTCATGAACTTTTGAGCTTATGAAGATTAGAGTTTGCTTCTTTTTCTTCCCTGGGCACTCTGCATGCAATGTTGCCTTATAACTGCTTATTTACAGTGATCGTGGGGGTCATTTCTTTTTAGCCTAATTCCAAAACTAGAAAATTCAGAGACAAGACAGTGAATGATTTGTTCCATTGATTATCAGTTGGGTTTCCATTGATTTTCAATCTTTCTTTATTCTTATATTTTAGGAGTACCAGCTTTAAACAGCTGGATTTTTCTTTTTTCTTTTTGTTTTTTTAAGATAGGCTCCATGCCCAATGTGGGGCTTGAACTCATGACCCTGAGATGAAGAGTTGCATGTTTTACCGACTGAACCAGCCAGGCACCCCTGAACACCTGAATTTTTAAAAATCCAGTCTGACATTTGCCTTTTTTTAATGGGAAAATTTAACACATTTTTATTTATTATGGTTATTGAAATATTAGGATTATAGAAATAAATCTTATTCTGTCTTTTGTCTTTGTGCCACCTTTTCTGCTTCCCCTCCTCACTATTGCTGCCTTTTAAATTCATTAAGTTTTCTTTTCTTCTTCTTATCTGATTTTTTGTATGTACTAACTTAAAAGTAACATACTCTTTTTAAAAAATTTTTGCTATTCTAATATGAATAGTTGTCAGAGTTTAGAGAGTTACAGAGCTCAATATTTTTACTTTAAAAAAAGTGCTAATCCCGTAGAATGTTTTAATTCTGACCACCTGTCATCTTTATAAACCACTATAATAAGTGTTTGAGGGGCACCTGAGTGGCTCAGTTGGTTAAGCATCTGCCTTCCACTCAGGTCATGATCCCAGAGTCCTGGGATTGAGCCCCATGTCCTGCTCCCTGATCAGCAGGAGCCTGCTTCTCCCTTTCCTCCCCACTCCTGCTCCCTTCTCGCTATCTCTGTCTCTCTCTCAAATAAATAAAATCTTCAAAAAAAGTAGTGTTTGAGGCCACTAATTCCCATTGACTTTTATTATATTACAACCAATGTAATGAATGATTACAAAGAATCACTCTTGCTTTCTTTTGCCCACATATTCCTGATGTTCTTTTTTTTTTTTTTTTTAAAGATTTTATTTATTTATTTGAGAGAGAGACAGTGAGAGAGAGCATGAGATGGGAGAAGGTCAGAGGGAGAAGCAGACTCCCCATGGAGCTGGGAGCCCGATGCGGGACTCGATCCCGGGACTCCGGGATCATGACCTGAGCCGAAGGCAGTTGCTTAACCAACTGAGCCACCCAGGCGCCCTATTCCTGATGTTCTTGAGCACTATTTCTTTTGCCATTGAGTCCTTCCTTGGAAATTCCTCCCATGAGCTCTTTTGGTATCAGTTTTTATTTGTCTGGAAATTATTAGAGCTCCCCCTAGTTCTTAAAGGGTATGGACTAATAGATTGACAACTGTTTTATCACATTGAAGATATTATTCTACTATATTCTGGCTTCCATCATTGATGTTGAAAAGTCAGGTGTTGGCCTAATTGTTATTTCATTGTGAGTAATTATTATTCCATTGTGGGTAATGTGCCTTCTCTTTGCATGCTTTTGGAGTCTTTTTATCTTTCAATGTTTGCAGCTGTCACTAGGTATAGATTTTTTTTCCCCCTCTCCTTTTGCCTTTTTAGTTTGGTTCAGTTTGGTTTTCCTAGGTCTGTGTCCTTTAACAATTCTGGGAAATTCCCAGCTATTATCCTGACAAATACTATTTCTTACCTATTCTATTACCTCATTCTAGAATGATAATTAAACCTCTTTACATCCTAGGTCTTTCAAATTTCTATTTCAAATTTTCATCTCTGGGATATATTCTGAATTTCTTTGTATCTTTCTTGCAGTTTTCAAATTGTCTCTTCAGGTATAGCTAACCTGAGATTACTCCATTGTCCATTCATATTTTTATCAATTCAATTTTTGACTTCTAGAAATTCTATTTGCTTCCTTTAAAAATCTTTTCATTTATCTCTAGTGTCTCATGTTCTTTCCTCATATTTTGAGTTTTCAGTTTTATTCCTTTAAACATATTAGATATAGTTATTTCATATTCTGTGTCTAATAGCTCCAACATCAGAAGGCTTTTGGGGTTGTTTTTCCCCTGTTGTTCCTGCCATCTCTTATTCATGGCACTTTGCTTCCTTGTATTTTGTGGCATTCAACAGAGTTATTCCTTTTCCTTGGATCTTTATGCAAATTTTTGAGGCCTGGATTTTATTTTCCTTTGCCAGACATCTAAGGGGCAATATCACCACTATGAATAAAATTTTTAGCTTAAGTTTTTTTTGTGTGTTTTTGTCATTTTGGATCACAGTGGCCGTATGAGTTCAAGCTGGAAATCCTGGTGAGAGTCAGGCCATTACTTCCTGTCAGGGACTGCTTTTACTTGGTCCGAAGGTCTGAATATTTCTTACTTTTCTGCTATCTCAGGACTTTAAAAAGATATTTTTATTTAACATTTTGTTTTATTGAGAGAGTCATTTAGAGCATCGAATCTGCCAGATGGAAGAGTCTGGATATGGTATTGTCTCATAAAATTCCAAGTTGATGCAATTAGTTTTTGTCAGCAGCATTGCTTTTTTAGCATAAGGATCCCAAGGACTAAAATGCCCCACAATTTCGACCGAGCTTAGAAAGAATGAGTAAATGAGAATTTACTACACGGTAAACGAGACTGTAGTTCTAACTCTGTGACATCCACAGTGCATAGAACATGACACCAGCTTTTAGGAGTCACTATACTTAAGATCTGTACTGCTGACTTTGAAATGTGAAATTGAGTTTTAAAAGAGACTTGGATGGGGGTGCCTGGGTGGCTCAGTGGGTTAAAGCCTCTGCCTTCGGCTCAGGTCATGATCTCAGGGTCCTGGGATTGAGCCCCGCATCAGGCTCTCTGCTCAGCGGGGAGCCTGCTTCCCCCTCTCTCTCTGCCTGCCTCTCTGCCTGCTTGTAATCTCTCTCTCTGTCAAATGAATAAAAATAAAAATCTTTAAAAAAAAAAAAAAAAGAGAGACTTGGATGGGGTGCCTGGGTGGCTCAGTGGGTTAAAGCCTCTGCCTTCGACTCAGGTCATGGTCTCAGGGTCCTGGGATGGAGCCCCGCATCGGGCTCTCTGCTCAGCAGGGAGCCTGCTTCTCCCTCTCTCTGCCTGCCTCTCTGCCTACTTGTGATCTCTCTCTGTCAAATAAATAAATAAAATCTTAAAAAAAAAATAAAAGAGACTTGGATGAAATGTCTGATAATAACTTAATGTTAATGAACAAGTTACATTGATTTAAGTGCAGGATCTACTGTGGGAATGGTTCATAGCTGATACTGGATAGGAAGGAAGGTATAAATTCCCAGTGATGGATGTAGCCAGGTGTGTTGTGTGGACACCCAGAGAAAACATTCCTCTTTGCCTTCTTTTATTTTTTCTTTCGACTTGATCAGTTGCCCTGTGGTCAGAAACAGGTGCTGTTTTCTGAGAACATTTCTAGAAAATAGTTCACTTAGGAAATTCATGTGACTAAACCACCCTTAATGCCAACGACAAGATGGTAAACACCATGCGCTAGAGAAAGACAGATGACTATATCCCTGTTTCTCCTTCCAGGGAACACAATAAAGCCTGCTGTAGTAAGAGTTCCACCAAATCAATGGAAAGAAGGAAGTCCTATACTCAGCTGCTGCTTTTTGTAGCCAATGTAGATCAAGATTTCTTCTAGTGTAAAAATGTTTCATGTCTTTGATTCACTGAAGACTGCTATTAAAACTTCCATTATCTCTAGGAAAGCAGTAGCTGAGTGTGGCTCCTCCCTAGAGGGAGAGTAGCTCATGGCCAGTGATGGCACCACCACCTCTCCACCCCCACCAGGTCCCCATCACACAATCTAGAATGCTGGTCAAAGAGAGACAGTCACGCAGTTCAGAATGTGTGCGCATAATTCTCACAAATAGCAAAATGGGTGAAGGGGAGTGGGAGAGACCGGCTTCCAGGTATGGAGTGAAAAAGTCACAGGAATAAGAGGCACAGCATAAGGAAGATAAGGAAGTCAATGATATTGCAATAACAGTGTATCAGGACAGATGGTAGCTACACTTGTGGTGAGCATAGCATAAGTATAAACTTGTCCAATCACTCTGTTGTACACCTGAAACTAATGTAACATTGTGTGTCAACTGTACTCAAAAAAAAAAAAAATCTCAAATTGAAGCTTATTCAATTATTCAGTTCCCACTGTGGTCTGCCATTGTTCTAAGTGCTAGGAATACAAGAGTGAGCAAAATAATCCCATCTGTTCCATCTAGGAACAGTTCACAGTCCTCTGGTGGGGGACAGACAAAAAGAGACAATTCCATTATTAGAGTTTAATGAGGGCCTGGAGAGGAGTGGTAGAAACTGCTACCTAAACCATCTCTATGTCCATTTACTGGTTCCACATTGAGCTTTTCAGTCAAAATTGTAATACCTGTCACAACAGAGCATATAAAATGGTATGCTAGAAATTATCTCCCTGACATAAAAGAGATAGGGAGGGTGGGGGAGGGTGGGGTGGGAAAGGGAGCAAAGAATGATGATGGAAAATATCATAATCATTTGACCCTTTTTGACTATTCAGAGAAGTTTTAAATATGTTATATCAAGAAAGGCTGCTTATTCAGTGAAACATTGGTACATTTGTCGGACATATGTAGCTCTTAGACAAGAGTGGAAAAAGAAAGTGAAGAAAATTTTTAGTTTGGAACTAAGGATATAAAATTTTAGTATATTTCCATGTTCACAAAAAGTCTTATTTTAAAAATAAGTTCCTTATGTAAAGAATATTTTTCGGGTGCCTGGGTGGCTCAGTGGGTTAAGTGCCTGACTCTTGGTTTCAGGTCTGGTCATGATCTCAGGGTCCTGAGATGGAGCCCGGGCCAGGCTCTGTGCTTAGTGGGGAGTCTGCTGGAGAGTCTCTCTCCCTCTCCCTCTCCCCTTTCCCATCTGCTCCTCCCCCTCTTCCCCTCCCCTCACTTGCGGGCACACTTGCTCTCTCTCTCTCAAATAAGTAAATAAATAAATAAAATCTTTTTAAAAAGGAATATTTTTTAGGGCAATGAAAAGAACTCTGTATGATATCATAATGATGAACACATGTCCTTATACATTTGTCCAAACACATAGAAGGTACAGCATCAAGAGGGAATTCTAATGTAAACTAGGGACTTTGGGTGATGATGACACGTCAGTGTTGGTTCATCAGTGTAACACACGCATCATTCTGGTGGGGGATATTGTAATGAGGGACCTATGCCCCTGTGGGGGCAGGGGGTATATGGGAAATCTGTACCTTCCTCCCAATTTTGCTGTGAACTTAAAACTCCTTTGAGAAAGTTTTTTTTTTTTTTTTTAAGGTTTTTATTTATTTATTTGACAGAGATCACAAGTAGGCAGAGGGGCAGGTAGAGAGAGAGGAGGAGGCAGGCTTCCTGCTGAGCAGAGAGCCCGATATGGGGCTCGACTCCAGGACCCTGAGATCATGACCTGAGCCAAAGGCAGAGGCTTTAACCCACTGAGCCACCCAGGCGCCCCGAGAAAGTTTTGATTAAAAAAAAGAGTATTTTCCATCTTGGTTGTGAGTTTTGAGCACACCCTTACAACACAGCCACGTAAGGAAATCAGATACTACAGACTATAGAACCCCATCAACACACAAGCTCTTAAATGAAGGGGAATGGCTCTAGCACTCAAAAGTGTTGGGAGTTGTCTTAGGAATAATAGTTAAATAAAGCTTAGCACTTTCAATGGGGGCATTAAGACCCTTTTATCTCCTTCAGAAGCCAAGCCTGAGTGCTGGCCTTTATACTCACCTTATAATTTGGTTCTCGCTGCTTATCAATACCTGTGCTTCTCCGTGTTCGAGCCACTGGAGCTCTGGGCATAAAAGCAGAGTTTGATAGTTAAGTATTTTGGCGACTGTCTCCCTGGTGACCGTGGTAGGAAATAACCTTTGACCTCTCCTCTATTGTTTGTAGTGAAAGCCTCACTCCCCGCTTGTGAGCTTTCTTCTGCACTTTCCTGGAAAAGCAAGGCTGCCGTGTTTTCTCTTGGGCCCCAGCCATCTGGCCCACTCACCATGCATTGTTTTCTTGGATCAGGAGATCAGGGCAACCACCATTCTCCCTGAGGGTAGGCAGGTGAAGGAGGGAGGTGGTGGTGGGAGTGGGAAAGCCTCGTTACGGAATATTGTGGGCACGATGCTTGCCAGGATAGCCTTGCATGATGAGAAATCTTTATATTTTTACATCTTCAATCACATTCTTCTGCTCCGTGTGCCTTTCTCACGGCTAGTCCTACCTGAAATTTTTACTTGTTTTCTCTTACTGAGAAAAAAAAAAGTTAAATTTATTTAGTTAAAATCATTTAGTTAAAATCATTTTGTTAAAATCATTACATTGAGAGACCTCACTTTCAAGCACCTGGCTCTTTGCTTCACATTGTCAGGTCACAAAGATAAGTTGTGTTAACAAGTGGGACATAAAAGAGGGTTTTCATGAGTCCTAGGAAAATGAAATGTTAGGATACAAACTGTAGATGGGATGCTGTGTGGGAACCCTGGGTGCTAGGGATAGTTGGGGGAAGTGAGTCAGGCGTTAAGAGAAAGGCGGAGTATAGCATGAAAGAAGATACTTGGCCTACCTCATACACAGGGCAAAATTAACACCTATCACGGAGCATACATTTACCCAAAGGTAATTTCTCTAATTACCAGCAGGGGGACCTCGCTTATGAACACTCCTTATGGAGTAGGAAAACCAATTGGCTTTTCAGCATTAATTTGGGGACTACGGTTTTTGTAGCTTTTGAATAAGATGCAATTTTATGCAGCTCTTTATCAGTGGTTTAAATAGCTTGATTAGACGGAGGTAGACTGAGGCTTTTTTTTTTTTTTTAAAGTAAACTCTATGCCCAAAGTGGGGCTCGAACCCATGATCCTGAGATCAAGGGTTGCATGCTCTACCCACTGAGCCAGACAGGCATCCCAAGGTTTTTATTGTTGTAGATTCCATGGCAAGTTCAATTTTCACTATATTAAAAAGATATTCATTCAAGGGGCACCTGGATGGCTCAGTGGGTTAAAGCCTTTGCCTTCGGCTCAGGTCATGATCTCAGGGTCCTGGGATCAAGCCCCGCATCGGGCTCTCTGCTCAGCGGGGAGCCTGCTTCCCCTTCTCTCTCTGCCTGCCTCTCTGCCTGCTTGTGATCTCTCTCTCTCTTTCTCTCTGCATCAAATAAATAAATAAATAAATAAATAAATAAATAAAAAGATATTCATTCAAGATTCCTTTTTTTTTTTTTTTTCCTGTTTGGTTTCTAGTTTGTCAATTCCAGTTTTTAAACTTACCTTCAGGCACATTTCGTCCAGTCACAGGAAATTCCAGGGAAGTGTCCAGGCTTGTGCAGGAATCAAACCTGACCCTTTTCTGCTTTTCATATCCTATATCCAAGTCCTATTGGTTCTTACTTTCCAAATATAGCATGTTCCTAAATCAAGTATGTCTCAACATTATCATCTTATTCCAAAACACCATTACCTATTTCCTTGACCACTGAACTAGCCTTGTAACAGGTTTCTTTACTTCCATTACCCCTTTGCTTCCCACCCACCCAGGTGTCGGGTTGAGCTATTGAGTCTCCAAAGGTTCAAATGACAATTTTTTTTTTCAAGGAAATTATGTTGGTGATCACCTCCCCTCCCCCAATTTGTTTTTGCCTTATCTGGATGTTCATCCCTGGGTTATCCCTGGACAAAAACTAACAAGTTTTTGATAAGATTTAAATTACCTTAGGGGAGCCTGGGTCGCTGAGTCAGTTGGGCGTCCGACTCTTGAGACTCTTGGTTTTGGCTTGGGTCATGATCTCAGGGTCATGGGATCAAGGTCTAGGGGGTGGAGGGGTGCCCCTCGGCTCCACACTCAGCAGGGAATATGCTGGAGTTTCTCTCTCCCTTTCCTTCACCCCCCCATCCGCCCCCACTTGCGTGTGCATGTGCGTGCAAATAACTAAACCTCTAAAAAAAAAAGATTTAAATTACATTAAATAATCAAGGTAATGCATGATAATCACTCAGTAAATGCTTGTTTGTTCGTGAATTCATCCATGTGTTCGTGTGTTCATCCTTTCTTTCATTGGGTATGTATGCCTTACTCCTGTAACAGCAAGACTACAGCCACTGTTAATAAACCTTTTGCAATAAGTACAAATACCTGTTGGGTAACAGGTGTGACTCTGCCCTAGCCATTTATCTAGTCAGTAATAGATATTAGCCCTAAGTAAGATCAGTGCAGGTAAGCCCTCTCATACTCTCGTGGATCTGATGAACAATACTCATGACCAGGGTCTTCTGTTGCCTTACTCATTTCTAGCAAATGAGCTGTGAGCAGAAATAGTATCTTTGATGACAGAGAGCCTTTGATTGTGCACAATGTGGACAATAGCATCCCTCTCACCTCTTCTCTAAATGGATGTTATCAGTGATATTTTCAGCTTCACATAGAGAGTTGGATGGGATAAAATCTTAGGTGAAGAGCAGAATTCATAACTATTCTTTTTGGTTTAATTGAAGCATAATTTTCACAAAATAAAATGAAAAGATCTTAAGTATTCAATTCAATGAGTTCGGCAATTCCTTACACCCATTCAACTACCACCCAAGACAAGAATTTAACATTTTCATCACCTGCCAAAATCACCCTCATGCCCCTTTCTAGACAATCCCCAATATGGCAGAATTTTCTATTGTAAGATCTTCCAAATGTTCTTAGGGATGTCTTCTACTTTACTTACCATTTGAACTCACAACTTTCTTCTGTTGGAAGTAAGCTAATGAGAGGTTTGCATGAATCATTTCAATATTCATAACTATTCTATGAGGTAGGAATTATTATTTCTTCCATTTTATAGATGAGAAAACTGAAGCTTAATGAGATAAAGTAAGTTGCCCAAAGGTCAAACAGCTCTTAAGCTCTTTAAGGTCTCAATAGCTCTTAATTCCAGAGCTGGAATTTGAACTCAGATTGGTCTGATTCTAGCACCTGACTTTTAAATCACTATTCTAAAGAGCAAATACATCCTGAGGTTTAGCTAACAAGTGCAATTTTCCTGGGTCTGGATTTTGTGCATCTGTTATTGTGACAAAGGGAGAAAAAGTAAACTGGTTGATTTAATACCATCTTACGGTATAACTTCTATTTCTTTTATGATACCTTATAAGTTCGGTTACTCTTTCATTAACTTGTGCCTGCGAGATTTTTGCCAGTTGACCATTAAGAACCGTGATGGAGATCACCCTGACGATGACAGTTAGAAGGGCAAACATTTTGAGCACTATGTGTCAGGTGCTATGTAAAACACTGCATCGAAATTTCCTGATTTAGTTCTCCTAATGATTTTCGGGTAGGATCTGTTATTAACAGTTTTACAGACTAAAAATTTGCGGCTTAGTGAGCCCGAGTGACTTTGCCCAGTGCTGCACAATTAGAAGGTGGCCGAGCTCATTCTGAATCTTGTCAGGCTGTCCTGAATGCCTGTATGTCATCCCCTGCTGTAAACAGCCTCTTAATCCTCTAGGTAGGTCCTTAGTCCTATTCATAAAGAATGGTCTCAGTTCCTGCCTGAACTAGATTTCACCAGTATAAATGTGTGAGCGTGAACTCTGCCAGCTGGCAAGCTTTCAGATAAGATCCTGTTAGTCCCAAACACTTAACTCCACCTGGTCTTCAGAAACTTGGGAAACAGCTGGCCTTTGGCCAAATTGTGAGGTACATGAAGTTTGTCTTAGACATTTGATCCTCCTCAGCTCTCTGCCCCTACCCTCAAAATATCCTCTCAAACAAAGACTCTTCTTTCAATTCCTGGAGCCCAAGTCTTGCCAGAATTACTGAGTTCACATGTTTGGACCCTCTGATGCTCCTCAGGCTCCTTCCCTGCCCCTGCCTGTTGATTTTTCCATCTGTACCTGAGCCAGTTTCGTTCTGGCTTTCCCTCCCAACCCGTGCTAATGTCCTCTTGGAGGGAAGTAGGTGTAGGACCTCTAGATGCCTGAGGCTTTCTAGAGCAAGGCAACCTCAGTGGTGTGTCTCCAGGACTGATAGGACAGGAAGACAAGGCAGCCTTAGTGGCAACAACACCTAATAGTCTTGAATCTGCTCCTGGTGCTGTTCGAAATACTTTATATGTAGTCGTTTATTCAATCCTTACAACAGTATTGTGAGGTGTGTTAGTCAAGGCTCCGGCAAGAAAGAGGAGGTACACACAGATGGAATTCTGAAGAGAAGTTAAAGAAGAAACTACTTGTGGATGTGTTAGCAGATTTAAGGGAATCAATCAGGAATCTTAAGGCATCCAACAAACTAGCTGCAGTCAGAAGCTGTTCCCACTCACAGGCTGAAAGGGCAAGCAAGGAAATGGTGTAACTAGAGCCTGATGAAGAGCTATTCTAGGAAGAGCTCTCTAAGAAGCCATCTGCAGTCATGGAGGTATGTGTCCAGAGCCCCAGGGTGAGGTGGTGAGAGTAGCAGGTGAAGAAAGAGAAAGCAGCTCAGGGGTTGGTGAGATGTTGGGGGAACTGATATTCTAATACTCCCTTCCACCTTCCAGTTTCCCTTTGACTGAAACAACTAGAAGCCTGACATTAAGGGAGTCTCGGTGATAGAGACTTGAAGTATCAGTCTCCATGGGGCTCAGTATGGGGCAAAAGGACTGTGAATTACCAGTCCATGAAAAAACTGAGGCACAGAGAGGCTGAGTAACAGGTCCAAAGTCACACAGTTGGAAGTAGCAGAACCAGGATCTGAACAGAGGTTGTCACGTCCGGTCCAGTGTTAAGGAGTTCTCCCACACTAGCGTCTTACAGTTTCTCCAAATGCCTTCTCCAGAGAGATTTTAGAAGATTCCTGCAGGAGGTATTTTGGAGCAGGTGCTCTAATCCTATTAGGATCCTATCCTAATCCTATTGAATTGAGACAGATTCTAGGATCAGGCATGTGGGGCTCACCAATGGATGACATTTTTGGGATGAATCTGGGCCAAGCATGGAAACTCATATGGGTCTTCAAATTGTTCCCACTAGTGACAGAGAGGAGCCCCTATTACAGATAAAAAGTTCCGTTCACCTATTCAAGATATCCCTGAACACAGTAGCCTCTTGGCAGAAATTACTTTGTGACAGACACAGGTACTACCGATAGGCTTTGGCCAATTCAGTGGGTTAATGGTAACTAACATGGTCAAGTTTATGAAACAGAAAGATCACAAAATACTAAGTTTGTCAGAAAACCACTGATAAGACAGGGAGAGTCATTTTGTCTCAACTTAGGAAAAACTGAGACTTGTGGTTTCTGTGTGAGAGAAGCCAGTACTCAATTTGAACTTCTGCAAAAAAAAAAAAGAAAAAGCCACCCACCTCGGTTGAACCCAATCAAGGCAGACCAACTGATAGAAAATATAATCATCGTGTGGAGACATTTCCTGTGAAATAAGAAGTGGAGGTACAGAAAAACACTCTTTTGTGAAAAAGAAAATTCAAGAGAAATGAAGTGATTAGCCTACGTCTTTTTAAACTAAAGAAGGAAAGCTCTAATGAGAGCCTTTTAGAGTTTGTATTTTATTTCAATTAAGTTTTTTGTTTTCTCTTTTGTAAAATTAGGCAGCGAGCTGGCACTTTTTATATAAACCAGGACTTCTATCAGGAAAAACATGAGGCTGGGAAAGAGAGAGACGAGGCCCGAGGTGATGCACAAGAGAGTAAGAAAAATACCCACATTTCTTATGTAATTTAGCAACAAAAATGTGTAGCATGTAATAGGATACTAAGGCTTGGCATTATTGCTCTAATTTGAGAAAGGAAAGCTGTCTTACTGACCTAGCAACCCTATGATAGAACTCTGTGAAAAGTAAATGAAATGTACTCAGCTTATGATCAACCGAATGTTATATCCCTAGACAATGCTCTTTTCTACTAAACTTTTTTTTCCTCTCCCATTATTTGTTCAAAAAGTGTTCTTTTAAAATTCTATCCTACTAAACTACTTGAAATGTGGATGTTGGCCTTAGGGAAGCAATCTTCATTATTTGTCATGAGGGTGGTATTTAATTGGCTTAACTGTTCTTCTTTCCACAAGTTAGCCATTTCTAGGAGTTGGTTATTAACAATGTTTATTATACAATAGGATTTCACATTACAGCTGGTTTCTCTCAAGCCACAACTACTGGAGGTGTACTCTGTATAAATAGTCATGCACACATGAGAAATGCAGTCCCCACCTTCCTTTCCTCTGGACTCCAGATTTGTTAGGATGCTACGGGATTGACCCTGTGGGGATAGGGGCCATACAAGGTTGTCAGAGGGGACTCCATTTGAGCAATGATCTCAGGAAAGAAGAGTGAGAAAGTAAGCAGCCTTATCTATGTGCATCCAATCCTCCCAAGGGCTCAGAGCTTATGCTTGCATTTAAAAGTAAAAATTAAAGGGAAGCCTGGGTAGCTCAATTGGTTGAGCATCCAACTCTTAATTTTGGCTCAGGTCATGGTCTTAGGGTCATGGTCTCAGGGTTGTGGGATCCAGCCCGTGTAGGGCTCCACACTCTGCAGGGAGTCTGCTTGAGATTCTTTCCCTCTTCCTTTCTCTCTGCCCCTCCTCCTGCTTATGCACGTGAGCTCTCTCTTTCTGTCTCTAAAAAAAAATAAGTAAATCTTGAAAAAAGTAAAAATTAAGGAAGTGCTGGCAGCCAAAATGATGTTCAATCCCTTTATGACTTCTGATCATAGCAAGAACTGTAAAAGTCATTTCAATGCACTTTCCCACATTAGCAGGAAGATTATGCCTTCTCCTCTTTCCAAAGAGCTGAGACAGAACTAGAACATTCAATCCATGCCCATCTGAAAGGATGATGAAGTATAGGTTGTGCAAGGACACTACAAAGGTCAGCAAACTGGCAAAGTAATACAGGTTTACAGGAAGACAGACGTTATCTACATTGAACAAGTATAGCGGGAGAAGGCGAATGGCGCAACTGTCCATGTGGGCATTCATCCTAACAAGGGGGTTGGCACTAGTCTGTAACTGGACAAAGTCTGCAAAAGGTCCAGAATGTAAAGCCAAATCTTACCAAGCGGGAAAGGAACAGGGCAAATCAAAGGAAGAAATGATTGAGAAAATGCAAGAATAAAGTAATCTTATATATGACTTTAAATAAACACTGTTAAAATGAAAAAAAAGTAAAAAGTAAGAATGAAATAGAAATACCATCATCTAATTTATAAAATGAAAGATAAAATTGAGTAATGACCCTAAGAATCCTAGAAACAGTTTACCTTTAAAATGCTATTTAAACCAAAGAGAGGGGCACCTGTGTGGCTCAGTCGTTAAGCATCTGCCTTTGCCTTGGGGTCATGTTCCCAGTGGGATCAAGCCCTCAGTGGGGAGCCTGCTTCTCCCTCTCCCACTCCCCCTGCTTGTGTTCCTGCTCTCACTATCTCTCTCTGTCAAACAAATAAATAAAATCTTAAAAAAAAAATAAACCAAGGACACTTGTTTGTAATTAATACATATAGGAGGGGTGCCTGGGTGGCTCAGTTGATTAGGTGTCTAACTCTTGATCTCAGCTCAGGTCTTGATCTCAGCTCAGGTCTTGATCTCAGGGTCATGATTTCGAGCCCTATCTTGGGCTTTCCCTGGGTGTGGAGCCTACTTAAGAAGATATAGGAAGTGGCCATGTTATGGTCTGTAACCAATTAGAAATAAAATATGATCAACATTGTTTTTCAGTCAGATTTATATATGTTGTGATTTGATTAAGCAGATAGAGAAGAAAAAGAAAGGGGATTAAAAGTATGCTTTGTCTCCACTGTTTCATACTTTGGGAGGTAGGGAAAACCATGTTTGCTGAGCTGTGACAATACATCATCATCTACCTGCCAACTCTCCTTTAGTTAGGGTGGAAAGGCAAACATCCTTAATGGGGGAGGAGGTGGATAGCTGCTAACCCACAGGCTGTGATTTTACAATAGCATTCCCCTCTAGGACTGGTGTGCTTGCTGGTAACCCATGGCTTCCATAATGCACATCCACTCTTTTCATTTGCCCAGTGTCTTTGGCTAGAATCTGGGACCCATCTTTGGGAACCACGTATCCCCAGGCACCAACACATCCTCAACAGATGGCTGCCGTCCCACCATGCAGTCCGCACTCCTTCCTATGCTCTCCTTGCTCTGTTTGCCTGAGCCCTTCCTGCCCTAGATAGCTGGTGTCTGTGTGGAAAAGACAACATGCAGCATGAGGGAGGAATGTTGCCAAAGGTAGGCAACTTAAAAATATAGGCAGGTTTGATTAGATACAGACACTACTATTAGACAACCGATATTTGATTCCTCAATTCAGGATTAATTTCTCATTTATCTCTGCGTATCGTGATTTCAATGAATGTAACTTCAACCAAGTTAGTATGATGAGCAACTGGCAGATTTAACAGAGAATAAAATGGTATGAGCCATTGTGGGACTGTCTTGATATTGAATTCTATTCATCTAATGAAAATATTGTGATTACATTTGAAAGGTATTGTATTTTGCTTTATCTAGTCATCTCTGTATTGCTCTCTACTTTCCGTTTCACCTCCACAAACCCTCGAAAGACATGGTGACTTTCATTGACTCTCTTATTTGCTAGAAGCTATGTACTGACTTGGTACAAGTACTGACTCATTTAATCCTCATGATGACCCTGTGACATGATAGCTCTTTCCCTCCCAGTTTATAGGTGATGAAAATGAGTCAGAGAGGTTCACTTTCCCAGGAGCACACAACTAGTGAGAAGAGAACAGGGATTAGATCTCAGAGGGTCAGGTCCTAGGGTCCAGGCCCTCACCCACTACCTGAAGTGTGTTGTTCACTGGTTTGTACTGCGAGCACAGTTTGACTTGTTCTCGTCTTTGCTCTCATGCATGCTGATTTATAAATAGGATGGTTGGCCTAAGGGTTCATACCTAAGGGTTCATTCCCTTTCCTGCTCTGTGTCCTGATTCCTGTCTATCTCCCTTATGTTCTCTCTGTGGTTACACCATCTGATTCCGTAGTATTCTGAGCCCTATATGAGAGGAAGCCCAGCCAGTTGGTGAGTGTACTGCTGACCATTCCCACTTTCCAGATATTTGAATCCTTAGGAAATCTCATGTCAACCAGAGTTACAGGGGAAAAGGAAAGACTGGGTCCTAGATCCAATCATTCTCTATAGATCTTGGAAAAGGGGATAGCCCTTTAAGTTACAAGACCCCTTTGGATTGTCTATGATATGTGGCTTTCAAAATTCTTGACCACAGCTTATCATAAGGGATATATTTCTATTGCAACTCACAAAATGTATATTTACATACAGAGAACTGAAACAAAATGTCATAAGACACTTTACTATGTGGGATGTGCTTTGGAAGTTTCTATTCTATTTTACTTATTTTTTTAAAAGATGCCGGTCCAGATCCAGTAAACTGATTTCATAACCCACTAATAGTTCATCACTGGCAGATCAAAACACACCACAATAAAGAAGTATTTTTATCTCAACGTATAATGAATTTTCACTAATAATAGATTTAGGCTAAAAATGATTCATTCCTTGATTATCCACAAAAAGTTTTGCAAGTTATTTGTATTCTCCTCTGTTTCAGATCCTTGTTGGAGATCAAAATGCTGGTAAGGGCAACATCATGGGAGAGATAAAGTGAGATAAGACATATGGGCATCGAGAAGGTATTTGTACTTTCCTGAATGCCAGCTAAGATTGCCTCTGCAAAGTTACCATCCTCTAAAATATTAAGATTTGGTCAGTTGCATATTGGGGACAATTGAAAAAATTGGGATGAAATCTAGGTCTTAGGGAATTATTGTTAATTACATTAGGGGGGTGGTAATGGTATTGCGATCATGTAGAAAAGCATCCTCTCTAAATGTTGATAGTGAAGTATTTATGGGTGGTACATCACAATGTCTATCATTTATCTTAAAATAAACTTGAACACCAAACAAAGACTGTGGATGGCAGGTAGGGAAGCAGCACCATACCTCGGCCTCATCCACAACAGATGCTACCATTGCCTTGCTGCCACTTCCCCAGTCCCCTCTGTAATTAAACCTCCAGTTGCTAAGCCAATGAGTAAGGAAGAAGAGGTGGGGAGAAACCGTCACTAACCTACTGAGAGATGTTAAAAAAAAATCGGCATCATGGTTCTGGTTATAGGATGGACATAGCGAGCACACTACCTGTGTCTCCCACTGTGGGCAGCTATAACACCTGAAAGGTCTGCATGGAATAGCTATCTGAGGATTCTGAAAAATAAGAACAGGCAGACTGGGGAAGAAGACCAGAGTTTGGAGGAACACGAAAATGGCGGTGAATTTGCTTATTTTTAAAAATTTTGCATTGCCCAGCATGATTCAAGACTATCTGAAACTGGGATGTGGACATTGATGTGGACAGAGAGAGAGAGCTCCTGAAGTCTCCCGTTCAGGCACAAGGAGCGGGAAAGAGGGTAGACAAGGAGTTTCTAGATGTAAAACCGAAGGCACCATTTTTATAAGAAAAACTTGGCCAATTACACTTCATCAAATGTGAAACTTTTACCCTGTGAAACACATTATAAAGGGAATGAAAAGACAAAATACAGACAGGGGAAAGTTTTGTAAATCACATATTCAACAAATACTTGTGTCTGGAACATCAGAAATGACTTTGAAAATTAATGATAAGGAAATAAACAGTCCCCGTCCCTCAAAATGGCCAAAAGACTTGGACACTTCATCTAAGAGGCATATGGATGTAATTTTTGAAAGATAAACAATGTGCAGATATTTTACGTCTTTTTTACTATTAAAAAAGAATTTGTTAAGTATTTGCAGTCATCAAACTGAAGCCTATGAATGCATCATTGGTCCTGGGCAATATTCTTGATTATATTAGTGAACGAGTGACTTATGAGCATGTAGAAAAGAAAGTTGTGGTCACTAGAAACCAGCACAGATTCACAAACAGCAAGTTCATTCTCCTTCAATAGAATTACTATCAGAAAAGTATGAACCAGTTCAAGGCCTTTGTGAAAGCCTCATGAATTCTTTCAGATACAATTGAAAAATGTAGGTTGATTGAAATACAATAAAGTCATTGATAAACGATGATTTCCAAAATCTGGAGGGAGGTACATCTTTCTTGTTTTTTCCCCTTGACTTCCCCTAAGAAATATTTTGCTTGGTGATTTAATTCATGATAGAGAAAGAAATGATTGTGAAAGTATCTGTAGAGTCCATGAAGACAGAAGGATTATGCACTCTTGGATATCGTGATCGGGTTTGAGTAAATTCTTGATAGTTGAAGGGATGAGATGAAGCAAGCAAAATAAAATTGATGTCAATGATTGTTAAGGGTTTTGTTTTTACATCCATAAAACCAATCATATAAATGTAATATGGAGTTTTGCTATAGTATTTATGAACAAGACCTATATTAACTTAAGCTAAATCTGAGTGCATTTGTTTCTATTTCTGCTATATAAAAACCGTCACAAGTTGAGTGGCTTAAAAGAATATGAATTCATTCTCTCACAGTGACGGAGGTCAACAGTCGAAAGTGATTCAGTAGGGCTACATTTCTTCTGGGGACTCTCGGGGAGAATATGTTCCCTTGTCTGTCCCAGCTCCTAGAGGCTGCCCACACATCTTGTTCTGTGGCATCTCTCCGACCCCTGTTTCTGTTGTCATAGCTCCCTCTTCAGACTCTGGCCCTCCTGCCTCCTTCTTGTAAGAACCCTTGAGATTACATCGAACCACCCAAATCATCCAGAATAATTTCCCGTTTTCAAGATCCTTCACTTAATGTTAAGCATTGGCAAAGTTCTTTTTGCCATATAAGGTAACATACCACAGGCTCCAGGGATGAGGACATGGATATCTTTAAAGGACCATTATTCAGAGAGCCACAATGAGTCAACTGTGTGACGTTATCACCAAAAGCTATCAGATCATCGGACACAATAATATTTTGAATGAAATATCATTTTGATAACATGTAATAACTATGTGATCATATAACAAGCAATGGAATACTTCAAAGGAAAGGTTATAGTTTCACTCTGGTCTTCCTTATCAGACACCTTACTTGGATAATTGTGTCCAGCTCTGAACACCACACTTGAAAATATAATCAAACTGGTGCACAAAGAAATATTCTGAAAGAACATAAGAAAGAGGAAATAGAATTCAGAATAAGAATTGTCTACTAGAGAAAAGAAGTCAGGAGAGTGTATGATCTCTTTGAAGGGACAGCATATGGAATAAGCATTAGAATCGTGAAAAGCTATAAAAAGGCAAACTCGGAAAGGAGCTACACATCACGGAAACGAGTTCAGTTCAATGGAAGGAAGAGCTGTCCAACCCACAGCAGCTGCCCTACAGAGCTATGGAGTTCTTTCACGGGAGACTTCTGTGCATTAACTCCTTATAATTTAAAAAAAAATTTTCATTTAAATTCAATTAATTAACGTATAGTGTATTACTGGTTTCAGAGGTAAAGGTCAGTGATTCATCAGTCTTATATAACACCCAGTGCTCATTACATCACATGCCCTCCTTAATGTCCCTCACCCAGTTACCTCATCCCTCCCACCCCTTCCCCTCCAGCAGCCCTCAGTTTGTTTCCCAGAGTTAAGAGTGTCTTATGGTTTGCCTTCCTTATGATTTATATAAAAGCAAGGCGAACATATGGAGAGTACTGAGCCAGATGAATTTCAATGCCCCTCCCACATTTCAAGTTCCTGTGATTCCAATGACTAAATGTCTGTCCCTTCTTGAGGAAAGGAAAGAAAAATAGCCAGAGCAGGAGAGCCATGAGCAGATAAGGGCTTTGCAAGGGTCTGAATGGGCTGTTTTCATGACTGACAGATTTATGATGGAATAATTTCCTCTGTTTGTCTTGTAATGAGTATTTGTACCTTGTGCTTGCAGCAAACTCCTTGCCCTGTGAACATTTCCAGCTGGATTTCAAAGAAAGGAAATGGTTTTGCTTGAGTGACAATTAACAAAATTCCTGTTGATTAATTTTTTTCCTTATTGCTTTCAGCACAGCTAATAGGTAGCTATTTGTTTCAAAGTCTTATAATTTTATATAAATATAATCCTTATAATTTATTATAAAATTATTATAAAATTATAATTTATAATTTTATAATATATAATTTATATAAATATATAATTTTATATAAAGTCTTATAATTTTAAGATAAAAGTTTACATTTAGTTTGTTTATGCAGCATATGACTTCCTAATGCCTAACCTTTCCATAGATTTATTTTTTTATTTTTATTTTTTTTTATTTTTAAAGATTTTATTTATTTTTTTGACAGAGAAAGAGAGATTACAAGTAGGCAGAGAGGCAGGCAGAGAGAGAGGAGGAAGCAGGTTCCTCGCTGAGCAGAGAGCCTGATGCGGGGCTCGATCCTAGGACCCTGAGATCATGACCTGAGGTGAAGGCAGAGGCTTTAACCCACTGAACCATCCTGGCACCCCTATTTTTTTCCCATAGATCCTTTTACTGTGAACACAGAAATATAAAATATGAACCCAGCATAGCAAGTGGTACTTCCTGTCAATCTAGTCATTTTCCTCTCTACGAATAAGAATTTTCTTAATAAGTTCCTCTCTCACCCTTTCACTTTCTTTGTTTCACACACTTCCTTCTCTCTTTTAGCCTTCTTCCTTTCTCCCACTTCTCCCTCTCCTTCACCCTAGTTTGTTAAGAAAAGAAGGAATCAGATGGTACGCCCTCATTTTCCCGTGAACAATCCCATGACATGCCTATTTCTGTGCCCATCACCTTCCTCTTTCCTTCTGTTTCAATGAAAGAAGTGTTCCTCCCTCTCCTCCTCCTCCTCCTTTTTTTTGAAAAGCACTTTTTGTAAAGATCAAAGGAGAGCTAAGTTCTGAGCTAAGTTCTGATGTTGTGGTAGAAAGGAACAGGCCACAAATGAGCAATAAATATGAGCTAGGCTTATTTTTGCCTCCATAAAAAGAGAAAAATAAGATTATTTCAGAATTCCTATTGTGCCATCTACAATTTGGTTGCATTCAGCTTGAGACAATTGGTCCAAAAGCATTTACCGCCCTTTTACCTCGTATAAGGAAACAATTTTATGTTTAGAGGCAGATGAGTTGGAACTCAGGAATAGTGATCACAGCTCTGGATTCTGCATTCACTGCAGGCATGAGCTTATTATCCATTTCCTGAGTCTGCCCAGAGTTCTTTTCATTTTTTACCATATATTCACTTATTCGTATGCAAAACTTTTCTCCTGAGATGAAGTTTTGCATCTGCTACTGGCTGGATAAGCAATTAGTGAGCATTACATGAAAAATAGAACTTTGTCAGGAAATTGATTGTTAGAAAATAATTGGCCTTAGAAAGTTAGTATCATTTCACTATACTTCTGACCTATCTTCCCACAGGATAATTTGGTTCATTTTTCTGAGAGCTTCTCATGACCTTGAACACGAGGAGATAATATCTTTTACAATAATTTTTCTCTTCCTCGCCACCTCCATCCAATCCATCATCAAATCCTTTGACTCAACCTTTGAGATAATTTTAAATGAGTCCACTTATTTTCAGCTCTGTCACCACCACTAGAGTTCACACCAATATTACTTTTTACCTGGACTGCTACCTTAACTTCCTCACTAGTGTCCCTCTATCATTTCTTGTTCCCCTTGAACCCTTTTTTCCCCACAGCAGCCCCAGGCAATTTTGTGTCAAATGCTATCTGACCAGTCAGACTGCAAGTTCTCTATTAGACAGCCAACTTTGGATGTCTAGGCAGATGGATATAGACTTTGGAATTCAAGCTGGAGTACAAAACTTGTGAGTAAAGGTAGAATGGTAAGAGAAGGGGTCCAAAGTCTGAGGCCTGGGATCCCCCTTTGTTTAGATGTTGGGGATATGAGAAGGAAACAGTAAAGTGTGAGAAGCGGTCAGTGAAGTACAAGGAGAACCAGGAGCATATGGTGTCCTGGAAGGCAAGTGATAAAAATATATGAAACAGAAGGGAGTGGTCAACTGTGTACAATGCTGCTGACAGGGCAAGTAAGAGGAAGTCAGAGGACCACGGATTTAGCATCATGGAGGTCACAGAGGACTTTGACAAAAGTAACTTCAGTGGATCCGTGGGGCAAAGTCAAAGGGTAAAAAGGATAATGGGAGGAGGAAGATTTGAGGCAACAAATAGGTGCAACTCTGTTCAGAAGATTTTCTGTAAGGGAGTGAGTTTCTAACAAGAGGATAGAAGGCACAGGAAATGACATAGAGGCATTGCAGGTTCTTTCGCAAGCTCTGTTTAACTTGCTTCTGTTCTCTCAATGAAATAAGAGGCAAGGCTCTCAGCAGGATGAAAGTAAGGATTGGGCAGGAGCTGTTGGCATTTGAAGAGGGAGCAGAAGGTTTGAAGGAGTCATCTAGAAGACTGGAGGAATGAAAGGAGAAGAGAACGTGTTATGACTGCCACGTTCCCTTGAGGTCCAGTAGTTAAGTACTGAGAATGAGATGGGTCACTGTGGTTTTACCTCTTTCTGTAGTACTGGAAGTCAGCAGCGCAGGTAGAGAGCAAGCTGAGCATTGGCTTTGACCAGGGCTGGAGTCTACTAGGTGAATAACACAGAGAGGATGAAGGAAGTTGAGAACAGTACATGGAAGGATTATAATGATCAATTCTAATCCAACTGAGAAAGACAGGAAAATAGGACATGGGAGAGGCAGGTTGCCCTGGAATCATGGTAGATCAGTGTGATTACGGGGATTTAAAGCTATAGGAGTGAGGGTAGTTAGAAAGATAGGAAGTGGATGGCAGTAAGTGTGTGAGTTGATTGAGAATGACATTGCAGATTGTAATTATTGGTAACAATAGGATCGATGGCATGCCCATAGAGTGAGCAGCTAAAGCAGAGAGGAGAACTTGCAGTGACTTATGCTGGAGGCCTGGGCGGGAGGAAGACCATTTACACAGATATTGAAAGTATTATGAGTTATGTCTAGAGAAGTGTTGGCAAGGGTAGCAGTGAGCCCAGAGGTAAATCTGCAAGGAACAATTCAGGGGTCCGGTGATGACTGCGACAAGGATGATGAATGCATATTTATAGTCTGATGATATAGAATATTCCAACCTGGGAGCCACAGAACAGTAAAACTAAAACCTTAATGCTGGAACATAATAGATCTCGTAAAAGAGGTACAAAGTGCTGTGACAGTAGTTCTCAAAATTTAGAATGTATTCGGATACTTCTTAAGTGATTTGTTAAAGTACAGATTGCTGCCTCCCCTTCCCAAGTTCCTGCTCAGTAAGTCTGGGATAGAGCCCAACGATTTGCATTTCTTTTCTCCCCCCACCCTTTTTTTTTGGAGAGAGAGAGAGAGTGCTTTTATGCATGTGAGCGGGGTTGGGGTGAGGCAGTGAGGGGCAGAGGGAGAGGGAGAGAGAGAATCTTAAGCAGGTTCCATGCTCAGTGTGGAGCTGCCTCTGGGCTCAGTCTCACGACCCTAAATCATGATCTGAGCCAAAATCAGGAGTTGGACATTTAACTGACTGTGCCACCCAGGCACCCCACCAATTTATATTTCTAACAAGTTCTGAGGCACTGATTCTGATGGTCTAGGGGGCCACATTTTAAGAACTGATCTGCTATGAAAATTTCAGAAGAGAGATGGATTGCTTCGGGCTGCAGAGATCAAGGAAGGTTCATGGAGAGTAGTCTTTATTTCACCTCAAATGCTTAGAAACAGCAGTTTGACATCATCAAATACCATATATTGACTAATAAGGGAAGTCATACTTTTGGGAGTCCTATATTTACTTACTCTGCAAGTCAGAGATGCAGAGGAAAGGTAGTTCCTTTATTTCTCTAAAACGTCACTGTATCAAATAACACATTGTACACCTTCAACTTATGCAATGTCGTGTGCCACATATCTCAAAAAAGCTAAAAAGAAAAATAAAACTTAATTGTCTAAAGCAGATCTGATCTTCATCAAGGCTCCACCTGCTGGATGACAAGGAAAAAGCTGACTTCCGTCCATTTCCGTTTAAAATTTGATCCATTGCATAAATTTAAACAAGCTCTTTAGGTAAATGTCGAATGTTTGGTCTTTTAGATTTCACCTGGCAGGATGTGGTTTTGTGACCTTGTGGCTTTGGGGGGGATGGTTTCCCTGTTCTGTATTCTGGCTTCTCTGTTCTCTGTGGTAACGTCTCTTGTCTGCCAGGTTGCTGCTCGCTCGGCAGGCATTCTTGGCTGAGGTCTGCCCTGCTGTAACTCATGGTCTGGTCATTTAGCTTGACTGGAGCTCCGTGGTTCTCCTAGACTGACTTGGCATTATCTTGCTCACTACGGTTCCCTCCAGCTTTCTGCCCTGTTCTCTATCTGGCCACTAGCCTACTGGATCTTGGATCATCTCATCCTTCAACAGAGCACAAAGTGATTTGTACAGTGGCCTTGTGGCAACACGACTGGGTCTCAGTTCACATGCCTTCCCATTCTTACCCTTAGAATCAGCATGTTTGGGTCCCATCTATACCACACGGAGTAGAAACAAACTTTGGGGAGTTGGTCTCAAACTTCCCTCTCTGTCCATTTACGTGGGGTCACTATTTTTTCTCTGATGTGACATCCTGTCTCTCCCATTAGTGTGGCGATTGCTTGAGAGGCAGCCTCCTTTTGGAACCCTAACTGGAAGCAGGGCAAGACCTCTTGACTGTCCTCAGTGCTGCCCTCAAACTAGTCAATGGGCCTTCTTCCCTCCTCTTGTTTTTAAAGTGAGATTCAGAATGTCTTGCCTCCCTTGCCCCCTGTCTTGTCCATTCTTTAACTGTATTTTGTGCATTCTGAGATCCACTTTCTACCTCCCTCCCTCATTATCCCTCTTGCAGTCCCCCCTTCCTTTCCCTTCTGTTCGTTTGCTTTTCTTTCTTTCTTTCTCCCCCACCGCACAAAAAATGCTTATTATTTCTATGAGAATTACATTCCAGTGGTTTCTATTCTATTACAATTTTTTAAGGTGCTGCCATTACTGATATCACAACCTAGTAATTGGTCTCAGTTTGCAATTTTAAATTTTAAGTTTATGGAATTTAAAAAAATCCCACTTTTGTCTTGCTTAGAATTGATAAAACACATCTATCAAGTGTCAAGATACACCACCAAAATAATACTTAATTATAAGCCACTTTATTGAACTAATATATATATTATATATGTTAAATATACTTACTATGGATACATATATACATATGTATATATGCCTAATGGGGGGCTTGAACTCATGACCCCAAGATCAAGAATCATATGTTCCACTGACTGAGCCAGCCAGGCGTCCGTAATATATTTTTAATGTGAAAACATTTGATATCCCTTAACTGTCATACAAGCCATGAAATCTGCCTTTTTATCTTTGAGCATCTCTATAATTAATAATTATCTTAACAATATATGTTTTTAGAATTTTTTAAATACATGCTTTGGAGGGCATGCGCCACAATTCATATTGTTCATGGGTGACAATACATGGTTTGATTTTGTTTTTCCTTAGAGCACCAATTTTCTAAACCGTCATCCGCCCTCCAAATGATTTCTTAATAACATACATAACAATACATCCCTATCAGTGGTAAGTGGCAGTCCAAGAAGTTCAGGAGCTTAATTTTTAAAAAAGATTTTATTTCTTTATTTATTTGAGAGAGAGAGAGAGAGAGAGAGAGTGCCTGGGGTGAGGGGCAGAGGAAGAAGGACAAGCAGACTGTGCTGACTGTGGAGTCCGAAGCAGGACTTGAGCTCATGACCCTGAGATCATGACCTGAGTGGAAAACCAAGAGTCGGACCCTTAATGGACTGAGCCACCCAGGGGTCCCAGGAGCTTAATTTTTATTGTGAGGTTGAAGGATAATCCAACTTAACTTAAACTTTAATATTTTGTTCAGAAAATAAGGAGGAAAGTCGCAATTTGAGTAGGAGAGGAGATTTTGTCTGCCTCTTGGTGGGTTTAGCTCCATGAGAAGGGAATTGTCCGTGTGTTCCTCCGAGTGACCTCATACCCTGGAGACTGCTCTTGATGAGACTCTAATGCGGAAAGGATAATTTTTTTTTTTACTTTATTCAAATTTTACCTTAATTGTGATTTTAGAATTCCATCTTCAAGCCCGATGAACTGGACTATAAAATTCATTAAATATTTAATATCAATATTTTCTTTTTTTTTAAGATTTTTATTTATTTGAGAGAGAGAGAGAAAGAGAACACGAGACGGGAGAAGGTCAGGGGGAGAAGCAGACTCCCAGTGAAACTGGGAGCCCGATGCGGAACTCGATCCCGGGACTCCAGAATCATGACCTGAGTGGAAGGCAGTCGCCCAACCAACTGAGCCACCCAGGCGCCCTCTTTTTTCTTAATAACTATCCAATTTTACATATTTTACATGACTTACAAAAATAGGCTGGCACTTTTTTTTTTAAAGATTTATTTATTTATTTATTTATTTGAGAGAGAGTGAGAGTCGCGCTGGAGCTTGTGTGCTGAGGGGAAGGGCAGAGGGAGAGGGAGAGAAAGTCCCAAGCAGACTTCCACGCTGAACATGGAGCCCAACCCCCAGCCAAAGCCAAGAGTTGGTTGCTTAACCCAGTGTGCCACCCAGGCGCCCCCAGGCTGACACTCTCTAATGGATGTTTAGGTCAAACTCCTTGAGAGCAGAAACAGTTTCTTTTCACTCTTGGATAACTACCATTTAGCATAGTTCTTGGCATATAGTAGATGCTCAGTAAATATTTGTGGAATGAACAAAGTGCCAGTATGGCCCATTAACTTTGAATAAACAGTTACATTTAAAGCATTCAAAATGTTCATGTCTACTTGCTTTATAAGAAGATTTTCAGGAGGTGCCTGGGTAGCTTAGCCATTAAGCGTCTGCCTTTGGCTCAGGTGATGATCCCAGGGTCCTGGGATCGAACTCCGCATGGAGCCCCACATCAGGTTCCTTGCTCAGCGGGAGGCCTGCTTCTCCCTCTCCCACTCCCCCTGCTTATGTTCCCTCTCTTGATGTCTCCTCTCTGTCAAATATATTTTAAAAAAATCTTAAAAAAATTTTTCTCAGGTGAATGACAACACAATTAGTTTTATTTCCAAATCTTGTGTCTTATTGGGTCCAAGTTGACCTAGTCATGGATGAAAAGAGCATAGAAAGCCTCCGTTTGGGGGGAAAAATGATAGAGGCTGATACTTCCATCAGTTTGGTGGGAAGAAATGGGTAAATGTTCAGAACTGGAGCAACATGAAAGCATCTAATGCCACATAAACCTTAACAGGGCCCTAGAGAAAGGACAGAAGATCTATCAGAAAGACATCTGACTGGTGCTGTGTATGATGTCACTTGGATTGGTGGGCTATGTGGCAGCAGGGATGAGAGTAAAGGAGATCTCCTCTCTCCCCATATCCCTGTCTTTGGTCTAAGAATAGGCCTGACATCAAGAAAATCTGTGAAGGAAAAAAAAGAAGGTTATGTAAATACTAAATTGGAAGAAAATACTAATGACTGAAAAACAGATGATAAAACTTTGAGAATGTAAAGTTAATGTGGATTTTTAATACAGCTGCTGAAAAACAAACGTGGTGCAAATTTTCGTGGGTGTGTGTATGCCTGTGTATCTGGGGAGATGGCATATATTAAGAAATCTTGGTATTAGCATTGGACATATGGGAAGGAGATTTCAAATGCTGTTGTAACCTGAGAGTAAAATAGCATGTTCATCAGAAGTAAAGAGAACAGATGCTGCTAACAAGTTTTCTTAAACTTTCTACCCCTGCTCCCTGGCCACCCTCTGGTCCTACCCACTGCCATTGATACATTCTCTCAGAAATTCTGCAATGCAAAGACAGACGCTTCAACAGTCTACAAGAAAGTGAGCACGTATTTGAAACCCGGTGTTAGGATATCTTAGTTTACATACAAACATGGGTAGGAAGTGACGTCTGGGGCAGGTGTCCATCCTTTCAGGGAAATGAAAGTCTCTGTGAAGCAGCTGTGATGGGTGAGTATTTGAAGGAAAACAACGTTCTCTAGTGTAAACCCAATTCTGTAGGAAAAATACTAGAGTGGATTAGTACAATCGTCTTAACACATTCTTAAGAGTGATACCATCTGGTTGAGCTGAATTTAGGCCCATATATTTGAATACCTGTACAAAGCTCCTATTGAGGAGGGCTTAGCATTTTATCTCTCTATCAATATTTCTGTGTCATTTACTGCAAGGTTTATTCAATATCATGCCTGCTCCAGTTTGATAAGCAGAGATTGCAGGGGTGATCATGGCTTAGCCCAAGGCCCATAGCTAAGGCAAAAATGGTAACAAGTTTAGTCGCAACACTTTCCTGGAACATGGTACCCAGAAATAAGCAGACTCCAAACACCGATAAGGTTGTTATGGAGAACTGCATTCCGATCTTAAATCCGTTTCTGCCAAGAAGGGCGGATTCGAATTCTACAGGCTACTTCGATTTTCACTTGGCACCTTTTTCTGCTGAGATGTTCTGAAAGATGCCAGGACAGTGGCCCAGCAGAAACTGAATTACTAAAATGCCACGAGTGTGTATGTTCTCTGTTCATGATTTCACTACAAAGAATGTGATCAACATTTCCTTGAAAATATACATTAATAGGAAAAGATTAATTAAAACACCACAATCAAAAGTTTCCAAGGATATCTTTTGCACAGCAGAATCTGATCATTCCCTTTTTCTATTGCTCCGACTTCATTCTGCAGTGTCAACTTAGACTTTCTTCAAAAAATCTTTCCCATAATTTCTCTCGTTTTTTAATTAAAAGCAAATGTCATTTATTGCTATTTTTTTAATTTTTTCATTTAAAAATAACATAGACTCTCTAAAACATTAAAAAAGTATGGGTGCCTGGGTGGCTTAGTGGGTTAAGCCTCTGCCTTTGGCTCGGGTCATGATCTCAGGGTCCTGGAATCAAGCCCCACGTCAGGCTCTCTGCTCAGCAGGGAGCCTGCTTCCCCCTCTCTCTCTGCCTGCCTCTCTGCCTACTTGTGATCTCTCTCTGTCAAATAAATAAATAAAATCTTAAAAAAAAAGAAATAAAAAAGTAAAAAAAAATAATACCCGTAGTTTTATCATGCAAGTCTTTTTTTCATATATTTTTCCTACATTTTAGTGACCATACTCAATATAGAACTTTTATCCTGCTTTTGAAGTCATGATATAAATCATTTTATATATTATTACATATTCTTTTTTTTAAAATTTTATCTATTTATTTGAGTGAGACAGTGAGAGAGAGAACACAAGCATGGGAAGGACAGAGGGAGAAGGAGAGGCAGGCTCCCCACTGAGCAAGGAGCCTGATGCAGGCTTAGTACTAGGACCCTGGGATTATGACCTGAATTGAAGGCAGATTCCTAACCGACTGAGCCAGCCAAGCGCCCCATATTATTACATATTCTTAACAAAAATGATTGGCGAGGGGTGCCTGGGTGGCTCAGTTGGTTAAACGTCTGCCTTCAGCTCAGGTCATGGTCTCAGGGTCCTGGGATTGAGCCCCACGTTAGGGATCACCACTCTGTGGGAAACCTGCTTCTCCTCTCTCTCTGCCTACTGCTTCCTCTGCTTGTGCTCTCTCTCTGTGTCAAATAAATAAAACAAAATATTTTTTTTAAATAAAACAAAATCTTAAAAAAAATGATTGGCTTACATATGTCAGCTGCTAGAGTTCACATCACTAATTTGCTATTGTTCAATGTTTACTTTATCTCCAATGTTTATTATTATTAATACATGATAAACACAATTGTGAATAAGGTATTTTTCAAATATAGATTATATCCTTAGGATATATTCAGTAGTTCCATTTTGCCATTTAAAATGGTTGTAGAAATATGAGATTGGTTGTTTCAATATCAGCCTTGGTTATTATAACTAAAAAATATTTTTCCTAATCTGATATGTGAGAAATGGTATCTCATTATTATGATTTTAATTTATTGCCTATTATCAACCTTTTGCCTATAACATTTGTTGCAAAGTTTTCCCATTTTGTTTTCTACTTTTTAATTTTATTAGAGTTTTGACATAAAAATTCAAAGTTGTATGAATTAAACTTACTTGATATTTTGCTTTATATTTTTGTATTATTGCATAAGTATTTCTAAGCTAAGAAATCCCTTATTCATAGAGTGCTGAATTTAAATTCAATTTTGGGGGATATTTTAGAAATATTGAATGATAATATATTCACCAGAATTTATTTTTATCTTAAAATATCATGTGATATCTTAAAACTGTACTAAATTGGTATTCTCCATATAAGTAAATCATCACCTCGGCATCTTTTCTTGAGTAATCTTATGCCTTCTCATTGCTTTTTGATGCTTCCTTTATCAACTACTGAGTTCTTACAGATAATCAGGCCTGAAGACTGTGGCTATGTGCCCACTTGCACAAGTAGTTGGCACCATCCGCCACTCCGGCTTACCCCCCTCCCCTCCCCCACCCTCGCAGGTGGGTGGGTGCAGGTCACATTTCCAAGAGCATTCCTCGGGAGGCCCAAGCTTCTGACCTCTCTGAAGTTTACTCCTTTGGTGATTGATCAATGTGCCTATCATTTAAATAAACACTCACCTGGCTCCTCTCAGTCCTTCAGATATTTACTTGGCCCACATACCACCAAATGACTTGAAAAGATAGAAAAGCCCGTGGAAAAAGCCCATTTCTAGAGCATTCACCCTGAGCAGCTCATGGAATGGAAGTATTATGACCAGGATTCGAGAGAGTATTTCCTGCATTACTGACTTCAATGCTGTGTCTGGGCGTGAGGAGAGATGCAAGAGAAGTACAGGACAGAATTCTTGCCTTGATCGAGGGTAATTTGGATGTACATGCCTGAGCTAATGCACACGAGCAAGCCCACAGAAGTACACTTCATACCTTGTATATCAAGGAGAGGAAACCACAGCAAACTTGGGGAGGGGTTGAGGGTGGGAAAAAACTTCCCCGGAAGTTCTCCCTTGAGTATCCTCCCTGGTGTTGCCTTTATCCGAATTATGGTGCTATTTCCTCTTTTCTCTTCATGTATCTCACTAGCTGGGGGACCTGGGGTAGGTTCCCTAACTTCTCTAAGTCTCAGTTTCTGCAGCTATAAAACGGGGTTAAGAATAGCAATTATCTCATGAAGGTTATTACATAATGTATGAAGAGTGCTCGGCACAGAGACTCAAACATGAACGTTGTTAATATATCTTAGTTTCCTTCCTCACAGTCCATGCCTTTCCCCTCCACCAACTTGTTCTTAATTCCTTTATTCCCACTGGCATTTACTGTTGGCCAGTTTGGACTTACTTGTCTGTGTCCCCTCATCAAGACAGTTTAAAATTCTGAAGTAAACATTTAAGAGCCATCAGAAATCCTGGGGGATCTTGGGACCTGGACTACACTTTGAGAAATTTCTCTTAATTTGGATTTTAGGACCTTAAGAGCCCAAGTTGCCCCTCTTATGATCTCCAGAGGTCTGCAAGAGGTGAGGGATCGTCAAAGTTCTGCATTACATCTTCCCTGTTATTACCCAGGGGACCACAAGCATGACAGCGGTATTAGATTGCCGTTTTCTCTGTGGGTTTTATCTGCTCCCTTCTGTGAAGAGATAAAAGCTGTCAGCTTGTGGAAGGCAGAGATCCCATCTGACATTCTTGGGTGGTTTTGTGGCACCGGGCTGGAAATTTAGTCACTTTTGTTTCTTTTGTCTCAAAATTTGTATTCCCTATTATGTCTGAAATTTTCCTACTAAAAATCAGATTTCTTTCTCTTAAAGACTTTTAAAAAAAAATTCAAATATTCCTGAAAGAGATCAGAATTTCAATAATTATCAAGTGATTACTACTGTTTATTGAAGGGACTGATGTGTAAATGAAAAATCAACGGACTCTGAGTCTCTGGAGGCAGGCTGGTGCTGACTGTCACTAGCGTGTCTTCTCCAAAAGTCACGATCTCTGATGCTTGGTTTTCTTATGACCCTCACAATTTCTTTTCTCTCAGATAATGATAATCAGAAAAATAATTAGCATTTATGGAGCACTTACTTTGCGGCAGGTACCATGCCAAGCCCTTTAAGCATATTTTCTAATTTAAACGTCACGCGGACCATAGGAAGTAGGCACCATGATTGCCCTCATTTTACAGTTAAGGAAAATGAAACGGTGGTTAATTTTTTTTTTTTTTGTTAAAGACTGGCAAAAGGGAAATTAGTAACTTAAATCAGTTCTATGTGATGCTTACATTCTTAAAAAATTCTGCTATATAGTTATGAGATCCTCTAAAATGATTGACAAATGCTATCCTGATATACAGATGGAAATATAAAAGTGTATTTGGGGAAGAATCGTAAACTGAAGTAGGCAGGATTCGAAATATTCATATATTCTTCTTTAAAATTTCCATTCTCCTTTGTTATCAGAACTGGGCCAGGAGCAACTCAATGGCAGGTAATGTAACTATCTCAAGGTACTATGGCCCTATCAAATAAGTTGAAAGAATATTTTAAGACGATGTTAATTTGGGAATTTCAGCGGAGGCATCGAAATACAATGAGACCAAGATGCAAATTTTATTTATTTATTTATTTATTTATTTATTTATTTATTATTTATTTTTAAAAAAGATTTTATTTATTTTTTTGACAGAGAGGAGAGAGATCACAAGTAGGCAGAGAGGCAGGCAGAGAGAGAGGGGGATACAGGCTCCCCGCTGAGCAGAGAGCCTGATGCGGGGCTCGATCCCAGGACCCTGAGATCATGACCTGAGCCGAAGGCAGAGGCTTTAACCCACTGAGCCACCCAGGTGCCCCCAAGATGCATATTTTGAAAGGAAGTATTTGAAAACCAGGGCTCTAATGCTTAAAAACACTGCCACCAGATCGAAGATATAAAACAGTTGAGCTGTTGGAGATAAGAGGATTCGGCCATGATGAGTGCTTTGCAGTGAGTTGCTACTGTGTTCTGAGTCCTGCTCTGCCCCAGTGTGTGGGAGAGGACCCTGGTGTGCAGGGGTAGAGGTAGTGATGGACCCCCTCATCTAGTCTAGTGAGAAGAACTTCAGAGCTCCACTTGGGGAACATGGTGTTTGTCCTCTGTAGGGAAATAAAGTAGACTGATGTCAGACTCCAGCTTTGGAAATAGAGAGGTGAAGGGTCAGAAGATGGGCTGGACTGCATTCTTAGCAGGAAAATCAGACTTGCTGCTGCTCTGAGATTGGCCTGCATTTCCAGAGCTTTCTTAGTCTAACAGATTGTTTCTTGTGAACCACGCCTTAAAAAGTGAGCAGGTCTGAGATTATTCCTAAACTCTTGTCTAACAGACAACATTTAGTGATCAAAATTAATATCATCAGCAAGGGGCAGATGGTACCTGGGGAAGAACACGTCTTCACTTGCAGAGTATTCTGGCTGGAAAGGCTTCACTTTATCTAATTCTGAAGAAATGCAAGATAAATCCAAATTGAGGAATACCTTATAAATAAATGTCCTGTATTCTTAAAAAATGTCAATGTCATTAAAGACAAAGGATAGCTGAGGAATTGGTATAGATCAAAAGAGACTAAAGAGATTTGACAACTAAATGTTACATGTGATCCTGAATGGGATTCTGTGCCAGAGCAACAAACTGCTTTAGATTTTTATTTTTTGTATTTTATTTTATTTCTAAAAAGATGTTATTTATTTATTTGACAGAGAGATAGAGAGCACAAGCAGGGGGAACAGCAGGCAGAGGGAGAAGCAGGCTTCCCACCGAGCAAGGAGTCTGATGTAGGACTCGATCCCAGGACCCTGGGATCATGACCTGAGCCGAAGGCAGACATTTAACCAACTGAGCCACTCACGTGCCCCAGAACAACTTGTTTTAAAGGAGACTACTTGGACAGTGGATACATTGGAATATTAATAGATTAGATTAAAGTTTTAGATCAATGGTACATTTTCTGAACTTGATCACTATACTGTGGATATATAAGAGTCCTCCCTGGTTTCATTTTTCACAACGGTTTTAGTTACCCTCAGTCAACTGTAGTTTAGAAGCAGGTGATCCTCCTGACAAATCATCAGAAAGTTAGTAGCCTGACACTACGTCACAGTGTCTATGTCATTCACCTCACTTCATCTCATCACATAGGCATTTTGTCATCTCACATCATCATGAGAAGAAAAGAAGTGTAAGAACAGGGCTATAAGATATTTTGAGAGAAAGATACCACATTCACATAAATTTATTACAGTATATTATTATAAATGTTCTTTTAATTATTATTGTTGTTAATCTCTTGCTATGCCTAACTTTCTATTAAACTTTATCATAGGTATGTATGTATATTTAGGAAAAAACATAGCCTAGATAGGGTTTGGTACTATTTGTGGTCTTAGGCATCCACTAGGGATCTTGGAATGTAACTCCTGAGGCTAAGCGGGGACTACTATATAAGAGAATCTCTTTATTCTTAAAAATACATGAAGTATTAAGAGGTAAGTGGGCATGATGTATTCAACCTACACTCAAATAATTCTGAAAATAAATTCTGCGTGTGTGTGTGTGTGTAGAGAAAGACAATGATAAACAGACATGGCAAATTATAAAAATGTTGAAATTGGGTCAAAGTTGTGTACTCTCTTTGTTCTGTATTTGAGATTATTTTAAAATGAAAATGAAAAACAAGTCATTTTCTCAGCAAGGCCTCCCACTAGCCAATGTTTGTTTTAACCTTGTCTCGTACAACCTGTGCCCACGCATAGTTCCCCCTTCAGAAATGCTAGTACCTGCTAAATCAGAATCTCTGGGGATGGGGGCCCAGGGATCTGTGTTTTAACTCTCTAGATGGTCCTTATATACACTAAAGTTTGAGAAGCACTGTTTTCGACTGGTCAGCAGCCCTGCCTGGAATTGGGGTGTGGTGTTAATTAAGGCTGTTAGACATGGGGGAAAGGTGATGGCTCTCAGGGAGTTGACCACAGGATCTAGCTCACAACAGTGGCTGAGGATAGACGTGAGATTCTCTTTCTATATTCTCCCCAATATCATCCACTATTCCTCAAGTACACAGAATTTTTTAGTTCAAAATTTCACACCAAAAGCATCAATGACTAATATATATTTGGAAGAGAACAAATGCATAGATTCTCCATAGAGAATATACATCAATTATGGTGAATTAGCAGAGTTGTCCATTTTCAGTTGAGGTAGTGAAGGGTGCTAGAGCTTTTTCCTTGTCTCCATGGGGGATATTTTGGAGGGGAACATGTAAAGAGTGCTAGTGCTCATGAATCTCCTAATTGGAGGCACGTTTGTCCTTGGAATGTCAGACTTGTTGATCTGTCTGCAAGGGAAAGGGAATTGGAGAAAGATGGAAAGATTGATGGAATAAGGGGGTCAGCGGAGTATTTTATATGCCCATTCTGGTGCAGTAAAGGTGCCTGAATGCAGGGCTGGCTACATAATTTTTAGGACCCAGTGCAAAAGACAACATGGGACCTTCTGTTCAAAAATAAGAATTTCAAGATGGTGCCAGGAAAATATCATATCAAGCATGGGGCCCTTCTAAGCACTGGACCATGTGCTACAGCACAGGTTGCACAACAATAAAGCAGAATCTCCCATGGACAAAAGGAGACCACAGTTGCTAGGACTCTGCCCAAGAGGATGGTCTGCCTGTGGGCTATACTGTCAATGTTGGAGCTTCAGGGTTTGCAAGAAGTCAGGCCAGGGGCAGCTCACCCACTTCAAAGAACTGTGCACTGCAGAAATCCTTCAGAGAGGCTAAAAACATCACCCATGGGCCCAACGGAGAGCTAACATTTGACACCTACCTGAATGCAACCAGTTAGCGTTGGCCACACAAACAGCAAGAGTCGAGAGGACTGGAATCACACATCCAGTTCAGAGTGATATGTCTGCCCATTTCATCCTGATTCTACTTCCCTATCCCAACCTAGAAGGAGCTCAAATGTGAAGATGTATGGCTAGGAGTAAAAGAACAGCCCCACACTCTCTTCCTCATGGCTGCCTCATTAATCTAAGGAAGTCAGGAAGAGATGAGACCAAGTTTTAAACTGACCTGGAATGGCATATGTGTGTATGTTTAGTAACTGAAAATAACTAAATCCAAGGGCTATCCTTGAAATATCATTAAGGAACAGAACATATAGATTTGATGTTGCAAGATAGTGACTTAAAAACTCATATTTTATTTGTACTTCATGAGGCAGACTGCTCAATAAGCCAGTTGTATATTAAAAATTATATTCAGCACTAGGCAGGGAATGAGGAAAGGTATTCATGACTCAGTTGATGGATCACAGATTACAAACCCTTTTACTTCTAGTCTTGATCTGAGGAATCCAAGAGAACAGTGGATATAAATTACCCTGAAAATATCCCTGATGGAAGAACTTTTTATTGCTCACTCATTTTTTAATATAATCAATCTTTTGGGAGGAAACATTTCAAATATTATACTATGCTCTATTTATTACCTCTCTTGTAGATTTTTTATGGCAATGATGACTGGACTTTTGCTGAAGTGATTCATAGTCTCAGCACAGGAGACTCTTTGAATGCCATTTGGTTGAATTGTTGTTTGTGACATCTTCTGTTGTTCCCACCAGAGGTAATAAACATATTTAAGCATTAAAAAATTCCACATCAAGGGTGCCTGGGTGGCTCAATCAGTTAAGCATCCAATTCTTGACTTCAGTTAAGGTCATGATCTGAGGGTCATGAGATCAAGCCCTGAGTGGGCCTACTTGCTCAGTGTGGAGTCTGCTTAAGATTCTCTCCCTCTCCCTCTCCCTCTGTTCCCCTCCCCCTGCCCCCTACCTCAAGTGTGTGCTCTCTCTCTCTAAAAAAAATTCCACATTGTTATTATTACATAAATCTATCAACTCTTTATTGAAGCCCTAAATGAGGACTGCTAGGCCCCATAAGGGATAAAACATGAACAAGACACTGATCTCATTCTCAAGAGGTAAGGCTCAAGATGTGTGGAAATAACCAGAAGGCAAGGCGAAAAGTGTTGAGTGGTACCTAAAAAGAGATGTGCCCTTAGACTGGGCAACTGGGCTCCTGCCCTGGGCTTTGAGTTGTGGAGGGCCCTATTCTGGACCAAGGAGACATGCCCACCAGCAGCCCGAGTTTCCTCCCACTCCTAGAATATGTTCTGGGTATCTGAAACCCCAGAATCCCACACATAGATGGCCCCTTACCCATCTTCGAAAGTGTGGACTACACATCTGATGTGTACAGGGCTGGCTCAAGAAGTGGTCAAGGAGTGACTGCATGCAGAGATGTAGATAGGACGAACTTGGAAATGTAGGCCAATTCTCCCTGTACTACCTGTAACAGTTACTTAGCTTCATTTGCAACTTTTAATATAGACTATGTTATGAAGGTCTTCAATCACTCTTGCCCTGGAGACCCACAAATGTTAGGGGCAGGGTGGCCTGGCTATGGGAATTCATGAAGAACAAGAACTTGGCCTTGGCAGAATCTGAGAAGCCTCACTGGGGAGGTAGAGCTTGAACAGGCAGAGGTGGGACAAGGAAAGGAGGAGGAGTAATTTCCGGCAGAGGGGGACCTCACATTCAAAGACATGGAACTAAAAGTGCCAGCTTGTATGTAGGAAGTCTAGCTTTCTGTGAGGATATCAGGAGTGGAAGAGTAGAAACCAAGGTTAGAGAAAGGGAAGGAGACTGGATCATGGGCCAACATCAGAATGTTGGGATGTGGTAAAGTGTCATGTATTCTCAGCACAGGAGATTCATTTACATGGATTGATGTTCACAACATCTAATATTCACTCCAGCAGGTTAGGGTCTTTGAACTTCCTTCCATAGACAATGGGGCATCCTTGTAAGTTTGAAAAGTTTTGATCCGATCAACTTTGTAAGGACAGAGTGCTGGCTTGCCATGATGATGGCAAGTAGGGGGACAGGAAGGGTAGGGGACCATGACCAGAAACACTACAGAATGGAGCATGGATAGTGGGCAAGGTAAAAAAGGAAACACATTTGAGATAATAGAAGAGGAAGAAATAGGTACAGAAAGGAATAAAAAGTGACTCCAAGACTTGGTGCCTGGATTCTTAAGAGGTTGGTGAAGCCATTTGATGAAAATGTGATTTCTGGGGGCACCTGGGTGGCTCAGTCGGTTAAGCATCTGCCTTCAGGTCAGGTCATGATCCCAGGCTCCTGGGATGGAGCCCCTCATCCAGCTCCTTGCTCAGCAGGGAGCCTGCTTCTTTCTCTTTTTCTCCCTCTACCTGCCCTTCCCCCTTCTTGTGCTGTCAAATAAGTAAAATCTTAAAAAAAAAAAAAAAAGGTGATTGCTAGTGGCGCCTGGCTAGCTCAGTCAGTAGGGCATGCAACTTTTGATCTCTAGTGGTGATTTTGAGCCCCCATGTTGAGGGTAGAGTTTACTTTTTTTGGATTTATTTGACATGACCTGAGCTGAAGGCAGATGCTTAACCCACTAAGCCACCCAGGCGCCCTGGTAGAGTTTACTTAAAAAGAAAAAAAAAAAAAGCAAAAGTTGATTTCTATTGGAAGCTGGGACATTTTTGACCTTGCATATTTAGTCAGATGATTAGTGAGGAATTAAGTGATGTTTTACCCTAACTCGAGTTTCACTGAATCTTTTCAGTTGTACTCTAACACATTTTCCCGGTCTGAGCAGCTAGATATGGGGCCACCCTTGCCCAAAGTAGGTGTCAGTTGGGACCAAGAGCACAGAGGTCAAGTTAAAGAACAAAATTGCCAAGACAAGTTTAAGTTTGAAGAATACTTTTTGAGGGAGTCTCTTTTAACCTTACCTTTTGTTCCTCTCCATCCCCCACCCTGAGACTATTTTTTTCCCATTGATTTTTTTTTTTTTTTTTAAGATTTATTTGAGACAGAGAGAGAGAGAGCATGAGAGAGCATGAGCAGGGGAGAGGGATAAAGAGAGAGGGAGAAGCAGACTTCCAGCTGAGCAGGGAGCCCGAGGTAGGGCTCGAGGTGGGGCCTGAGGTGGGGCTCAATCCCAGGACCCTGGGATCATGATCTGAGCCAAAGGCAGACACTTGACTAAGCTACCCAAGCATCCCAATAGGTTTTAATATAGTCACAGAGTTGTACAACCATTGCAGTTCATTTTAGAACATTTTCATCTCCCTAAAAAAGAAACCCTGTGTACTTTACTTACCTACTCCAAGCCCTTTTTATCCCCATGGATTGCTTATTCTGGGCATTTGGTATGAATTGAATCATATATGATCTTTCATGTAGCAGAATCTTTTTAAGGTTCATCCATGTCGTAGCACGAATCAGTACTTCGTTCCTTTTCATGGTCAAATAGTTCCCCTGTGTTTATCTATTCATCAGTTGATGGACATTTGGGACATTTCCACTTTGGGCTTTTATGAATAAAGCTACTGTGAACATTTGTGTACAAGTTTTGTGTACATATGTATATATATACGTTTTCATTCCTCTTGGATATATACCTAGAGATGGAATCGCTGAGTCAAATGGTAACTCTATGTTCAATTTTTTGAGGAAGTCCTGAACTGTTTTCCAAAGTGCTGTGCCATTTTGCATTTCCTCTAGCAGCGTTTGAGAGTTCCGGTGTCCAAGGAAAAACATTTATGACTTTGAGCGATAATTGTTGAGCATCCATTACATGTATGGCACAGGACCACGCAGTATGGGCAACGAGAGAACGTAATACCCAAATCCCCCGGATAAACAGAAACCTCTATTTCCAGGGTCATCATTTTGTTCCATCTGAAACTTTTAAATAGTCCATGTGCAGTGTCTCGAGGCCCCAAACAGTAATACCATTTGTGTAGACAGAGGAAGGTTTCTCTCATACAACAGGCATTTCTAAGTTGCTAAGTACCCTTTTCCAAACGAGAACACGGAACTAAAGAGATCTGTCAGCTGCATGGTAGGACAATGACTGGGTCCAGTTTATCTCAGCACTTACAGGCTTTGCAGGGGCATTTCCTGGATTCTGGGTCTATCTCTTCTTTCCTGCAGGCTTTCTAAACACACACATTTGAATATTAAGCTTATTTTTCTTTCATATTCCATTATGTGATTATAAGCCTCAACCCAAACCATCTATGAACTGTAAAACATGTAAGACATCTCTGAACCATAATTTAAGTTTTGGGCAGTTGTGCAATTTGACATACACCCCTCTGCATGCCCCCCCCCCCCTTTGCCTTTCTGTAAATCTTGCTCTGTGGAGATTACTCATGTTGCAATTTTCTAATCAGTTTGCTAGTGTCATAACCCATGTTCAAGTTTGCCTTCTCCAGGTCTTCTAGAAAGGTAGGGCAAAAGGCTTCTAAAATGAGAAGATGAGGGGTATTAAAGCAACAGAGGTGTGGAAACGTGTCCGGCCCCCACTATCATTTGTGATCGCTGGAGTTTTAACGGTCAGCAGCTTTAAATGTAAACACATGAAGATTTTTCAGTGAGATGGTGATAGTGGGCTCACGAGGTGGAAGGTTAAACCCTGGCTTAGAGTTAAGGAAGCACAGGAGGCTTGTTCTTGGAGACTAGAGAAGGTTCCCCGCTACCGGTTGGCTACAAGAATTGCTGGCTCGGCCAAGTGAGGTTTACCTCCTTGGGGGTTCGCGCCCACCTGGACATCAGCTGACAGGTCAAGTTTCACTAACGCCATATACTTGAGACAAAACCCAAAACTACATACTCCGAGTAACTACAGATCCATCCATCTTCCCTCCTTCCCTCCGTCCGTCCCTTCTTCCCTCCGTCCCTCCCTTCCTTCCTCCTCTCTTTCTTATTTTCTTTCTTTATTATGTATTTATTCTGTATTTCTATCCCTTACTTACTCCAACACCTTACTTCAACACCTTCCTCTCCCTTCGTCAGCAAATTACCCACCCCCACCCACGGTCTCCGGCTCCACCTTTTCATCTCCAGGCGTTTAGCTGGCTCACTCCACCGCTCGCGTCCTCCGCGCCCGGCCCAAGGCCAACTGTCACCCTCCCTGCCCCTTTAAAAGCTCGGGGAAAACGTCTTGGCCCCGCCATCCTCCGCTTTCCCCAGCGGGGACTGTCGCACGCCAGGCCCGGACGCTCCAGGGCAGCTATCTCGCGCCCCCTCCCCGGCTCGCGGCCCCCGCCGCTCCAGCTCCCGCGGTACACCACGGCGCGCGGCTTCCCGGGTGGCCGGGCCTCGGCACAGTAGCCCCGCCCGGGTCCAGCTCCGCCCCCGGCCGCCGCTCGCTGATTGGCCTCCCACCCCCTTTCCCCCGGCTCCTCTCCTCCCCTCAGCCCAATGGGCATCGCCACCTGGTCCAAAAATTCCCCCGAGGGGACCGAGGGGCTTTGCAACCACCGGCACCCGGCGGGCGGCGGGAGCGGCCGGGGTGCGGCGCAGAGCGGGGAGGGGACACGTAGTGGGGAGCGGAGGAGGCGGGAGGAGGAGCAAAGGTGTTGGAGAGAAAACTTCTGAAAGGAACAGGAAACCTGCCGGGGAAGCGGCGGCTGCGGCTCTCGCGGCGCCGGGGCTGCGCACGTCGCGGGGTGTCCGCAGCAGCCGCGGCGCTCCTCGCCCGCTCCTCGGGCGCGGGGGCCGGGCTGAGCCAAGACACTCGGTCACTCCGGCCGTGCCCTTCGCCGCCGCTGTCGGCGCTGCAGCGGTGCGCTCCGTTCCGTCTCTGCCGCGGCGGCTCCCCGGAGAGGGCGGCGAGGGCGCAGGGAAGAGGAGGGACGTCTACTTTGGAGCATGAAGCAGCATGTCTGATAAAATGTCCAGCTTCCTCTACATAGGGGACATCGTGTCCCTGTACGCGGAGGGCTCGGTCAACGGCTTCATCAGCACCCTGGGGTAAGCCGGGGGCAAGGGCTGGGCAGCGCCCGCGCTCGGTCTCCCGAAGCGTCCCCGCCCCTGCTCGCGCCGCCGCGTCCCCCAGCTCCCGCCCGGGGGTGGCGGCGCCGCGCTGCTGGGTCTGCGCCCGCGGACAGCGTCGGGCGCTCGGCTGGCTCGCAGGAAGCTGCCGCGAGCGGCAAGACTTTCTCAGCAACTTCGTAATCTTAAGCTCAGAGACTCATCAGAAAAGGAGGAAGTGATTCAAAAGCCCTGAGACAGGCCCTGCGAAGAAGTCTTCGCTGGCTTCTCCATGGGTTGTTTTCGTTAAAATGTTTATTTTCCCTTAAAGGTAAAGCAGAACTGCACCTCTCCCCCGGTGTGCTCGCGACCACTCTCAAGCCCCTTCTCAGGGCCGGGTTTGTAAGAGCAGTGGATAAAAGTCTGTGGCCTTGGACATAAAACCCAAACGATGTGGTCGTGAGCCAAAGTGTGGCTTTGCCCCTGCGGGGGTTGCTCACCGTCCCGTCGCCGCTGAAGTAATTTCCTTTTGGCTTTGCGCACCGGGGACTTGCCCTCCGCGGTCAGTGGTAGCCGAGGGGCGAGTGCAGCGCCGTGACCTCCAGAGGTCTCTGAGGGCCTCTTGGGTTCTAGAACTCAGACGTACTTTTCTCCTTCCCGGGCCTTGCCCCACTGAAATCCTGAATCTCTCCTGGAACTCGGCCAAGTGCACGGCTCTAGAGATTCGAGTTGATTTATGAGTGGGGGAAATATGTACATAAACATACCATGTGCTAGTTGGTTGAATAGGACTTCCTTGATTACTAGCATTTTCTCTCTGTCCTGATTGTGAATACAAGTTAGCAGTTTAAATGCGCAAGGCAGTGTATTTCGATGCGCGCTCATTTTTTGGGTTACCTTATGGTCTCAGTACTTCAGACTGCCCCGTCTTCAAGATTTCAGGCTGCGGAACTGGTGTTTCCACTCCTGGCTGGTCACTGTTTTCTGCTGGTAGGTTTTAGGGCACATGACTGAACATGCAGTGTCCTTGGACCGTGACTGCGAGCTATATTATAACGGAGTGGTGCCTACACGAGGAAGTCACCAGTACTTAATACAGCTTGTGTTAATTGTGCATCTCCCCTAAGAGGAGAAAGAAGGGAGGGAGGAATAATTTAATCCCTTTAAGGTCAGTGTTAATTGTGAAACTGCAGTGTGGAAGAAAAATCTATCAGCAGCAAGTGCCCGTGTTGGGTTTGTAAATCACGAGCTACCGTTTGTTCCTGACAGAATTCACGGTGTGAGGCCAGTTTTTGCGCCTCCAACATTTGCAGATGAACTCCGCTGCACTTGACCTTTTCCCACTATACACTCTCTGGGTGGGAGTTAAGCAGGAAATGCTCCAGGGCCAAAATGTTTAGGTTCAAATCCTGGCAAATTCACCTGTGAATCTCATGACCCTGGGCAAGTTACAGAATTGCTCTGTATCTCAGTTTCCTCAAGTCTAAAAATGGGAATACTACTGGTTTCTGTCTCATAGGGTTGTGTTAATATATGTAGGGAGTTAATATATGTAAAGTGCCTAGCCCAGTACCCAGCACCTAATAGACACTTAGGTGTTCGCTCTTATAATTATCACTACCTTGGTGACTGTGGGCAATAGTTATTCTTGTAGACAAAATAATGAAAAGGACTAGGAATAGAGTATAAAACCTGGATAAATAAAGGACCATGTTTTTGTAGTGTCTTGTTCAGCAAAGGTATGCGTTTGTGTACCTAGACCCACATAGAGCGAGAGGTGAAAAATCAGGAAGCTACAACTTTAGCAGTTGTGGAGTCTCTCCTGCTCCTTTTAGAGATCAAGGAACTGAGGGGATGAGAAATGAAGTGACTTACCTAAGAAAACAGAGGACATTCATGCCCCCAGCTGAAACTGTAACCCTGTCTCCAGATTCCCAGCAAAGTGTGGGTTTCTTTAGTTACACATCATAATCTTTAAGCCTTGAGAAAAGGAAGCTCCTACCTTTAATGTAGCATGTTTCTAAAAATATTTATTTGTATTCAATATTTCTTGCTGGTGTTTTGAAAGCTGAGTTTCCTTAGAATGTGTGTAGTATTATTTTCCTGTTAAGAAACTGAGTCTCCTTGAGGTTAATGGGACAAGACCTCTGTGCAGCTCATTCTGAGGTAAGGAAGGATCTTTAGATGTGCTGCCCTTGGTGAAGCTTGGTGCTTTGATTGGATATTCTTTTTCTCTAACTTGTGGAGCTAGAAACTCATCTTAAAGTTTCTGATTTTTGTTTTAGCTTTTTATCTCTTTGACACTTTGGATAGCCCGATGATTTTTAAAATTCAGCCTAAGGGAATAGTTAATGAGAACTTAGTTTACACAGCATTTCAAGGCAATTCTTGGTAAAGAGATTTGTTTGCAAATGAACATTTGCTTTTAACATTTAGTGTGTGAGGGACTTTTAGAGGATATGCATTGTTATCATTTAGCTTTGGGGAAGTTTTGTGATAAAGGTAATGAATTTTTCTGCTCAAAAAAAAAAAAAGTCTGTTTCACTCTATGAGAGTTTAGCAGGCTCCTCTTAGAGGTACTTCCTACTGGAAATGTGGGAGGATTTTCTTAGGCTCTGTGACCCAGCTTCTAAGTTTGATTTTTCAGTCTGTGAGAAATTAGAATGCCCCAGTTGCAAAGATTTGCATTTCCTCTTTTTTTCTCCAGTTATCCTTTAACCAATACTTACTTGATGTTTCTGAATCCCAAATTGTTGCTGACTGAAGTACTGTTCTCCCAGCTTGTGTAGGTGCCAAAGGGGCCTAATACGTATTTTCTCACTTAACTTTTCATCTAAAGATCTATTTAGGAAGCATTTATATTGATTTAAGGAAAATTGCTTTAAATGCTATAGAATGATGATAGTGCATATATTTTAAATATTTTTTTTTTTTGCTAATGGTACATTTCAGGGTTGTCGTTTTTATTTTTTAAAAAGAAGGGAGGCAGTAGGGATGCCTGGGTGGCTCAGTGGGTTACGCATCTGCCTTCAGCTCAGGTCATGATCCCAGGGTCTTGGAATCAAGTCCCATGTCAGACTCCTTGCTCAGTGGGGAGCCTGCTTCTCCCTCTGCCTGCTGCTCCCCCTGCTTGTGCTCTCTCTCTCTTTCTGACAAATAAATAAATAAAATCTTAATAAAAAAAAGGGAGGGAGTTTTGGGATCTGCTGTACAATTTCAAATGTAGTGGTAATTGTTCCGTCTCCCCTTTTAAATTTTCATTATCCTGAGACTTACTTCCCCGGTCGTTCCCGTATCTGACACTTCATATTCCTGGGTCCATCCACTTGACCAAATGGTTAGATACCATACAGTGGGAATGAGCATAGCAGAACTTCCAGGATGGGTGGGATAGAATAGTGAAAAGATATTTAACTCCTTCATTGTCTCTCCTCCACACGATTGAGAAGTTAACAAGTGACATGTGTGATGTGTGTGTGTGTGTGTGTGTGTGTGTGTGTGTGTGTGTGTGTGATTGCTGCCTTTGGTTTGAGGTTTCTTCATAGGATCTGCCAAGAATCAACACCCACTAGTTAAGGTCTCAGGAAGCCCTCCGCTGCATCACTGATGCAGTGACTACAAAGTATCATAATAGTCTCTTAGCCAGAGTGACACAAGATTGGGTCCCTTATTTCTTACTTTCTGCTTGACTTTGGCCAATTCAGTGAACTTTTCAGTTCCTTCTTTCCATGTTCAATGATGGACATTAGGTAGGGTGGTGGTGTGTCACACAGTTTATTATTCTGGCTTCATTCCTCGGATGAATAAAACTGTAAATGAGAACCTTTTATTGTTCCCAATTACAGTCCCTTGAATTTCCCTTCCTGACCTTTTACTCTCTTTAACGTTTTTGATATTTAAATACTTGCAGATTTTATTTATCTTCTCTTCTTTTTCTCATTGAATAATGCTACTCTTATTACAGCTTTAAAAATCTTTCCCTTCCTAGGACTGGCTGATCAGTGAAGAGTCAAGTAGATGAAACAAGGAATGGTTATAGTCAAGTGTTATTTTAGAATAATTTGTAGGTTATCTTTAGTCTTCCAAATAGAACCCTTCAAGTTAACAGCCAGTATTTCCTGCTTTAACTAGCTGTATAAACTTAGCTTTGTTTTGGCTAAAGCATATGTTATTGTGATAAAAATATCTAAAAATCCATTGAAATTTGCATGCGTGTTCACTGGGGAGGAAGAAGACAGTATAATCTTGAATACTCAGTTGTTTTGGAAAGTCTAAGCGTTAGTAGTGTCACGCTATGGAACTTGAAATCTGCTCAAGTACGAAGACAGTTTCTGAAGTGGTGAACATAAAGGCTATTTTAAGCTAAAATGTCTACTGTTTCTTAAACTTAGAAGTCATTCCATAAATACCATTGCAGCTTTTAGACCCTCTCTTGTAGAGAGCTCAATCAGGTAAACAACTATCCCTCCTCAAATGCCCCTGATGCTGCCTTCTGATTGACTAGAATTCACAGACAACTGCTTGGCCTCATTCTAGGTTTAATAGATTCTTTTTTTTTTGCATAGGTAGCACATTTCATAGTCACATTTTTCCTTGGAACTGTTCTCGTACAGATAGAATATAGATAACTCACAAATATAGACAGAATACGATAGACTCATAATTTAAAACTCAAATTCCAGGCACAGGGTGTGTCTTCATATATAAATCTAGAAGAAGAAGTAATAATGGACTTTCATGACAAATTTATAGCATGATAACAGAATGAATTTTACTCCTTTTTTTTTTTTAAACACCAGATCTTGGTAACAGATCATCAGATTATAATTAGAAGTGAAAGTTTAATGACCATTCATTCATTCATTCATTCATTTATTTAGTGGATAAAACTGCCTTTCAAATGTATTGATGCCTTTTTTTTTTTATGGTTCTCATTCTTCTCCCATGCAGATTTTTTTTTTTAAGATTTTATTTATTTATTTGACAGAGAGAAACACAGCGAGAGAGGGAACACAAGCAGGGGTAGTGGGAGCTGGAGAAGCAGGCTTCCCGCTGAGCAGGGAGCCCCATGTGGGGCTCCATCCCAGGACCCTGAGATCTTGACCTGAGCTGAAAGGCAGATGCTTAATGACCGAGCCACCCAGGCGCCCCTCCCATGCAGATTTAGATAGGAAAGTTTTCAAAATATGCCTTGAGAAAACCATAATTCTAGTTAAAAAATACAAAACAATATATGTAGGAAATAGTGAAAAAAATAGAACAGCATATTAGTAGTGGTGGTACTGCATGGTAAATGGATAGGTGATTTTCATTTTCATTTTTATATCTCCTGTATTTCCCAGATTCTAGATATGTTTCTTTAATTAAACATCTATTACTGGTATAGTCAGGAGAGTTAGCTAAATTGTAAGTGGTATTTTTAAAGATTCTTCAGTTTCTTATTACTGTTAGTCAACAGTATTTATCATTTTTTTTTTTAGGATTTTATTTATTTATTTGTCAGGGAGAGAGAGAGCGAGCGAGCAAGAGAGAGTGAGCACAAGCAGGGGGAGCAGCAGGCAGAGGGAGAAGCCGGCTCCCTGCTTAGCAGAGAGCCCCACATGGGACTGGATCCCAGCATTCTGGGATCGTGATCTGAGCCGAAGACAGAGGCTTAACCAACTGATCTACTCAGGCGTCCCAACAGTATTTACCTTAAAAAGCATAAATATTGTCCTGGTTATGGTCAGTGAAGGAAAACTACAAAATAGGACAGTGTGTGTTGCTGAAATATAGATGGTCATATGTCTATCATAAACCAAAGTTGTTCCTTGCTATTATTGGTATTGAAAATGTATTATGAAAAAATGTTTGACCAGTAATGCTGAGCAATTATAAATGATTGATTTAATTTATGCACTAACTAGATAGTTTGTTTTATTTTAGAAGTCTGTTTATACATGCAGTAAGAAGTATGCAGTTTAGCATGGCCGACTTGTTCGTGTTTGTAATCTCAGTAGTCACTATGATACTTTTATATCCTGAGTCACCTTCTATAGACAATAGTTTGTGAAGGATTTCTTTTTGTGTATGTATGATTGAAATATTTTTATTAAGTATCTTCAAAATGGATGGATTAGTTTTCTTAAAATAAAGAAGTAACAGTTGGTTAGCAATAGCTATTTTGCAGTTTATACCAGCACACACCCACAGAAATCCAACCCAGAATTGAGAATAAATTAAATTATGAGGTTATTTATTTATTTATTTATTTTTTAAAGATTTTATTTATTTATTTGACAGAGAGAGAGATCACAAGTAGGCAGAGAGGCAGGCAGAGAGAGCCTGGAAGCTGGCTTCCTGCTGAGCAGAGAGCCGGACGCGGGACTCGATCCCAGGACCCTGAGATCATGACCTGAGCCGAAGGCAGAGGCTTAACCCAGTGAGCCACCCAGGCGCCCCAAATTATGAGGTTATTTAGAAAAAAAAAACTTTAATCATAAAACTGCAAATGTGTTTACATCATGGATCAAGTCCATGTAACTTTCCTTGTGATGTGGTTTATGCTAGAGCATGCCTCAAATGGAATCATTAATTCATTCAATGAATATTTAATGAGCCCTGACTATGTGCTTGGGATACAGTGGGAAGAGATGCTAGATCTTTTTTTTTTTTTAAGATTTTATTTATTTATTTGAGAGAGAGAGAGCATGAGCGGGGTGTGGTGGGGGAGCAGAGGCAGAGGGAGACTTAGCTGCTGAGCAGGGAGCCCGGATGCAGGACTTGATCCTAGGACCCTGGGATCCTGAGCTGAAGGCAGACGCTGAACCAACTGAGCCACCCAGGCGCCCCAGAGATACTAGATCTTAAACTATGTTTAATTATCTTGAAAACGAAAACTGTCTGAAAATTTGTAGTATGAGATTTCCTTTGAGAACTTGGCTAGGATCTATGGGAGTAAATGTATTGACACCTTCTTTGCTCTCCGTGCTATAAATGCCACAAGGTAAGGAACTGTCATTTTAATCTTTGTATGCTTAGCACCTCACACAATTCCTGTTTAATAAATATTTGTGAAGTAACTAGTGGTTACCAGTTACCATTAGTAACTAGTGAGGGAGGTAAGGCTAATATTGAATAACCACAACATGAGGCAGTTCTTTTCAAATGTCATAAAGATGATTAAAAACAGTATCATAAAGAAGTCAGAAGAGGATTCATTGCTTCTGGCTTATATGACCTGGGGAGGGCTTAGAGGAGGAGGTGGTATTTAAGGTGAATTTTGAAAGAGTATTAGGATGGATATTTGTCTCAAACCTATACCCAGAATTTGAGCATATATTCTTGGTACTTTTTTCTTCCACTGAAAAAGCAGCTTGGTGAAATTTTACTGTCCATTTTGATAGCTCCAAAAAAGGAAGCAAACAATTTGATATTTTCGAGATATGAAAAGATGGAAGAAATTATATAAAAACATATTTTATGCCTATTTACCAAATGTGAGAAGTTTAAATTTGGTTCAGACCCTCCGAGTTTTTGCCTCATACTGCCTGTGACTGTTCAACACACACACACAGACACACACACTCATTCCCACTTGGTATAGAATACCTTTCATAGATTCTCCTGAACACAGGAAAAGACTTATGAAGTATGCAAAACATAATTTGAATAATGTCTAAATTCTTAGAATTCAAGTGTGTTATTGAGGTTCTATCTATTAGTAAGGTATTTGAGCTACTATTAAAATATCCTCATAAAAGTTTCTTTGTGAAAATTACAAAATGCTGGACTTTCATTATGTATAGTTATCCAAAACAATTCCTCAACAGAGTCCTAGAGAAAACTGAAGTTTTTAATTAAGTAATTCCTAGATACCTAGCTCTGCAAGGCCTTGTGGTAATGACTAGTTTTGATACAATCACTAAGAGTAGACACTACTGTTCTCCATATCTTATCTCCTGTTGAAAAGAGGATTCTTCAAATTATGCAAGGATCATCAGAGATAAATCTAAGAGCATAAACAAACAGAATTCACAACAAACCAAAAAATAAAACTAGACCGTAAAGTTATCGATTAACTTTTCTAGTGGCAAATCAGTGTATTACAGGTGTCGCCTACTATCTGAAAGTTCACTTTATCCCATTTCACTTTTACAAAAGACCTACATTGACACCTGCCTTCACTAATTGAAAGAAATCCAAAGAGGATTTTTGCTTTTGTGAAATGGTAATTGCTTCTTTGCTTTATGCCGTTTTGGCTTTTTAAAGGTTTCATAGGAATGCTCTACTTTCCAATGGGGGGTGGGTGGGGAAGAAACCTGTTTTTTTGTGAAAACTTCAGAGAATAAAATAATGTTCGAACACACATTTAAATTATTTACAAATCTTGTATTGAATTGTCTTGGAACTCTCGAAAAAATAATCAGTATCCTTTGCTATTCTAATTCTTACTACCTGATCTCAAAAGCCCAAAAGATTTGGAAAGCAAAAGATATTTGTACATCATTTTTCCACATGGATAAAGCCTAAGAGTCAAAAGTCTATAATATATTAGAAGTAAGGTTCTTTTGTTTCTAAGGAACAGAAACTATCTCTAGCTAGCTTAAGCAAAGAAGGAAATGTTAATTATAAGGATACTGGAGGAAATCCAAGAAATTAAATGATGAGCTCAACAACTGAGCAGTAAGACAGGCAGAAACCCAGGGCTGCTGTGGGAATCTCAGTAGCAGAACTTTCTCTCTCAGTCCTGCCATTCACATGACTTGGATCCAGCAATTCCTATACTCTGTGTTTTTCTTCTTAAATTTCAGAGTATCGAGTGATGGAATTTGGCTACATTTGGATTTTTCACTTATGTGATGAAGGAAGTCACAATGCAAGGTTTGATTACCAGAGAAATCACTGAGCACTTTCTAAATAGTAATTGTGGGAAAATATAACATACAATTTACCATGTTAACCATTTTAAGTTGAAAATTCAGTGGCGTTAATCACTTTCACAGTGTCGTGCAACCATCACCAGTATCCATTTTCATTTTTTTTTTTTTTTAAGATTTATTCGCTTATTTATTTGTCAGAGAGAGAGAGCACAAGGCAGAGAGAGAGACAGGCAGAGCAGGCAGAGGGAGAAGCAGGCTCCCTGCCGAGCAAGGAGCCCAATGCGGGACTCAATCCCAGGACCCTGGGATCATGACCTGAGCTGAAGGCAGCCGCTTAACCGACTGAGCCACTCAGGCGTCCACCAGTATCCATTTTCAGAACATTTTCAACATCCCAGACAGAAACTCTGCACCCTTTAGACCATCACTCTGTCCACTTCCCCTCCTCCTCTCTGTAACTCCTAGTCTACTTTCCTTCTCTATGAATTTACCCATTCTAGGTGGCACGCATAAGCCGAACCATATAATATTTGTCCTTTTGTGTCTGGGCTTATTTACTAAGCACAGTGTTTTCAAGAACCATCCATGTAGCACCCACCAGTACTCCATTCCTTTTTATTGTCAAACAGTATCCTATTGAAAGGATTTAGCATATTGTGTCTCTCTATCCATCAGTTGATGGATCTTTGCAGTTGATGCCACTTTTTAATTATTATGAATAATGCTGCTATGAATATTCATGTACAGGTTTTTGTGTGGATATATATTTTTAATTCTTTTAGGTATATACCTAGCAATATATAGAATTCATGGGTCATTGGTAACATATTTCATATTTTGCCTCAGCCTTTCCTAGTCTTCTTATCCTGCTTTACCTTCACCCCCATACTATCTCATTACACACAATATAATTTATTATTTAAATATCCATCGTTCATCATCTGTCTATAAACTCTTTGAAGGCGGGGATCTTTCTTTTTTGTCACTGAGTGTTTCAAGTGCTTGGCTCCATAAATATTTATCGAATTAGGATATATACATTCTCAGATCTCTAAGTAACTTTTAACATCAGTCTTTCTCTGGAAAAAAGTCAATGTAATTGTTCTTACTTATTAAATGTTTTGAGAATCCATATAGGTAATTCTTTTAAAAAAGATGAAAGTTGTCATTAGTTTTATGGTGCCATTAAATCTTACTATAATAGGTAGTTTAATAATGTCTTGTGTCATATCTCTGTGCTTACCTGGCCCCCCAGGTGATAAAACCTACAGTCTGGAAAAAGTAATTTATATCACCTTATTTAATGGTTTGCGTGTTACAGCCACATTAAAGAAAAGTTGATATTTCTGAAAGTTCAGTTTTGTCTTTAATGCGTTCAAAGGGTGAATTTGTAAGCATTTGATGAGGCAATTTCTTTCTTTCTTTTTTTTTTAAATTTTATTTATTTATTTGAAAGAGAGAGCGAGAGAGTGCATGAGAGGGGAGAAGTTCAGAGGGAGAAGCAGACTCCCCATGGAGCTGGGAGCCCGATGCGGGACTCGATCCTGGGACTCCAGGATCATGACCTGAGCCGAAGGCAGTTGCTTAACCAACTGAGCCACCCAGGCACCCTTGATGAGGCAATTTCTTACTTTAAATCAGCTCTTTTTCTTGGTGGATAGTATATAATACATCTGGAGAGACATTTTTTATTGTAACTACTATTGGCAAAAAAGTTTAGTTGGAAATAATTTGCTAATATGAAACCAGGGAATAGTTGGGGAATTCATAGAACTTAAGAAAAATAGAAGACAACTTGTAATTTTTATTTTTGAAATTTAAGAATAAGTGTCTGGAAAAGGATAAGCATTTAAATATAGGTTGAAGAGAACAAATTGCAGTATTTTTGTTCTTCATTAATTTATATTCTGTCTGTTGCCCGAGTCTGTTAGAATGTGCTTTGCCTCAAGCTTATTCCAAAATATACATGTTTGGCCATTCTCTTTAAGAACTTAAAATTCTCCAGTGTTGTTATTTGCTCTTATTCTTGGAAACTTCACTGGTAGCAATGTACAAATAAGAACTTCGTTGAGGTGTATTTGTGTATAGGACAGAGAAATAAAGTGAAAAATATAGGTATGTACAAATTACAAAATAATTTAAAAAGTAAAACAATATCATTCTATTTCCTCTAGTTGTAATGCACCATGATCTTCTATGATAGGTGTTTAAATGTAATATCTTTAAAAAGTGCTTTTGAGATGAAAGATACAAAACATTATCAGGGTTTTGCTTCATTTCTGTAATATCCAAATTAATTCCGTGGAAGTACATCATACCAATTAAAGACAGTGACTTAAAAAATATATTACACGAATCACCAACATAGTTACATTAGGAATCCAAAATAAGTTAATGATTTAAGGACTAGTTACTTGTGTTTGGCTAAAGTGTTCAAGGTCATTGCTGATATCAGGGACATAACTACTTATACGTTTGCATTTCAAGTAGATTTTTGGCTTCAGCCATGTTTTCAAAGAGGGTAATTTCAAACCTGGTTTGTTAAAATAGGCAGGAAATGTAAAGAAAGGAATTTTGTTGTACTAAATACCTGATACTTGTGGTTAGGAATGGTGAATATTGTGACATTTAAATCAAATTAAGCTTCATTGTCAATGAAAGTAAATGAAAGTTATTTAAAACTTATTAAATTAATCCATCTCTTCCATCTCTAGGATTACTAACAAATGAGAAAAGGGCCTTTATATACTTTTCTTCCCTATTTACCTGGCAGGACATGATTTAATAGTTGAGTTCCAATTCTAAACTCATGTGAAGAATGAACCTCTTTCCTGATCAGTACAAATAAAGTCATTGTTATCTGTTAGGGTGAAACCCAGTGCTTATTTCTAGTTGTAGCTGCTAAAGAATCTCTCAAAAAGTCTTTTAAAATATTACCAAATTGCAAGTATAAAAACACTGTTATTGTTGAGGAAACTGGGTACAGAATTGTTTAGGTAAATTGTCATGTAGGAGTTTTGAGAGGCGGTATTTACTTTGGCAATAGTATATAAAGTCGTACTATGAAATTTTTCTAAAGAGTAGATCAACATTCATTTTGCACATTTTTTTTGAAATGGAAATTGTAATTAGTGTGATAAACTAAAGAATTGATGCTGACTGCATCATTTAGTTTGAGCTCTGTTTAATTTAGCAAAATGCATTTTTATTTCAATTTCTATATCAGAGACTGCTAGTTATTCCCTCAAATTCATTCTTCCTTTTTTTTTTTTTAAAGATTTTATTTATTTATTTGACAGAGAGAGATCACAAGTAGGCAGAGAGGCAGGCAGAGAGAGAGGGGGAAGCAGGCTCCCCACAGAGAAGAACCCGATGTGGGGCTCGATCCCAGGACCCTGAGATCATGACCCGAGCCAAAGGCAGAGGCTTTAACCCACTGAGCCACCCAGGCGCCCCTCATTCTTCCTTTCTTCTGTACTAACAGAAGTATTTGAGTTTGTGGGTGCCCCGAATAATGACCACATTTCCCAGCCTTCCTTGCAGCCAGGGTGGTCACGGACTATATTTTGAGGTCAGATTTTTAAAGGAGGCTTTGCTTGTCTGCCACCCTCTCCTTCCCTCCCCCCATTCAGTTAATTGTTATATGAGCAGGTAAGAAGCCATCTTGAATCATGCTGATGTGACCAATATATTGGGAATAATAGAGCATCCATAAATGAACCTGATCTCTGGACATCCTCGAATCCTGGGTTGACTATATTCTAATAGAAGATGGAACTGGATAGGCAGACAAAGTCCAGATCATATATTCCCCATTGGATAATGTGAAGCCATTGAAGGATTTTTAAGCAGGAGAATGAAATGATCAGGTTTTGCTCTAGGAGGATCAGACAGTGGTAAAGAGAAAGAATAGAATGAGAGTGGTAAAGAGAAAGAATAGAATGAGATTCTATTCTTAAAGAAAGAATAGAATGATTGGTAGGCATGGGAGAAATCAGGCTCCTACACGAAGGCAGCCTGAACCAAGGAGCTGTTCTGGGGATGAAAAGTAACTTGTCCTAGAATCACTGAAGGGACAATAGTGTTTCACTTTAGACCTGAAAGTTTTACAGATTAAAATATTCATTATGACTTTTGAGGCTTTATTTTGAAAATGAAACATATGGACTTGAAAGAAGTTTCTCTTTCATTTGCTTATGTATGGATAAAAGGTCATTAAACTTCATTTCAGGCTTTCCTGGGCTCTGAGATACAAGCCTCATCTTGTTCCATGCTTTCTTCCCCTGGCGCTCTGCTTTGGGCACAGTGCCTCTCTGTGCCCCCCCCCCCCACCCCGCACCTTTTTTAGTTGCATATACATTCTGAGTTCCCTCTTACCACAGGGCCTTTTTACATATTTTCTTCTCTGTCTGGCAGGTTTCCCCGCTTAAACCCCTGCCTTTCACCTAATTTATACCTATTCATTCAGATTTCAGCTCATTGACCCTTCTGCAGTGAACTTTTCCTGATCTCCCAGACTGTGTGAGCTCCTTTTTTGTATGCTCCTACAGCACCATATTTTTTCCTTCAGAAAATTTATCACAGTTGTAGTTTCAGTTTTACTTAAATTCTTTAAGGGCGGATTCCATCTGGTTTTGTTCATAATTATGTTCCAAATGCTGCACACAGTATCTGTCAGATAGTAGGTACTCAAGAAATTTTGAGTTTGATTCAGACAAACCTGGTTTCAAATGACAACTCCAGTCTTCTTGGTATGACTTTAAGAAGTTACTTAATACTGAAACCTCAATTTCTTTATCTGTAAAGTGGGATTATTGCTTAGGTTTTACTATTGCCATGAGATTAATGGCAATTAAAATTTGTGAAACATTTGGTAAGCATCAAACCCTTAGCATTGGACACCTAAATTAAATAGGTAGAAACCACTGTTATACTATTATTATTATTGTTATTATATCCAAAAAATCAGCATGAATCTCTTTTTGGAAGCTTGGTTGAGTTCATAGTGCATTGATGTTGAAAGTTCTGATGCATTATGTTTATAGAATTTTGCAGTAAACCAATATAAGCTGGTATTTGCTTCATAGGCTGTTCAAAGTCACACTGCCTTATCTATTATTTATTTTGGTTTTGGCTTTTTTTTTCTTTCTCACTTCGATAATGCACGTTACTAAATTGCAGGCACTTATATTTATCTTTTATTAGTGGTTTGATGCCTGCTATCCTTTTGATGTAATGCAAACACCTGAAGTATATCAACATTAGTAATAACCTTAGAATTGCTTGGCATATGTATACCCTATTTCCTTGACTGGAATTTTCAAGTCTTGTTACATTTTAAAGACAACCTGTTATTTTAGTTGCTAACATTTCTTCCCTCGTAGAACATAGTACTAAAAAGGAAACAGTTTTGTTTTATTTATTGGAACAAAAACAAATGTTTGCTTTGGAGCCATTAGGATAGAGATTTTGCACAATTTTCCACTGGACAGCTGGTGCTGCTGTACCTTCTCTCATTTCCTATTGGCCAAGCACTCCCAATGAACATCTGCAACTGGTAGAGGGATTAGCAAAAACATTTATCTAATTTGGATAATTAATCAGTTTATAAATAAAAAATTTGCCTGGGATAATCTTGTTAAATTTTGAATTTTGAATAGTGACTAATCAAATGATCATGGTTACTTATCTTGGGAATACTAATGACTTTTAGGCAAAATCGTAGGGATCTGAAAGGCATGGAGAATGTTCTTATTCCTGCCTCTTGGGTATACCTAATGAACAAAAATAGGCAGGCTCTAGCTTTCTTTTAGTTATGCCATAAAAGGAGATTTTACTATAACTGGAATCTTAGTAAATATATCACACAAACTGTTGAAGAATCCTTGTAAATAAAAGCATTAAAGAAAAACACGTAACCTCCCCCCTTTATAAACTCTTTTTTGAAAATTTCTCTGTGATGCTTCCTTTGAGCTCACATACATTCCTGATGTTGCAGTTTATACCAGTTTGCTATTGCTAGTCCTACTGGAGTAATGGATAAGAGCTCCAAACATGTCCCATTCCTTGTTATGACAGGGCTAGTGAATCTGAAAACCCTTTATGAATCAGGGTGCAAGAAACAGAAGACCCAACTTGAACAATGGTCAGCAAAGAGAACTTTGTAATCAAGATAACGGAAGAGTCTAGGCATAGCACTGTTATAGACTCTATCCCTTGATTCTGTTTGATAATGAGCGTTAGTTCCATCCTCAGGCAAGCTTCCACCTGTGGTGACTGCATGGCTGCTAGCGGCTTCTGCCTTATAGTACCCGATCCTCTTACCCCTAGAGCTGAAAAGAGTGCTTCACTTCCTCGGAGTCCAGAAGTTCAGCAGTTACCACTGTTGCTTGACTGGGATAGTGGTCCCATCTTCAGCCAAGCACTGTGGCTAGGGAATGAGATGCTGTTCTTACAGAGATGATCTCATCATGCCCTGAGTGGGAGAAGAAGAGCCCTTCTCCATTATTCTGTCGGAGTTCTGTTGCCAGAGAAAGGCAGTGGACGCTGGCTGGAAAGGCAAACACGTGCCCCCTGCAGCCAAATAGGATTACTCCTTAACCTCCAGGAAACCTATTTCCTATGTCCTCACAATTAGGTTTTCAAATGTGAAACCTTTAATTACCTTTTGTGCTTGTAGAAGACTATTCTCTTTCCAGCTTACCACTTTTGGGCTTTTTATACTAGCACTTCAGGCGGAGTTTACTTCCTGATGAAAAGGAGAATTATCTGAATACTTTTACAAGCTGTAGTAAAGCCTCAAGTCTGGTCCCGTCTACATTTTTTTTTTTTGGCATTAGCTCTTGGAGGAAAGGACTCTGAGGAAATCAAAGGGTGGGGATCATGGGTGAGGGGTCAGAGGGAAGGCAGCAGTTTATTGCACCTAGGTAATACCCCAGTAATGTTGCTACGAAATAAAAAAAAGAGGGAGTTTATGAGACTGACTTTTTCAAAATAAGTACATTATTCATAAGCACATGAATAAACATACTTTGATATATGAATCTCACCCATGAAAGTATATACATGAGAATCTCTATTTCTTACAGTAAATTTTATTCTGAATGTATTTCCTTTTAACGTAGATAGCTTTTGTTTAGGCACAAGTTGCTTATCCACTTTATGGAGTAATCGTGGCAGCTTCTGTGCACACAATGTACGTGATTAATTATTATGATGGAGATGTATACAAAGCAGGGTGGAATATAGCAGGATTTAAAAAAAAGATTCTGAAATAAAAGATCATTATTTTAGATCTCAAAAATTAGAAAATTTTGCTGTGAAAATACTTTCAATTAAAAATTCCCCTGTAAAACAAATGTATTTTGTGACAGAGCTAGATATGAATTATGATTCCTAATTAATATGTAATATTGAAATGTGATCTTTGTGTAACCTTTTCAGAAATGACACAGTAAATTCTTCTAACTCTTAAAAGTCAATGTCTTCAACTCATTTTTCCCCCTATTTTAATATTTCAAACTTGGGTCTACTTTGAACTACTGAAGAAATTGGTTAGTTATGATATAATTATCTAGAAATCATATTTAATTTCAAGGTTGAGATCAAATCATTAAATAAATAGATGTTTGATAATGAGCTTTTTAAAGGCAATGTGGATTTTGGAAAGCTGTTGAAATGCTAAGGTTTGAATTCTATTCTACCCTGAAGAGGTTCTGAGAACTTGGACAGAGTATAATAATATACTGAATTAATATCTGAATTCAGTTCCCATCTTTAAATCGGGAGTACTAATTATGTGTCCCGTGTTCCTCAGTGGTTCTTTGGGGGTATGAAATGATGTTAACCTGTGTCAATGTTTGGAAGCTTATACTGGTACCTGCTAGATGTTTTAAAAATTCATATATATTTTCTTTAAATGATAAAGTCCTAAGGTGTTCACTTAAATCTATTTACTAGCGTGAGTCAAATCATATTATACATTTAAATATCAATGGTTTCTTTTTCCAGATTTGCTATAATTTAAAAAGCCAGAAAATGTTTCCCCTATTAAACGTTTCCCAGAAAATGTTTTCCCACTATTGTAACAGCGATGTAAATAAAAAGAAAATTTTGAGTTAGGTACATAATCCAGTATTTTCTTGATTTTACTTTGTGTTTATTGATGAAAAAACATATTTGGAAAATAGAAATAATTTATTTTAGTTATATATAAGTTTTATGCATATATATAATGCATGTATAAAAATTTATATTAACTAAAACAAATTATTTGTATATGTGTATATATATAAAACGTATATATATACATATATATATGATTAAATATCTTGTTTTAGGCAGTGGTTTTATTATTTATTTATTTATTTATTTTTAAGTTTTTTTTTATTTGCTTGAGAGAGAGACTGCAAGCAAGAGAGCAGAAGCAGGGGGAGCAGCAGAGGGAGAGGGAGAAGCAGACTCCCCACTGAGCAGGGAGCCTACTGCAGGGCTCAGTCCCAGGATCCTGGGATCAGGACCTGAGCCAAAGACAGATGTTTAACCAACTGAGCCACCCAGGTGCCCTCTACCCCCTCCCCGCCTTTTTTTAAAGGTTCAAGCAGTGGTTTTTAAACTACACTCCAAGTATCATCTGACTACAATTCAAGAGATCAGTCATGGTATTTGGAGTGTCATTAAGGTATACTTTCTTTATTACTTTTTTTTTTAATGAGACATGAGAGAGGAGATGAGATATGGATTTAGGGTTTATTGATTGTTAAAAAAAGACATTTGGTCAAGCTGTTTCTTCTAACTCCAGCGTTCAGGGAAGTTTAAAGTGTGAAATACTCGGCACAATTATGTGTGTAAATCAAGATATCCATAAATTAAAGGAACAGTAACATTGAATGAGGGAAAATAGAACATTTCCTATCACATCCTTTCTTTTCCTGTTTTTAAATTCCAAGCCCTTTAAAGAAAACTTTGCTACTTAGCAGTTCTTCAGGCCCTGCTTGGAATGCTAATGAGTCTGGCCTAGTCACAGCCCCAGCACTGCCAAGTTCTTGGAATTTCGATTTTCTCCAGTCATGGAAGGGGCTTTTGATTGGTGTGTGAAAGGAAGGGAAGACTGAACATCCCTTGATGCTGTGCTTGGAAAAGGGGAGAATTAAAGAGGGTGGACATGGGGAAAGTGACGATATAGCTTTCTTCTATTTAGAGAGAATTCAGTGGTTTAGAATATTGAATAAGGCAAGGAACCAAAGGGATGTCATTTCACTCACTAAACATTGAAATACAGGACACTGTGGGGGAAAAAAGCTATAAGGGATTTTGGAGACCATTTACTGTCAGGACTATCCATCAAATTGCTTTGTGAGAGGAAACTGAGAAAGGAAAGGGGGAGAGTTCTCTTGGTAATGCACAATCTTGGTTCAGAGTGACTCTTGCGCCTTTCACAGACCTTCTTCTGACAGGACAAGAGTAAGAGCCAAGGGAGACCATGAAGGTTTTTTATTCTTTATGACTTAGGATAATTTCTCCTCATCCTGGCAGAAGACGCCACTGTCCTGCGTGGATGTGGTCTCTCATGACAAAGCCCTCAGTGTACAACCCAGAAACAACACACAGTTGAAGAATCGTTTCTCTCATAATGGATGTATTTTTTCCATGTAATTTGTTACTGTGCACAGCATTGTAACTTAATGTGCAGATCTAGGGGAACTTTACAAAGAAAAAGCTGAAAGTTGTATTGGTTTGTGGGAGAGAGTGAGTATATTATTAAATCTACAGATGTTTCTTATCACCATGTCCCATAAGATAGGGTGACCGTGGAGGTTTGTCTTTTCCTTCTTGGATTAGGAGTTTGGCTGGAAACTATCAGTGTGACAAGATGATTGGACCTGAAACACAGTTGCTTAAAAAGATGGTCTAAGGGGTGCCTGGGTGGCATAGTTAAGCGTCAGACTTTTGATTTTGGCTCAGGTCATGATCTCAGGGTCGTGAGATCAAGCCCCACTTTGGCTTCTGTGCTCAGGGCAGAGTCTACTTAAGAATATCTCTTCCTCGATTTCTGCATCTACCCCCCATGCACTCTAGCTCTCTCTCTAAAATAAGTAAATAAATCTTTAAAAAAAGACAGTTTTAAAAAACGTTTTGGGTAAGTTTGAAGCTTGACATCATAGAAGAGAAAGAATGAGACAAACAGATATAGGTAAATAAGAGCACGTACTACCGAAAGATAGTAGCTGGTTTTATTCATGGGGCAAAATGGCTGCCAGTGACATTGTTCTTCCCTCCCCTCTTCCAGGAGGCAAGAGAGTCATACCATGTGGGAGGGGGTTGGGAAATCTTACCAGCATGTCTGGGTGAGATTGTCTATCCCCAGGGAGACATCTTTTATTGAAGAGTGAAGGTAGTGTGTATCTGGTAAATAGGAATTGGTGAATTATTTGGGCTGGATAAAAAAAAAAATCGGTGTAGACATTTGATTACTTGGTCTTTAGTTTCACTCCCAGGAATGGCAGGAGGTTGAGAAAGAAGTTGTTTTGCCTTGAAAAGGAATCTGCCCTTGATAGTCTAAGAGTAGAAAAACCGAAATGAAAGCCACCAAATCACATTCTTAGAGAAAGTTTTTGTGAGAAAATAATTATAATGAATCAGCTACTATTAAAACATCTTCAGAAGACCATTTTTGGGTAAGGGAAAGAAGTGACCGCGGTTCCTGTGTGGTTTTTTTTTTTTTTTTTTTTTTTAAGCAGATAGGAATCTGATCAATATTAGTTTAGTAGAAAACCATTTTGCAGATGAAAAAGAGATACCTTTCCTTTTGGGTTCAGGAAAGACAACTGTGAAACAGATAGCCTATACATATGCTTCAAAAGGAATTAGAAAGTAGGTACTGAGATACTCCTAAACATTCAGACGATGAGCAGACTGCCAAATATGATCCTTTTCTTGAGTTTGTCTTTGTAAAATTATTTTCCTCTGATTTAAAATTCTACAGATGGAGCTTATAACTTCAAGAGAAGCTTCTCTAATGTTAATTTCCCCTATAACTTTTCAGAATTATTGACATTTTCCATTTTGCAACTTGATTGCTTTTTGGTTCTATCAAATTATAATGAAGACATGTTCAAATTCAAATTAAGTTGCTAAGGAAAAAAACAAAGTTGTCTATTGATGATAGCGATGTTTGTAAGCTGGGCCCTTTAAAACTTCATGGTAGGGGGAATCCTCCTTTTGAGTTATTTCTTTGCTTCCCATTAGTTTTTAAAAAAATCATTGAACTATATATTGGCCACAAATAGCATCCTATAAAGAGAAGACTGTATGTGATCTACAGGAAAGGGTCTAAATCTTCTTCTCTATTCAGACTTTAAAGCACTAATATTTGAGATGCTTTCCAGCTTATTAGGCGTTAAGGCAATCAGCGATTAGCTATTAGTTTTGTTTCTATAGAAAAAGAATTATTGGGGCGCCTGAGTGGCTCAGTGGGTTAAAGCCTCTGCCTTCGGCTCAGGTCATGATCTCAGGGTCCTGGGATCGAGCCCCGCATCGGGCTCTCAGCTCAGCAGGGAGCCTGCTTCCTCCTCTCTCCGCCTGCCTCTCTGCCTACTTGTGATCTCTCTCTCTCTGTCAAATAAATAAAAAAAATCTAAAAAAAAAAAAAAAAAAAAAAAAGAAAAAGAATTATTAAGAGAGTTAGCCTCAAAATATATTTTAAAAGAGAGTGATGTTTCTGTGACATGCCTGTTCTATAGAGTGTCTTCTTTGAACAAAACCGTGCTAAGGCTAAGGGATGAAAATTTCCGTAAAAACTTTGAGACGTCGCGGTTCTAAGGTATGCTTGTGCTCTAAGAATTTTCCTTAATTTTTGGGGGGTCATATGTCACTTTTGAGACTGAGGAAATTCATGTTGCAACTTGAAAGGAGTGTACAAAAGCACAAGAGTTTCTGTGTGTTTGATGGTGTTCAAGACTCCCTAAAGATCACCCGTTGGATCCAAGCTTGGGAATGCTTGTGCTCATGTGCACGAATAGCTCTTCATTAAGCTAGAAGCTTTGGGTTTGGTTTGTATTGCACTCTCTTGTTTCCTCAGTGCCTAGCACAGTGCCTGGCTTATAATCAATGAGTATTTGTTGAATGAATCAGTGACAAAATGGACATATTTTATTTTGGACATATTTGGTATGTGGTTCATCGAATCTGGATCTTCTGGTTGCTTATACTTTACCGGTTCTGTACTCTGTAGGACCTTCCGTTTGCTTCTTTTGCAAGGGACAGAAACCCAAGTAGTTTAAGCACAATAGGAGCCTTTTGGTTTGCATTACTGGGGAGTCCAGGAGGAGGTTCTGGCTTCTGGTTCAGCTGGGACCAAGGGTTCAGTTGAGGAGACCAGGATTTTGTCTCTCTTTCTCACTTCTGTCCTTCTTGTAGCACTTATTCTCTGGCAGACTTTTTCCACTCATGGTGAGAAAAAATGATTTCTGGCAGTTCTAGGCCTACACTTTCTCTCATAGTGCTTGACTGTAGAAGGAGATAGAACCCTCCCTTTTCCTTTCATTGTTTGTATCTGCTTCTGTAGAGGCACTTTGGCCCTGCTGGGGCTATGTTTTCTCCTCTGGACCAAGCACTGTGTCTGCTGTGATGGGATAGAGAGGGGGCCTGCCTGGGTCTCATACCCTGCCTTGGGTGGTAGAGGGATCCCATTGTTTCTTTTTTTTTTTTTAATTAACACATAATGTGTTATTTGCCCCAGGGTACATGTCTGTGGATCCTCAGGCTTACACATTTCACAGCACTTACCATAGTACATACCCTCCTCAATGTCCATAACCCAGCCACCCTATCCCTACCCGCCCCTACCCCCCAGCCACCCTCGGTTTGTTTCCTGAGTTTAGGACTCTCTTATGGTTTGTCTCCTTCCTGATCCCCTCTTGTTTCATTTCCCTCCCCAC
>CM052897.1:71583871-71603986 GCA_028534135.1 Potos flavus
TGGATATTGTCATCAAAGACACATAGGTCCTCAAAGGAAGGACTTGTGTCTTTCTTGCAGAATTTTTGAGAATTAAGAAAATAAATACCAACATTTGTACAAAGGGAGGAAGAAGTAGGAGAGCATTATAGGAATCTCGTGAAACCTATCATAAAGCTGCATTCTTCAGACTGTAGAGGCAGTAATTTGGATTTACTGAATGTGATGTCAAGTCTGGCTTTAGCTTTTCACTTGCCCCGTGGTGTCTCCAGCAGAACATTGGCATGGGCTGAGCATACCGTCCTTGGCAGGGCTCGTAAATGGAACCACTGCAGGTTGACTTCGGGTGGGGAAGGAAGTACTTTGAAATGTATGGGTATTGTTGAAACAACTTTGTGTATACTTTACTAAAGGAGAAAACACTCAGTATCCATGACCAAGATTCCAAATGACTGCAATTTCAATTATTCTTTAAGATCTATTTAGTTGGATATTGGCTTTCTAATAATTCATACATTTTTTCTTTAAAAAGAAGAAGACTATTTTTGTAATAATTATGAAGTTTTGAGAATAACACTTAAAATTCAAATACATTCAAAACTCTAAGATATATCTGGGTAAGTTAAGATGACTTACTATTTAAAGGCATAATGCTCTTAATTTTCTTTTTGGTTCTTTGTGGACTCATGCTGAGCAGGGGACGATTAGTTCCTTGATAGAGTGCTAACTTTTAAAACTTAGATTTCTAGTCTATTCAGATTGTCACCCTGAACTGTTTTTCATGTTCAGTAACTAAATGTGAACTTATTTGGGCTATTTCCACACCTTTATTATTTTTTTTCCTGAAGTCTTAATTAAAAGATTCGGTTAGAATCTCATGTGCTACCTGACACATAGTAGGTGTTCAGTTGTATTTGTTTAATGAAACGATGAGTGACTATAAATTAGTGTGTATCAGTGTGCCTCATGAGCAGTGGGTCTATGTCAGTTTTCCTATTAAATATCATATTTGAATAATATTTCCCACCAAGAAGTTGAATAAATTTAGATTTACTAAAATAAGTAATTATTATGTGTTTTCTCTGTGCCAGGCACTACTTAGTTTTTTGGCTTTGAGGCACTTAACCGCACCTTATTTATGGTAAATACTACATTACATGTATAATTCCACCATAAAACCAATATGACAGCCCTTAAAGAGAGAATAGATATTCACATCTCTTTTGAATTTCCCTGCTCTTCTTTTCAGTTAGAGTGTTGATAGTTTGTATGGAACACATTTATGGATGTGTTTTTTCACTTGGATTGCTGTGCTAGTCTCTAAAGTAGTATCTTCCTCACTCCCACCAGTCTGCTCTCAGCTTGGCCACCAGAGAGATCTTTCCAGAAATAAGCCAGATCACGCTGATCTTTCCCTGCTCCTTCCAGTGGCTCCTATCTCACTTGGAGTAAAAGCCAGGGTCTTTACAATGACCTAGGAGGCCTATAGGATGTGGCCTTTGAATCCTTGACCTCTCTGATCTCCTTTCCAATAGCTTACCTTCTTCCTTACTGTTACCAGCCATGATGTCTTCTTTGCAGGCCCTCGAATATGCTGAACATGCTCCCACTGGAGGGTCTGCACTGGCTGCTCCCTCTGCCTGGAATGCAGATATCTTCCTCATGCCCTTTAAGTCTTTTAGCATGTTTTATATTTCTTCTTTTTCTGTTGCATGTATCCCTTAGCACACTATAAAATTTATGGATTTATTATTGTTTATTATTTGTCTACTCCCTGCTACCCCCAGCAAGAGTGAGTGTTGGTTTTATTTGCTCTTAGAACAATGCCTTGCACATAGTAACTGCTCAGTAAATGTTTGTGGAATGAATTTCCTGAGGAAGAGATTTAAATAAAATTTTTCTGAAGTGATTACCTTATTGTTCAACTTCTTTCAGCAATTAAGGGTAATAATAAATAGTAATGATGAATATTATGATAGTTAATAATTACTGAGTATGTACTTTGTGCTAGGCATTTATTTATTTTTTTAAAAGATTTACTTATTTATTTATTTGACACAGAGAGAGAGATCATAAGTAGGCAGAGAGGCAGGCAGAGAGAGAGGGGGAAGCAGGCTCCCTGCTGAGCAGAGAGCCCGATGAGGGGCTCGATCCCAGGACCCTGAGATCATGACCTGAGCCAGAGGCAGAGGCTTTAACCCACTGAGCCATCCAGGTGCCCTTGTGCTAGGCATTTAGAATCAATAATGTTTATGATGATGATGGCTAACCTTTAGTGAATGTTAACTATGGACTAGGTAATTTGCATTATCAGATTAGTTAATTTTCAAATCAACTCTATAAAGTTAATACTAGTATGATCTGAATTTTATAATTAGGCCAGAGAAATAACTTTCCAACATCACATATTTAGTGTAAAATTGATACAATTGTGATATTAGAATCTTAAAAAGAAACATGTATTGTTAAATTTATTATTATCCATTTTTGTCCTGTTCTAGCAGAAGAATGTATGTCTCTTTGGAAAGTTTTATGTGTGGTTATGATGATCACTGTGTGAAGAATTAATATTAGGATTAAGAGTATCCTTGCATTTAGAGATAAATTCATTACCTAATACTAAATACAACATCTAACTTAAGAGTACTACTATTTCTGTCTGCAGGAATTTGAATTTTTTTTTTTTTTGCCTAACAAGGAAACAAAGGAAATAATTCAACACATTTCAACACACGCATGCATAGCTTTCTTCAGCTGTCAGACTTTTCTGCTTATTTTTGTTTATCTTTGATTTTTCCCTCGGTTGGCTCTGCTTTCAGAGGTCATGTGTGTTGCTTTATTTTCAGGTAAGAATTCATTTACCCCATCCCATAGAGGTCTCTGCTTTTTAATTAAAACACTCCAGAAGAGAATATATCTCTCATTTCAACCACAATTAGACCCTTGCCAATAACACGAATAAATCCAGGATTATTTTCTTCCTGCACAGAAAAGGCTTAAAAGGGGGTTTTATGCCCATCGATTCCATCCCTACCAATTCTAAGTGTGACTTTAAAATGACAACTTTTTTTTTTAACTCCCATTTATTCACATTTAGCCACTGTTAATTAAATGTTGGAAGCTATGTCTCTGGGCGGTTAATTTTTAAGAGTTTTGAGCTCTTCCCTTTCCTGGTAGTTCTTAGAAATGTCCCAGGTCCTTAATGACTCAAAACAAGAGTCATCTGCTTGTAGTTTTAACAAAGCAGTTGTTATACCCTCCAACTTTCTGGAAAAAAAAAAAAAATCCAGGTTCTCATGCTAGAATAATTGTGGGAATTGGTCTATAGCTGCCAGAGGTTTTTCTGGCCAGGGAACTTCTCTTGCCAACTGTTTCTTCCTAGGTATGTTTCTCTTTTATGTGTGATTAGCCAGGAAGTGGTAGATGGTTCTCATTCATATTCATCTCTTTTGGGAGAAGGTAGCATACTTAAAGGAACAGGGAAGAGGCATGTCCTTGCAGCTATAAAACTTAATCACCAATAGCATTGTGCTCTGAAGATTTCCAAAGAAGGAAGTATTTTTGACTAACTATATTCTGTTTTGCCTAAGCCCTTACTGATTGGCTTACTCTTTGAGGTCTCTTTTAGCCATCTACTTCTAGAATGTATAATTAAATGTTACTATAGGATTTGCTGAGAAGATGAGCCAGGGATGAACAGTTGTATCATTATCACATATTTATTTCATCTTTCCTGCCTATGATCTTTCTGCTATATCATCATCAACTCATTCTGTCTTTTGTAATTTGGTTTCTTGACCTTCCTGATCCACTCATTCATTTAGTTCATTCATGAATGAAGTACCCATTCATTCATTCAATTATTTTTTGTGTACTGACTGCATGTGCTACATAGTGAGGATATAAAGTCAGCGTGCTACATAGTGAGGATATAAAGATTAAAAATGTACTCCTGCAGGGGGCACCTGGGTGGCTCAGTTGGAAGAGCATGCAACTCTTGATCTCGGGGTTATGAGTTTGAGCCCTATGTTGGGTGCAGAGATTACTTACATAAATGAATGAATGAATGAAGGAATGTAAAAAATAATATTCCTCCTGCGGTCCTCAAGGAACTCACTGTTTATAAGAGACCTTGCAGGTTAGAAGTATAATAGCAATAAATACCAGCTGGAAAGGGTGCATATCAAATATGGTGAGACCATAGAAAGAGACTTTCTGCCTCTAAAGGATGGATGGTTATGGGCTTTCTAGCTAAACATAAGGGCATTATGAGCCAAGAGAATAATATTTTTAAAAACCTGTAAACTTAGGCTATATTTTACAAATAGAGTAGAAATATGAAAACCATATATAGTAATCTGAAAACAGTTGAGGGACCTGGTATATTTATGTTCCACATATGCTCAAAAGAAAATACTTTCTCCAGTTACTGAATTTTATATATTTCCATGAGGAGTTACATGTTTTATATATGCCCATTAGCTCAGGCTTGTTATTCATGGCTTTCAAGGCATGCATTCTAACCGAATTTTGTCTGTTTGCCCAATCAGTAGTTGAGAAGTGTGTTGAAATCTCTTACTATGATAATGTCTTTGTTAATTGCTCTCTGTAGTTCTATAAGTTTTGTTTTATATAATATGAGGCAATTACATAAATTTAGAATTGTTATATCTTCTTAGCAAACTAAAATGCTTCTCATTATATAAAGGCCCTATTTATCCCAAATAATGCTTTTTTTTCTTTTCTGAAGATTCTATGTATCTATTTGAGAGAGAGAGTGCATGAGGTTGGGGGGGGTAGGGACAGAGGGAAAGGGAGAAGCAGACTCCCCACTGAGCAGGGAACTGAACATGGGGCTTCATCCCGGTACCTTGAGATCATGACCTGAGCTGAAAGCAGATGCTTAACTGACTGAGCCACCCAGGTGCCCCAGTGCTTTTCTTTTTCTTAGTCTGTTTTTCTCATATTATCACTGTGTCCATAGCTTTCTTTTGATTGGTATTTCTCTGTTATGTCTTTTTCTATCCTTAGGTTCTAGGATGACTCTTATAATTATGTAGGATATGGTTGGATTTTTTTATCCAGTTTGAAAATCTGCTTTTTTGGGGGGGGAAATCTGTCTTTTAAATGATAAGTTAAAAATTTAAATTTATTATGATTATTGTTGACTTATTTATATCCTTTTACTTTGTGGCTTATATTAATCATAACTTCTCCCGGATTTTTCCTTTTTTTCTTAGTTTTTTTGTTTTGCTTATTTTTCTTTTTATTGTTTTCTAAATTTTTTTAAAGTTTGGCTTATTTTCCTTTTTATTCCTTTCTTCCCTTCCCATTCCTTCTGTATTTATATACTCTTTCTGTTGCTTCAGTAGTTTAAAAAAATTATACTATACATACTTAAGAAAGTATAACGGTAATTGATATTTTAATTCATTTGTGTATAATTCAGAACCATGAGACTATTTCATTCTGAGGGGCAGAGGGAGAGGGAGAGAGAGAATCCTTAAGCAGACTTCCTGCTGAATGACAAGGCAGACTCAGGGCTCGATCCCAGGACCCTGAGATTGTGGCCGGAGCTGAAATTAAGAGTCAGACGCTTAACTGACTGAGCCCCCCAGTTGCTCCCTACGTTTTATATTTATTAACCCCTCTTTCATACTTTCTCTGTCCTTCTTGCCCTCAGTTTCATTTTGAGTGATTCTTAAGATTTATCTTCCAATCTTATAGGTTATTTGTTAGCTGTGTCTAATTTACTGTCTTAAACTCATCTACTTATTTCAATAATTATGCTTCATTTCTAGGAATTCTGGCCATTTTTGATTGTTCTTAGTCTTTGTTCTTTTTTTTTTTTTTAGATTTGTTTATTTTTAGAGAGAGAAGAGAGAGAGAGGGAGCAAGCTCTAGTGTGAGCTGGGGGAGGGGCAGAGGGGGATAATCTTTAAGTGGACTCCCCACTCCCCTGAGCTGACTCAGGCTCCATCCCACTACCCATGAGATCATGACTTGAACCAGAGGTGAGTCAGATGCTTAACCGACTGAGGCACCTAGACATCCCTTACTCTTTGCTCTTTTTAAAAGTATATTGTTTTGTCTTTTTTTTTTAAGATTTTATTTATTTATTTGACAGAGAGATAGAGAGAGATCACAAGTAGGCAGAGAGGCAGGCAGAGGGAGATGGAGAAGCAGACTCTCCGCTGAGCAAGGAGCCCGATGCGGGGCTCGATCCCAGGACCCTGGGATCATGACCTGAGCCGAAGGCAGATGCTTAACAGACTGAGCCACCCAGGCACCCCATTTTGTCTTAAAACATTCATAATAGTTACCTGATATTTTTCAGTTGATAATTACACTACCTATTGTTTTAGCTGATGTGTATTTGTTGCTTTGTCTTATTAGTGATTTAAAAATTTTCGAGCTCATATTTCTTTGAATTTAATCTACAGCATAACAGCTCTAAACTCTGGACAAATATTAAAAAATAACTATGTGAAGGTGTGAATGACCAAAAGCAGTAGAAGCCTGGGGTGGGGTAGGTGTCTATACTTGGAAGGAACGAGTGTCACTAGGGTTAGTTTTCCATTTTATGACTTTTTTTCCTGAGAACACCTCCATATTGGTGCCAAATTGGTTTTGGTGGCAAAAGCTCAGAAAGGAAATGTCAATCTGGTAGGAGTAAACATCTGGACCTGAACTTTGCCTTGTGAGTCACTTATACCAGTGCCAATGATTTTCTAGCTCTTGGCAGATGATTGAGAACTGAAGTAGTTAAGGTCAACTCAGCATCACTAAATAATTGATCTCCATTGATAGAGATGCTCATTCATATCCTGAGGAAGGCATTTTGCAAATGCTTTTGACTTTTAGGAAAACAGTAATAGGCAGACTAGAAGAAAATGCTGCACAAACTGACTTGCAACGTTACTGGATTCCAAGAGGTCAAGGAGGCAGGGGAGAGAGGATCAAGAAAAGGAAGTTATTAGATGCAGAAGGAAGATGCGAGAGGAAAAAGCCATGATTTCTTTCTTTGGCTCCATTAGGACTTTAAGCTTTCAAAATATATGGACAAATCCTCTCTGAAATCTCAGTCCGGTACACATTTCTCTTTGAAAGGCAACATGTAATTTACTATCTCCCCATCTTCTCCCCTACTCCCAGTTTCATCAGCGTCTATGCTCTGAAGATAATTGCTTCACAAAATGATGGCTTCTTATAGTGATTTCTAAAAAGGTTAATATGTGCAAGATGTCATTGCCTTTGGAGTCCACATGACACCGCCCTTTTTAAAAGGTCTTTAAGTCACTCATGCTAAGTGATAGCAGTGATCAAAAAATTTAAACACAAGGATTCATCCAGTCTTTTTAGGGGTTTCCATGCAGTAGTACTTCAACATTTAGTGTTTATGCTATGAGTTAAATGTCATTTAAATTGATTTGGTCTTTCATGGAAAAATAACTGTAGACATTTTAAAGACCTAAGAGCAAGGACAATTACAACTTTGGAAGGAACCAGTTTTAGAAATATTAGCAGCAGCAAACGTACTTCAATATGGAATTAAGCATATTTTTAATACTTAAGCTTAAAATATTTGTGTTAGTAAAAAATGTTATTGTAGTAAGACATATTAAAGAAGAAAATAGAAAAAAAGAAGATACTGTTATATTTTGTTGGTTTAAGTTTTAGAAACCACACATTTCATTTTCTTTTTTTTTAAGGAGAACATTAGCTTTGTTGTTTTTTGAAGATTTTATTTATTTATTTGTCAGAGAGAGTGAGAGCTAGAGAGTGACTAAGCACAAACGGGGGAACAGCAGGCAGAGGGAGAAGCAGGCTGTCTGCTGAGCAAGGAGCCCAATGTGGGACTCAATCATGACCTGAGCTGCAGGCAGGTGCTTAACGGACTGAGCCACCCAGGTGTCCTGAGGGCAATTCCATCCTGCTTATGAACCTAGCCACAATCCTAACCCCTTTTCTTAGTACACGATTTTGATAATATCCATTGTGGATTCCACACTTTTTCTTTGCTCCTAAATTAATTTCATTTAAACGTGCTTCAGGGTCATCTCATTAGAAATGAACTATGTCACTTAGTGGTACAAGGATCAGGTACACATGGTAGGGAAACATCAGGAAAATAGTATACTTATTTTACTAAGTATTCAAACTAGAAATAGTTTCTTTTGTGGTTTCTGAAGGAAAAAGATACAATTGTTAACTTTAAAAATAAAACAGTTATTTCATCAGCAAAATTGGGTTTATTTGGGGGATAACAGAGAGTTGCAATTTGGGTCAGGCAAGCTGTGGCAAAACCATAGGCAAGTCCAACAAAGGAGAGGACCATCGTTTAATGGAGAAGGAGGAAGAAGTTGGGAGGGGTTGTTTTGAATGAAAGTCTGTTGGAGAAAAGCATGAGTCCAGGGCGATGATAATTTCTCAATGGCTGAGTTTCAAGGGTGGTTGATTTCTTACAGGAGATGCAGTATATACATCTTTCCTTGTTGGATCCTGTAATTGATGATTCTTCCTGTTGATGATTTTTTTGTTGGGGTCTATAATCGACAATTCTTCATGTAATTGACCTTGAGTGGTATGATTTCCCCTTCCAGTCTCCCCTTCTATCCTCCTTACTGCATTTTTGTAAGATTTCCCTTTATTCACATGACTAACATATTTTACCTACTATGTGACTTTTTTTTGTACTTGGAGGAATAATAAGGGACTGGAGATCCAAGGATAATTTGCTTTCTTCTGGAAGTCTTTTAAAAAAATCTGATAGCCATGTATTTTTATATACTAATTTGTTTATACTCTATGCATGTTTCTAAAATACCTGCTATTTAGTTTTGCCTATTTATGCCTTCAATATAAATGGAATTATATAGCACTTACTAGTTTGGGACTTGCTTCTTTTAAGCTCAACTTTATGTCTTTGAGATTTTTTTACTGGGTTGAAAGAGGTTATATGAGTTATAGTTACTTAAAATATGTTATCTTGGCCTCTTTCAGGATTTGATATTTTTGATAATTTTCTGAAACACATCTGGATGGGAAATGTTTCCCACCCTTCCTTATATCTACTTTTAGGCAACTGTTTACTGGTTCCAGTTATTTTTACTGCTTATATGACTTACCAAAAATAACATTATTGACTTAGTCAGTAATTCAAAAAGTCACCCATTCACTCAATTAAAAATTATTTACTAGCTTCAATGTTTGAGGCCTAATGCTTAAAGTTGGGCATATTATGGTGAGCAAAACAGAAATGGTCTCTCTTGGAACTTATAATTTATAGCATTAGAGACTTATGTATAAAAAATTATGGTGGAGTGTGATAAGGTTTATTGATACAGGATAGCCTAGAGTACAATGGGAATGCAGAACAGATATTCGTGATCCATTTAAGAAAGGAGAGAGATTTTAAAAAGATTTATTTATTTTAGAGAGAGAGAGAGAGAGAGAGCAGGAGGGGCAGAAGGAGTGGGAGAGAGAATCTCAAGATTCTTAGGAGAGAATCTCCACAGGGAGCGTGGAGCCCCACTTGGGGCTCGATCTCATGACCTGAACCAAAAACGAGAGTTTTGGAGAGATTTTTTAAAAATACAGATTCTTGGTCAAGAGTCCCCTGTGGAGGACTCGTTGGAGGGCATATCTGGACTCATGTGGATAGTCTAGAATCATATTTAAGGGGGAGGTCGACACTTGGTGTGTATGAAAGGATGTTGAGCTCCTTGATAAATATCGTTATGAGAAAGAATTGGAGAGAAATCGTCTTATTCATTCCAGAAAAAGAAAACTTAGTCTACATAGTTCCAAAGGAAAGAACTGAGACCAAAAGGGGAAAGTTATTTGGGAAGCAAGTCTCATTTTATTCACTGACTCATTTATTCATGTAACAGATATTTAATATCTACTATAACTCATTCTCAAAGTTGCCAAAGATATAATAGTAAACAAGATGGATTCAGTTCCTGACTTTATGAAGCTGCAATTTATTGGAAGATCCAGACAATTAAGCAAGCAATTTAATGAAAATGTGATAAGTATAGTAAAGGGAGACACAGGGTGCTATTTCCCCTCCATATAAAGCATCACTCTGATATTAAAACTCTCAGAAAGAGGGTAAATGATGAATACTCTGACCTTGGAGATATTTAAGAAGAGGCTGTGGGGGTAACGAAGAAGTAGTGCCAATAAATACCATTAAAATCCTATTTAACTTTTAGCGTCAATGATTATCTATGTCTTTGTAACAGACTCACGCTCCTCACTTTTTTCCCCCTTCCTATCCCATCCTTCCCTTTCTTCCATTCTCATTTGCAATTATTTAAGTCTGCATGATGGAATGATTTTGTGATTTTCACAGATGTTTGTCTATAACAAATAGGATTAATTCTTAGAACTGAAGTCATTCTTAGTTATTATGCTTTAATCTGGGCTATCATGTAATTGAGGTTAGGCATAAGTATTTATGTAAATGCACTGTGATCTGATTTATAGCTTCAATTTTACCCATTCCTCTTGATGATTAATCCGTGCAGGTGGGGACTCTTAGTGGGCATTATAGTGGGATTCTGTATTTCTGGAGGAATGGGTAGGCACAAAGAACAAGTAGAATGTCAGTGCTGCTTTTCATATAATTTTTATGTGTTCTAAAAAAGATTATGGTTGTTTTGATCATTAAATTTTGAATTCTTAACGTGTCTTAAGGAATTAGAAAAGATGACTTTTAATTCATAGCATTTAAGAAAAATTAAGTATTATGCTGTGACATTCTCAGGACTCTGAGCCTTTCACATTCAGTGTTTTAGGCTGAAGCTGGATATTGTGGAGGTTTGGGTTTGCTTTCTCTTGACCCAATGTGACTTCCTGTTTCTAAGAAAAACAGTTTTAAAGACTTTTAAAAGGAATATCTAGCATGCTTGGCAACTCTTGTAAAACCACATGTTAGTAAACCAGTGTGACTGAAGTATATATGAAAAAAAAATCAAAGAAAGAACTATATTGCTCGACCAAATTAGCATTTTGTTTTGTAGAAATTGGACGCCATAGAAAAATTTGGTGATTTAGGAAGTGTCTGCTTTTGGTAACCAGATAGATTAGGAACCAAAAGTTTCTTTTTGCTTTAGTTAGTTATCCTAATTCAAGGGAACATTTGATCACAAATTGGGGTTTACTCAGTGCTGAGTTGATGCATACTAGTAATTCTGGTTATATGGATTTTTGTTTGTTTGTGTTTTTGTTTGTTGCAACTTGGGTACCTCCTTTCAAATGAATTCACAAATTTAGAACTAATTCACATGCATTCTCACAATATCCTGGAAAAAAATCCAGTTACTCTTACCACTTAGTCAGTGAAGAAAATGAATGTTAGTGAATAAGCGTTTGTAGTTAGATAATTCTCTTGGAACAGGAGGTTCATGTCTCCTGGCTTTCAGGTCCGAGATTCAGCTTCTCTCTTGGTATTGTCCTAGAAATTGGCTTCTAATGAATACTTTAATAGGAATTAAATATGTTTTTATACCTATAACGGTGATTTATTCATTTGATTAATATTCATTGAGTACCTAGTGTGTGTCAGACATTGTTCTAGAAGCAGACTGTATGGTAAGGAATAAGTCAGGCAAGGTCCTTGATTTTTATTTAGCTATTAAAGACTTATTTAAAGGCTTACTATGTACCAGAAACTGTACTAGGTTCTTTAGAGATATTAAATCATTTAATAGTCCTAGCAATGCTATGAGGTAGGTATCTTTACCCAGGGTTTGAATGAAGGATGAGAGCTCATTACCACCCACTTTATGGTCCCTCTATGATCTCCTGAGCTCTCACATTCCTTGTTAAAAAACAAACAAACACCCCCCCCCCCAAACACACACATAGGAAAAAAAAAAATAAAGGAAAATCAAAACTATGTAATCTGACCACTATTAATATTTTGGTGTCTGTGTTCCATTCCTTATATGTGTATGTGTAGAGGGTGTGTGTGCGTGTGTGTGTGTGTGTGTGTGTGTGTGTTTAAATATATATGATACCTTGTTGGTTTGCTACCACTTATTTTCATAAACATATTATAAATATTTTGCAGGCCAGTACGTTTTGAAAATAGACCTTTAAATAGCTTTACAGTGTTCTGTCATTTGTCTATATCATAATTTACTTAACCGGTTTCCTTCCACTTAACAAAAATTTTCAATTCCATAAACCTTGCTTTAATTAGTATCTTTAGAACAAAATCTTTTTACAAATTTATGATTGTTAAAAAGTTTCTTAGTGAAAAATGGTATTCATACTCTTAGTAAGTATGTATACAGTAGCCACGTGCGGACTGTGCTTTTTGAGTGTGACAAAGTGATCGGTGTTGATATGCTTGGTCTTCTAGGTTAGTGGATGACAGATGTGTGGTGCACCCGGAGGCGGGAGACCTCGCCAACCCTCCCAAGAAATTCAGAGGTAAGAAATACATATCTATTTTTTATTATATGACCTAAGGGCATGAGATTATTTTTGTGTCTTAAAATAAGTCATATTAAAACTTTATTCAGTGTGAAACTTTCACATATAAATGTGTCCACTGAAAAGTCTTTCAAAAATTTCTTTGTTGTTTTTCTTCTTTTACACATTGAAGGATTTATAGGGAAAGAGTAGTTTCAATTTTTGTTTTGTTGGACAATAGTCTATCTGTCGAAAGGAAATCTTGATAATGAATCTGAAAGCCTACTTTCCAAACTAATAAATACAGACAAATATTTATTTATGTATTCCTGGGACAATTATGCTATAAATGTTCGTGTTTCATTATCAGCTCTTTATCTTTGTAAAATCTCCAAGAGGGTGATAGTGATTTGTTCGCTTAGCTTTTAAAATGTCACTTTGGATGTCATGTAATAATGAACAATTGTTTTAGAGCTCCTTTCTAAGTATAATTTTAGAGTTAGCTTGATAATATCAACTGAGACATTGGCCATAACAGGAGACCGATAATAACTCAGCTGTTAAGAAGGAAGGATTAATGGAATCTACAAAGAAACATAGACAAACTAAAACCAGCAATTAAAAGCTTGTTCAAGGGGCGCTTGGGTGGCTCAGTTGTTAAGCATCTGCCTTCTGCTTGGGTCATGATCCCAGGGTCCTGGGATCGAGCCCCGCATCGGGCTCCCTGCTCGGCGGGAAGCCTGCTTCTCCCTCTCCCATTCCCTCTGCTTGTGTTCCCTCTCTCACTGTGTTTCTCTCTGTCAAATAAATAAAATCTTTAAGAAAAAAAACTTGTTCAAATCAATTTTGTAATTTGTTTTTACTTACAATAATAGAATAATTTTAATTAATTAATTAATTAATTTTAAAAGATTTTATTTATTTATTTAGCTCAGAGAGAGAGCACGAGCAGGGGGAGGGAGAGGGAGAGGAAGAAGCAGACTTCCCACTGAGCAGGGAGCCCAATGTGGGGCTCGATCCCAGGACCCTGGGATCATGACCTGAGCCGAAGGCAGATGCTTAACCGACTGAGCCACCCAGGTTCCCCAATAAAAATAATTTTAAAGCAGCATTCACTTTGAACACACGGTGGAAGCATTCCTTCTCATTGTAGTGAAAAGCAGTTTTAATATGGGATAAAATTCCAGAAAGAGAAAGTAGAAGGGATTCCCCAGAGCTCCAGACCCAAGTCAGGATGTGCTACTTCCTGCATTGGGGAAGGGAAGTGTTTTTCACATTTGGCAAATGTTTCTCTTGTTTCACTCCCCGTGACATAGACACTTTCCCACCCAATTCTCCTTATAAGAATATCATATATATTTCATTTTTTTCATACTCAGAACTTTGCAGAGAGAGTGACAAGCCCCATAAATATTTTTTGAGTTAAATCGGTCCATCTGAATGAGAACTCCCATTTTTTCCTCCGCGTGGAGAGATTAATATGCAACCGGCCGTGGGAGAGACACTGCCCATTGGAAGCACCCATGCAACCAGTCAGTAGGGACTCTCCCCTCACTCTGAGCAAGTGAGCTGTTCCCTCAAGGGTCCTCACCGAGGACGGACTCGCTATACAACTACCAGGGAGGAGAGTCAGCGGTGCAACCGATGAGTAACTAGCGGTGTGGAGCATTAAAGACAAAAAGACAAGTTTCCCAGGCAAACGGGGACAACAAATCTGTTTCTGTAACAGGAAAAAGCATGGGGTTCAGGTTTTGACTGTGCTGCACACTGGCTGTGTCGTTTTAAGTAGGTCACCTAACCGCTTTGAGCCTCAAAGGGCGTTTGTGGTTGGCTGGTGAGAGCAGGGGTGGGTAATAACAAGAATGATGCCCACCACGCAGAGCTCTGTGAGACTGGAAACCTCTCCAGAGAATAAATGGGAAGCGTTTTAAATCATTATAGCAATGACAGTTAACTTATCATCGAAAGGCATAATGTATTTCCTTTTAACATATTTGACTCTGCTCTTATGTTCTACTCTCTTCGAGGACAGGATTCTGCTTTTTCCTTGATGTCCAGGCATTTGCCCATACTAGATCTCCCAAAACTAGCCGTTCGATGCTTTTGGATGAGAGACCCAAATGTTCCCTGGGGTCGGGGGATAGAACTTGGTTCCCAGGGCCGCTCCACACTTCACCGCCACGAGATTGGGCAGTCTTATTCCTCTGTCGGTCTGGGGAGATGAATCTTTCAAAGATAACCTTCAGGATTTGTGGCCACCTTTTTTTCTTTTCTTCTTTCCCAGCGAAGCGAATTGTTTTAAAGCATGAAGATTATTGAGGCAGCCCCGTGGTAACACTCTGTACCCAGTAGGTAATTATATACAGATGCTTGGTGTCATGTTTGTCGGCGGGCACTGGTTCAAAGTATGAATCACTCAGGTGCTCCAACCTGCCCCTGGAAGGCTGGCTTTTCCTGTAATCTAATACTCCCCGTCATTGTCCCTGCTAGTTTGCTCTGATTATCTACCTCTAGACTAAACCATTTTTCTTACTCCCTTCATCATCAGAGAAGGAGGGTCCTTTTTTTGTTTTTTGTTTTTTTTCTTTTTTTTAACTGGGGATCGAGGGTTTCCTTTTATCTTAAAGCTCTGGCTCTTCTGTCCTGATTCTTGGAACCTGGTCATGGCAGAGTCCCAGTGGATAATGCCTTGTGATGGGCTTGCCTTGGTCTTCAGAGTGCTCAGCGGCCGGAAGTGTGCCTTCTTGTCCCAGATGCCTTGTCTTTTTATATAGCTTTTACAGTTCTTGCATTTCACCATTCTCTGCCTGTACATATTCCCTTGTGCCCTCTGGCTTTAAAAATCATCATTCTTTTCATAGACTGGCCTCCCAGCATCACCACCCCTGCATTTCCAGACTCCTCGGCCAAGTTTCCAGAGCACCCTCCCTCATTGTTACTTTTTAGATAAGGTGAAGAAACAATAGCGTATCATGGTTCCACTACACCTCAGTTCCTCTGGCCTTAGCCATACAAATGATAGTCTCAAATTAATTTGAAAAGAGTTTTGTTTTTCATAGTCTATTGTTTGTCTGAGCAAATCCTACAATTTTGGAGCTGCTAGGCAATTCAAAGCTAATCGAGTGCAACTCCTCCAGTTTTTGGAATGAGGAACCAGAGCTCCAAAAGGGTTAAAATGATTCTCTCCAATACACACAATTATACAGTGAAATATTCTTTTGACTGTGTCACATTGCCTCCCTTAGGAACAGAGGAAACCAAGTTTTAACAATAGCCTCCCAAGGGCTATTTAAAACCCGATTGATAGCCATTTTTCAGTAGAAATCACACAATCAGACTAATATTAACTGAAGCTCTCTCGTCAGTGCAAAATTTCTCTCCCAGTCAAATACTATCTATTTTCTTTAAAGATAACCCTTAAACTTTGGAATAAATTCAGATATACAGAGGAGTTGTAAAAGTACTATAGAGGGTTCCTCTTCACCCAGTTACCTCTTGTGTTAGCCTCTTCCATACCATGGTGTATTTGTCAAAACTAAGAAATTACCATCTGTATATTACTATTGACTAAGTTCCAGACTTCCTCTCAATTTCTCCAGTTTTTTGACTCTTCTCCGTTCCTCATTCCTGATCCCATCTGGGACCCCACGGGGCATTTAGTCATCCCGCTCTTTAGTCTAATCTGGTCTCTGACATTTTCTCAGTCTTTCCTTGTGTTTCATGACCTTGAAACTTTTGAAGAATGCTGGCGAGGTATTTTGAAGGATGTCCCTCATTTGGGGTCTGCCTGATATTTTTCTCATGATTAGACTGGGGTTCAGTTTTTGAGAATACCACTGAGGGGGGCACCTGAGTGGCTCAGTCAGTTAAGCATCTGCCTTCGGCTTAGGTCATGATTGCGGGGTCCTGGAATGGAGCCCCACATCAGGCTCCCTGCTCAGTGGGGTGCCTGCTTCTCCCTCTGCCTCTCCCCCTGTTTGTGCTCTCTGTCTCTCTTTCTGTCAAATAAATAAGATCTTAAAAAAACAAACAAACAAAGAATACCATGGAGGTTCACTGCCCTTCCCCTTGCAGACATATCAGGGACGCATAATATCAGTATGTTTTATCACTGGTCCTATTTTTTGACATATAATTTAATCCTTCTCCCTCATACTAACTTATAGCAGTCGTTTTTATTGACTTTATATTCTTTTGGTTTTCCTTTTTTCCCCCTAGTTCCTTTAGACACTTCTTTCCCCACCTCCCTTGCCCTCTACTCTCTAGAAAGCTCTTCTCTGATGTGGATTTTTCCTGAAGTCTGTGCTCTATTGATACATGTGTATTCTCTTTTAGGAGGAAAAGCTAATATAAATCCAGGCAAGAGAGGTTTGTGTGTCCCTTTATTACCATTAGTATGATAAACATAGAAGTAATAGAGAACCCAGGAAGCCACCCCCCAGAGGGATTGAGGGAAGAGAAGATAGCCCCGTCTTCTGGTTGCTTAGATATTCCTCAGGATTGGCTCATTTGGTCTTGAAACGTCCAACTGTGAGATTCTGTGCTCATTTGACTGTGACTATTTCATCATCTACCATGCCTATCAAGTGGACACATCTGGCAAGCAAATAGTCATCCTGAAGCAGTAAGTTATAATATTTCCAGAAGTAGAACTAAAATAGGGAAATCTTCTGCTCTGTAGTGCAACACTGACATGGGTAGTGAAAATCAGAGTCTTGGGAGAAGAGTGACAAGATTATTTTTTCAATTCAATTCCTTCTCTTCATATAATTCAGGGAAGTCGCTTTGAAGGCTAGGATTCTCACCTTTTGCCTCCAGTCATGGAGCTTACACATGCAGGCGCACAAGCGAGAAAGCCATCTTGCTACGCAGTAGCTTTGAGTTTTTATGTAGATGACCATGTCTGTCTTGTCTAACACAGTGATTCTCCAGTATGAGCCAGTTAGAAATACCTCCTCCACCAGTTTAACAGTTGCTGTGCTGAATTTCTTCAGATTTGGGGTTAGTATTTTTTTTTAAAGATTTTATTTATTTATTTGACAGAGAGAGAGACAGCGAGAGAGGGAACACAAGCAGAGGGAGTGGGAGAGGGAGAGGGAGAAGCAGGCTTCCTGCTGAGCAGGGAGCCCCGATGTGGGGCTCGATCTCAGGACCCTGGGATCATGACCTGAGCTGAAGGCAGACGCTCAACAACTGAGTCACCCAGGCACCCCGGTTAGTGTAGTTTTTTGATGAAGACTAAAACAAGTTCAGGTTTGAAATAACTAACATTTATGGAGCACTTAATACGTGCTACACTGTGCTTGGGGCTTCCTATGCATTATTATGTGGTAATCACAATAACCCTAAAAGCGGAAATTGTTGCTGTTCCCAATTTTGCGGTTGACAGAGTTAAGTATAAAGAAGTTATGCAGCCATCTTGAGGTCACTGACTCCAAAGCTGTTTGTTTTTAATCACTCCTCCATATTATGTATTGAATTATCCCCTTCTATAAGTTTTACCTAGTGGTTCTGTACACCCACATAGATTAAATCTAATCCCTCTTGCACACAACAGTCCTTTGAAGTATTTGTTTAGAACGATCACATTTCTGCACATCTTTCCTTCTATAAGCTTACTTTTTAAAAAGTCTTTCACTTGTGGCCGGTCACAAATTCTTCATAGTGATTTCTCTAGTTTTCATTACACCGTCTTGTTTGTTTTCTGGTTAGGCTCCTGTTTGTCAGTATAATTCTTAGAGATGTGTAAGAAGAGAACATAGTACATTTGGGTGCAGTGTGATGAGAATTTTCCTTTTTTTGGGATCCTGTGTTTGTGGCCCGAGAGTCCTGGGCAGGACTCCCTGACTCCCCTCCAGCTGTTAGTCAACCCAGACTCCTGATGCTTTTCCTTTGCATCTCTGAATCCTCATTTTCCTCCTCCTGTGCTGTATAATTGGTACTTTGGAACCAAGCAGAGAATCTGTTACATTTCATTTTTTTGGCATTGATTGGCTTATTATTCTAGCCTGCCACTCGCTCTGTCTCTCACTCTAGCTCACTCTCTCAGATCTTAACTCTTATCCAAATTATTTATTCAAATTCCCTGCCTTACAACACCTTGAAATTTGTTGTTGGTAAAAGGTAGATGTGTGATCCTCTGAATCCATGTGTTATTCCAATGTTACTGAATATCTCTGAGGAGAAATAGAGTAGGATTGTGTTAGTCAGAGTCTCCGCAAATCAGACTTTGGAAAACATGGATGGAGGTAGTCGATTTGGGAGGTGATCTCTGGAAGCCCGAATGAAGAAGTGGGGGAGAGTGAGCCTACGGAAAGAAAAGGCAACAAACTGTTCATTAATGTCCATCACTGTGGCAAGTGGAACTCAGTGCTGCTGGCGCCCTCTGAGACTCCATCAGGACCATGCCTCAGAATCTCCTGCCCAAGGACAGAAAAGCTGGGGCCATCCATCCTCTGTGGGTTATGAGTTGGCCCTAAAGGGTGTTATCACCCTCCTCCACAACACACTTCCGGGCTGCTCCTGCTTGTACCTAAGCAAGTTCTTCAAGTGTCAGGGAAAGCTCTCGTGAAGAGAAGAGAGATGGGGGAACTGGAGGGCAGAGGCCGTCAGCATGCTGGAAACTGTCCACCGTAGTTGTCGGTGAACTTGGGCCTGAAGCCACATAGGCACATCGCTTGTGCATGCTCAGAAGTTGCACCTATTTCTTTATTCGAAAGACCTGCCGTTAGGCTATAAACTGTATGAGGGTAAAGACTGTGTTAGCCTTGCCTTCTGGGGAATTACCAAGATCAAGAACATGCTTTGCATATTGTTAGTGCTGAATTTATTTTTGTTGAATGAATGAATAAAGTTCTAGAAACAATTATAATTCTAAGAGGCAATATAATGTCAGACCTGTCGTCAGATACTTTTTTGGGGTCTTAACATCACCCAGCATATAACAAAGTTGCTGGTTGATTAGTTGTTTTTTATAATAAAGCAATGTATAGACCTGTTACTTTGTTATAGTCTTAAATTCTACTCCTCTAGATTTAAGTTCATTGGTGTCAAGGGTGCAGTCTAACATATTAATCTGTAGGGTGAATAGCAGAAGATGAAAACTTTTACATGTGTCAAGTGAAGTTTATTTAGGTTATAGCATTTTGTGGTTTCCTACAAAGAAGTCTAGAAAATTCCAATGGATTTCCAAGCCAACAATTACATGATTTATACCAAAAAATCTTTAAAATCTCCAGTTGCATGTTACTGCTGCACTGATCCTGTGTATTTGTGCTATGTCATCATAGTAAGACCTTTCTACAGCTAAGTTCCTATTACTAAACTCTAAGAGGCAATGGAAATTGGATAATAAGTTTGCTCTTCTCAGTGAGGTTTCAGAGAAAGACCAAAGGATGAAATGGAAATAGACTGCTTTTCGTCTTTGCTTCTTCTGTTGGAGCAGGTCAGGATTGCAAAGGTGCCTGCGCCGTAAGATGCTTCAGTCTCTAATGGAGGAAGTTGCTGGGGTTCTCAACGGTCAGATTGGACTACTTTGGAAGCCTTACGAATTGGTTATGTAGGGCAGCACTCGCACAATTAATTATGTATCTAAAATAAATATGGTACACGAACTTTGATTTGTGGCTCTAAGTTGTGAAATTTAGTTCTCTCCCTTAAGAGTAAGAACTGATGGGCAGAAAATGAACACTTGTCATGTGCACGTTT
>CM052897.1:71610686-71626269 GCA_028534135.1 Potos flavus
ATTAACAATGGAAGTTCTTTAATTCCTATTTCTTTATCACCTTATTCTCTTTCTACGTATTTGGCCAACATTGCTGGTAAAATGAAAGGCTGGTATTGCCATTAATTGGCTTATGCGTATGTAAGCCAGGAGAACAGGATAGTTCCCTACTTTCATCCTAACACAAGGGATGGGTGACACTGTTCTAGAGGCTTCTTTGGCTATATTACCTGTCCCTTCCTTGCTCTCCTAAGTAAAATTTATTCAACAACCTGGAATTCAGGGTTTTATCACCTCCTAAATAGCCTAGAAACACTGACTTAGTTGAATGAAATCTTTGGGACTTGGAAACTGATCACTTTTTACAGAGAAAGCAAGGGCACCCAGGAGCACTTATTACATGTGCCCTGTGAGCCATACCATCCTGGTATATGGCAACCAGGGTAGCTGAAGACAGTCCCCTTGTGGTTGCCACAGGCCATAAGAGATGGTCAGTGCACAATGTCAATCAGGTAACAGAAGAGGTCGAAGGACAAAGGCCTTCTTGTGATTCTGTAGCTTGGGGTCCTCAAGATCCCTTTAGGATGGTCTGTGAGATCAAACTTTTTTCATAATGAAACTAAGACATTATTTACTTTTTTCATTCTCATTCTTTCTTGAGTGGATAGTGGAGCTTTCTGGAGGCCTCATGAGGTGTGGTAGTATCACCTTTCTATTGGCTAATGAAATACGTGCTTGTGATTTACTGTTGTAAAGTTCTCAATTTAATTTGTCATATGGTAAATTAGGTAAAAATGGCCCACAAAAGGAAGTCTCTTTGGGGTTCTCAATAATTTTTAAGAATATAAAGAGGTCTTGAGACCAACAAGTTTGAGAACTGTTTGCTAAAGGAACAGTCAGGTAGCAAGAGTTAGGAATAAATTTCACCAAGCTAGGGAAAATGCAAGTGTTAAAAGCAGTGGATAGACAGGGAATAGGCAAGAACTGTGGTCAGGAAAAGTAACTAGAAGTCAGGATGCCAACAGGTATACCAAGGAGGCAGAACAAATAGAGGGGACAGGAGAAATACCTATTTTCTGTGTGCTTTTCAAGGTTCAGGGTGGTATCCCTAGTACATGCCTATAGTAGGATAGGCCTGTGATGAATATTTGTGAAAGATCGAATTTATAAGTATAAAGATTGTAGAACCAAATAAAATTTTGAGAAACATGTGAGATGCAGTGTTTATCACAGTAATACTTTTAATGGAGGGAATGAATTTACAAAAGGAGGAAAAAGATTTATACATCATTCTGTGTCGTAAGTGGGAATTTAATGTTTTCAGGGTAATATTTAATGACATTAGAAGATGTGAAGTGTAAAAAAGGCTTTAAGTGAACTGGATATATTTTATATACAGTTTATATAAATGCATTTCCAGTTACCTAAAATATGATATGCCTGTATAAGTGTGTATTTTGTTAAGTGTATCTGATTGCCTGTTTCTCTAAGGGTATACACGAAAATGATAAACATGGTTAACCTTGGGGCATGTAAAGAGGTGGAATTTTTGTTTTTCTTTATACTCTTTAGATTTGCCCATTTTTTTTTCAGTGGTCATTTATGTTTTATATTCAGAAAAACCCATTTTTTATTTTAAAGATTTTATTTATTTGACAGAGAGAGACACAGCAAGAGAGGGAACACAAGCAGGAGGAGTGGGAGAAGGAGAAGCAGGCTTCCCGCTGAGCAGGGAGCCCAAATGCGGGGCCCGATCCCAGGACCCCGGGACCATAACCCGAGCCGAAGGCAGACGCCCAACGACTGAGCCACCCAGGCGCCGAAAACCCATGTTTTTTACACACACAGACATATACACACATTTTTTTTAGGTTACTAGGAAAAGAAAACTAGAGTTGTTTCACATCATGATAGCTTTCTAGCTCAGGCTCAGAATTTTTTAATTTTTTCACTGCCTATGTGAGGATGGCTTGAATGTCTGGAGGCAGCACAGGCAGGTGAGAATTCCAGGGAGTGCACTGGAAGCCAAATATTGCTGTTACCAGAGAGTAAGCACTAATTTAAGAAATTAAAAATTATAAGCTTTAAGAAGGGCTATGTACAGAGAGAGAGAGAGAGAGGGAGAGTGTATGGGGCTTTGTGGAACTAGGCACTCTCACACTGAAGGAGAATCTATAAATTGGCACAGACTTTCTGGAAAGCTGTTAGATGAACCAGACATACTTTATAAGGCTTTGGCTAAGGTAGGAAAATAGAAAATAACCAGCAAGCAAAGAAGTCTGATCTTAAATATTAAATAATAAAGTTCCATCTCTACCGCCTCATGAGTACACGTTCAATGATGAACTTGCTCATAAAATGTATTACTAACTCATAAAATGTATAATTAACAGAGTTTGTTAAGTCAATACAGTATGGGGGAAATTTGAGGACAATTTTGATATGTGTCCCATAGAAAATATTGGCTGTTTTGTTGGGTTTTCACACAAAAGTCTTGGGTATTGCTTAAGTTCCACTTACACAAAGAAGTGTTCTAAGTTCAGTCAGAGTTTCCTTATGGTCTGATCTGACAACAGATTTAGATGGAAAGGCCTGATAATCTTAGTCAAAACCTCTACTCTAGTTGGGTTTTAGAGTAGTCCAGAAGTGGCCAAAGAATTTGTAGAAAATATTTTAAAACTGTGTTCCTCATTATAGCTAAAAAGGGAAAACAATAAAAATATTCAGCAACTTAGGGATAGGTTAGCAAACCATGAAGTATCAATGCCAGAACCGTGTACTTTTCTATACACATTCATGGGTACACATTTCCCCTACTAGAGGAAAAGCTTCACAAAGGGAGAAAATATAACTGTCTTGTTCATTTTTCATCCCCAGCAAGTATGGTGTTTGGCACATACTAGGTACTCAGGTGCTGACTAGTAAGTCTGGAATATTTTATTTTTTATTAACAGTTTTTCCATATATTTGGAGTAGTTCATCATTAAAAATTAAAAAAAACCCAACAATGTACCTACCTTTATTGTTACTATCTAACATTTTGTTTTTAATAGGATTCATTGTTTTATGTTTCAAAATATTTTCCTTTAAATTTGTTAGGCTATCTCAAGTAAAAAAAATAAAATTATTAGTGCAATGAAAAAAATAAGAGCAGAACATACTTTTTATCATCGTAGAATATTAGGAGCTCCTATTTGGTGCCGATTCTAGTTGTTTAGTCAGTGTCCCAATCCACAATTCACAATCCAGGGCCCATGATCAGTTTTCTGCCTTCTGGTGGAAGGACAGATTTAGCGTGTTAGAATATTTTATTTTTTATTTTTTTTTTAGAGAGAGGGAGAGAGAGAATCTTAAGCCGACTCCACACCCAGTGCGGAGCCCAGTCTCACAACCCTGAGATCATGACCTGTGCTGAAATCAAGTGTGGGATTCTCAACCCACTGAGCCACCCAGGTGCCCTGGGCATTAGGATCTTTTTACAGTTGAAATAAAAATCTTGAGGAGTAAGAAGGCAAGAGGGCAAAGATAACTACTCCTCTTGCTTGATAATTATCACTTGTTGGAGGAATAGAAAAGGAAGAGGAAAGACAGGAGCTGCTAATATTAGACCGACATCAGTTTCCCCTATTTATCTCCTCCCTGCAGTTGTCCTTGCTACACTTTGGGCTCTGCCACCTACAAAGGGCTCATTTCAGCTCTTCGGGATGTTTTCCAAGGCTAATTCCATTCTTCTTAAGGCTTAACGGATTTATATTCTGCTTTTTTCATTTAATTTTATAAGTACTTTCCCATATTGCTACAAATTCCTTATAACTATCATTTATCTTTGAGGTCATGATGTCCTAATTTTTAAAAACTTCTCTTGTGAAGTAAAGCATACGTTGAAAGATATAATGTATACCTGTGTGTATGTGTATGTGTACAGATATGTGTGTGCCAATATATGGACATAAATTATGTAGATATAGTAATAGAACTGGGCAGAGCCCAAAAGTAGCCTTACTCACCCCCCCTTTTTTAATAGACACCATTTTTAGAGCAGTTTTAGGTTCACAGCAAATTTGAGTACACAGTACAGAGAAGTCCCATATACTCCTTGCCCCCAACACATGCCTAACATCCCCCACTGTCAGCATCCACTACCAAGAGTGGTACATTTGTTACAATTCATGAACCTATATTGACATATCATTATCACCTAAAGTCCACACTTTACACTAAGGTTCACTCTTGCTGGTGTATGTTCTGTGGTTTGACAAATGTATATTGATGTGTATCTATCATTATACTATCACACAGTAGTTTCCATGCCCTAAAAATCTTCTGTTCTCTGCCTGTTCATCCTTCCCTCCATCCTAATCCTGTCAACCCCTGACACTTTTTCCCACAGTTTTGTTTTGTTTTTTTTTAAAGATTTTATGTATTTATTTGACAAAGAGGGACACAGCAAGAGAGGGAACACAAGCAAGGGGAGTGTGATAGGGAGAAGCATGCTTCCCGCTGAGCAGGGAGACTGATGCGGAGCTCGAACCCAGGACCCTGGGATCATGACCTGAGCCGAAGGCAGACGCTTAACGGCTGAGCCACCCAGGTGCCCCTTCCCTCAGTTTTATTAAGATGTAATTGACATTGAAAATTGCATTAGTTTAAGATGTACAACATAATGATTGGATGTGTGTAGATATATATCAAAATGATTACCATAATAAGTTTAGTTAACGTTCATTACCCCACATAGTTAAAATTTTTTTTCTTGTAATGAGAACTTTTTTTTTAAAGATTTGTGAAAAAGATTTTATTTATATATTTTAGAGAGAGAGAGTGAGTGTGAGTTGGGGGAGGGTAGAAGGAGAGGGATAGAGAGAATCTCAAGCAGACTTCACACTGAGCGTGGAGCCCAGTGTGGGGCTCGATCCCACAACCCCGAGATCACAGCCTGAGCTGAAACCAAGAGTTGGACACTCAACTGACTGAGCCACACAGGCACCCCAAGATTTTATTCTTATAAGTGGGGCTTGAACTTATAACCCTGAGATCAAGGGTTACATGCTTCACCAACTGAGCCACAAGTGATCCTCTTGTCATGAGAACTTTTAAGATTTACTTTCTTAGCAACTTTCTAATCTACAATACAGTATTGTTAACTATAGTCATCATGCTGTACATTACATGTACAGAACTTATTTATCTTATAACCGACTTCATGTGCCTTTTGACTGACTTCATGTACTCTCCCTACCCCCCTCCCATGACAGCTACCACTGATCTGTTTTCTGTTTCTATGGGTTCAGTGTCTTTATAGTCCACATATAAGTAAGATTGTGCAGTATTTTTCTCTGTCTGACTTATTTCACCTAGCATAATGTCCTCAAAGTTCAACCTTATTATCACAAATGGCAAGATTCCCTTTCTTTTTAATGGCTGAATACTCCATCATATATTCCATTAATACTCCATTTCAATAACATTCCATTGTATGGGATATATACCACATTTTAAAAATCCATTCATCAGTTGACAGGCACTTAGGTTGTTCCCATTTCTTGGATATGATAAATAATGCAGTGAATGGGAATGCAGGTATCTCTTAAAGTGATTTTTTTCTACAGATATGTATCCAGAAGTGAGATTGCTGGATCACATATGGTAGTTCTATTTTATTTTGAAGATTTATTTACTATTTTATATATATAGAGAGAGTGAGAGCATGCATGGGGTGGAGGGGGGCAGAGGGAGAGGAGAGAGAGAAAGAATCTCAGGCAGGCGCCTTGCTGAGCTCCGTGCCTGAAGGCAGGGCTCCATCCCACAGCCCTGAGATCCCGACCTGAGCCAAGAGTTGGATGCTTAACTGACTGAGTGACCCAAGCGCCCTGGTAGTTCTGTTTTTAACTTTTTGAGGAACCTACAAACTGTTTTACATAGTGGCTGCACCAATTTACATTCCCACCAACGGTGCACAATGGTTCCCTTTTCTCGACATCCTCACCAACACTTGTTATCGCTTGTGTTTTTGGTAGCCATTCTAACAGGTGTGAGGTGATATCTCATTATGGTTTTGATTTGCATTTCCCTGATGACTAGTGATGTGGAGCACCTTTTCATGTGCCTGTTGGCCATTTATGTGTTTTCTTTGGGAAAATGTCTATTCAGAGTCTCTGCTCATTTTTTAATCAGATTGGTTTTTTCTTTTCTCTTTTTGCTATTGAGTTGCATGAGTTCCTTATATATTTTGAATATTACTCTCTTGTCAGATACATGATTTGCAAATATTTTCTCCCATTCTAGCCTCCTAGCCTTTACTTTGTCTGTAGCTTTGCCTTTTTTAGAATGCCATGTCATTGAAGTTATACAGTATATAGCCTTTTCAGACTGGCTTCTTTCACTTAGTATATGCATTCCTCCAAGGTTCCTCCAAGTCTTTTCATGGCTTGAGAGCTCATTTCTTTTTAGTGCTGAATAATAGTCCATTGTCTGGATGTCCCACAATTTCTTTATCCATTCATCTATTGAAGGACATACTGGTTGCTTCTAAATTTTGGCAGTTATAAATAGAGCTGCCATAAACATCTGTGTGCAGATTTTGTGTGGACATATGTTTTCAATTCGTTTGGGTAAATACCAAAGAGCATGATTTCTGGATCAGATGTTAAGGGTATGTTTAGTTTTGTAAGAAACCACCAAATGGTCTTTTAAAGTGGCTATGCCATTTTGCATTCCCATCAGCAAGGAATGAGAGTTCCTGTGGCTCCACATTCTTGCCAGCATTTGATGATGTTAGTGTTTTAAACTTGGGGCATTCTCATAGGTGTGTAGTTGTAGCTCATTGTTGTTTTAATTTGCATATTTCATATGATGTTGAGCATCCTTTCATATGGTTATAATATCACCTGTGTATCTTTGTTTTGGTGAGGTCTCTTTAGGTCTTTTCCCAGTTTTTAATTGGGCCATTTGCTTTCTTGTTGTTGAGTTTTATGAGTTTTTTGGTGTATTTTGGATATGGTGTTTTTGGGGCAAATATTTTCTCTCAGACTGAAACTTGTCTTCCCATTCTCCTGACAGTGACTTTTGTTGATCAGAAATTGGTAATTTTCATGAAGTTGAGCTTATTAATACTTTCTTTCATGGATTGTGCCTTTGGTATTATATCTAAAAAGTTATCACTATACTCAACGTCATCTAGATTTTCTCCTATGCTATCTGCTAGGAATTTTATAGTTTTGCATTTTACATTTAGGTCTGTAATCCATTTTGAGTTGATTTTTGTGAAGGATGTAAGGTTTATCTCTAGATTTTTTTCTTTTTTTTTTTAAGATTTAATTTATTTATTTGACATAGAGAGAGACATCACATGTAGGCAGAGAGGCAGGCAGAAAGAGAGAGGTTGAGCAGAGAGCCTGATGCGGGGCTCGATCCCAGGACCCTGAGATCATGACCTGAGCCGAAGGCAGAGGCTTAACCCACTGAGCCACCCAGGCGCCCCTAGATTTTTTTTCTTGATGTGGATGTCCCAGCACCATTTGTTGAAAAGACTGTCTTTTCTCCATGTATTGCCTTTCCTCCTTTGTCAAAGATATAATTGACTGTAATCATGTGGGTCTATTTCTGGACTCTGTTTTGTTCTGTTAATCTATTTTTCTACTTTTCACAAATATCATACTATCTTGATTACTGTAGCTTTATACTAAGTCTTCAAAGTTGGATAGCCCTTCTCTTTTCTCACTAAGGACAAATTGAGCTGAGGGTGGGAAGATAGCAACCAAAATTTCACCTTTTATATAATAGAGGCTAGGTTTGAAGATTTGGTTTCAAGTATTTTGGCCCAGTGGGTGTGCTAATTCTGAATTTAGAATCGAGCAGAACTCTCTACCCAGTTATAGGCAGCATTCAAGTAATCAGGAAGCCTCTTCACTTCTGCAGGCACAGATAAACAAAAGGTGGAAAAATGACAGTTTCACTGCTTGACTTCTTGTCACCAGAAAGAAGCAATGAAAGCGGGGAAGAAAGTCTTCACTAATGGTACTATTAGAAAAACAGCAACGTGAGTGCCTGCCAATCAGCTTAAGAACTAGAGCCTACGAGTACCTCAGAAGCCCCCTCTCTACCCCTTACTTTACTGTATCTGTCCCCTTTCTTCTCCCACAAAGGTACCAACTCTCCTGACTTTTGTGTTAACTATTCCCTTTCTTTGGTTTTATTATTTATGAGCCACGCGTGTATTCCTAAATTACACATACATGTCTCATTATTTTCTGAGTCCATGAACTTGGAAATAAAAAAATTCCATCTTTATTTTCACTAGCCTTTTTTTCCTGAGTTTCATTATTTTTGCTAATTTATTGCCTTTAATTATGGATGTAGGTAATAAAATATTATTGGGAGCAAAAGGCTTTACTAGATTGTCAAAGACCCATGGCACATTCTTGCTAGGGTATTTCCCGAGCAGTAGCATGCCAGATCTTGGAAAACATGTTTTTACACAATTACTAGGAAACCAGCAGACACTCCGTTCTATCCTTTTTCACCAAAATTCCTCTTCTGTCACCGAACACAGATAATGTGAGTGCCTCTTAGTTCTCCAAAGGATGGTACATAATCAGTCCATTCTAGAAGCAGAGGAGAGGTTAATTTTTTTATACGATGCATTCCTTAAGGTATATGGCTTGCTTCTCTCTTGGAACCACAGTTTTGGCATTCACCTTTTGGTGGGGGTCTTCTTTTTCCTGCATTGGTGTAATAGAGTCAGACAAATTGAGCTTTAGACCCTGGCTTTGCCACTTACTAGGAACGTGGCTCTGGGGGATTACTTCCCCCTACTCTGTCTCAGTATACACACTGTAAAATGATGGTGATACAGACATTCAAGGGTTATTTGAAAATGAAATAAAATAATTTGTGTAAAGTAACTAACATGGTTGCTGGCAAAGGCAGGCTCACTGAGGATTATTTTTTTTGTCCTAACCCCCATCCCCTATCTTATAAGAAATCAGAGATATAGATGTTAAGATGTAGTTAAAATTTCCTTCTTTTCTTCCTTACTTCTTCGAAATGCTGACAGTTGTTTTTTTTTTTAATTTCATGTTTATTATTTTAATGTAATCATAGTTGATTCTGGTGATCTCTATCTTGCTGTGAGTTTCGTTAGTTCAGACTTCGCATGGGCCTGGTGGAAGGGTTCCCGGTAATCATTGGCAGCTCTAGAAAAGATGGTGTGGAAGTCACATACTGTGTTCCTGGGCTTGCCGAAAGCTGCTATTCCTGTGTCTTATGCGCTCTCCTTTAGTCTTGCTTCACCACCTGTGATGATGTGCGAGTCTTTGAAGACATTGTTCTCATCTTTCATGAGGTAGCTTGTGTGTGCCAGCTCATAGTATTAGTAATTTTGTACTTAATTTGTCTAGATTTGCCTGGTGTTTGCAAAGCGAGGGTAATTTCCTTAGGTAAGATATAATTTACGACAGAATGACACCTCACAATTTAAATAGCAGCTGTTAAGGGAAGGCTGCCGCTTACAAACTACTCCTGCCCTTTTGAAAAAGAGGTATGCTGTGATGAAATGAATAATGTATTTTAGAACATACCTGGGTTTCCTACTGTGGCTTGATTTACATGGATGAAGGGAAAAAAAAAACCCCTCCTTATTTGAATTTGTTTTCAAATGTAACACAAGCTCGATTTCTGTGAGGGAGTTTTGAAAGAATATTTGTCTTGTTACAAAGAGAAGGAAATTCTTTCAGCTGGTTCATGTAATGCATATGGCCCATGACCTACTTCCTGGGAGGGGTATTTCTTTCGAAAGGTGAGAATTCCTATGTCTGCATCATTCATTGATTGTAAAGTATTTGTCGAACCTTTCTGAAGTGTTAGGTATTTCGATAGATACCGGAGATCTTATTATAAAATAATACAGATACTGTTTCTGCCCTCATGGTGCAAATGGCCTAGGATGTCCAGAGCTTAAGCTTGGCCTTCTGACCTTGACCACGGAGAAGACTGTGTGCAGGGTTGGATGTGGCCCAGAGAGTATCAACAACCTGTTGTTTGAGAAACCATCGGTTTTATGAATATTTCCTTTGATATTTCCCTTGGCATTTAATAAAAAAAACTTTAAAAAAGAATGCTGGCTGATTTCCTTTGAGCTAAGAAGGATATAGAAAATCCCTCTTCTCATCCATGTGTCCGGGTCTGAAGATGGGTATGTAGGTTGCAGCAGGAGAAACAACCACAGTGGGAACTGAAACTCAATAGGATGGGCCAACCACTGGATCAGATACCCTGTTCTACCTGGAGCTTCCTTCACAGTCTGGTCTGTGGGTTTTTTAGGGGCCGTCATGGCTAGAAAGACTGTGGGGGAAAGGCTAGTGTGAAGGTGGGAAATCCTTTCTTCTTCATTTAGGGCAGTTGATCTTGACAAATTAGCCAAGTAAGGGCCAGTTGCAAGGCAAAAACAACAAACAAAGGGGGGAAATTAATGTGAACTAACATTAATAATCATCTACTATGTACTAGGTAGTATTTGGTTATTTCTACGTTTTCATCTTAAACTTATATTTTTAAATTGAGAAAAGAAGACATCAATGTATATTAGGTGGATATTTAAAATATAGATTTATATCCTGTGTTTAGTTAATGAAGAAAGAAGATTAGAAGTGGGGAGATGAAGACTGAGAAAGGTGGAGAGAGGATGAGGAAGAGACTGGCTCTCCATGACCTAAGGAAAGAGATGGAAGAGAGAGCCACGTGGAAGGGAAAGCAGGCAGGAGGAGAGGTTCTCAGCTGGACTGTTAATTTGAGCATTTTTCTTCAGAATCAAATTTTAGTAACTACTATTGTCCTTTGGATTCTAATTACTACATAAGTAATTATTCTCGACACTTCTAGAACTGTCTTTGAATTTCTACAAATTCTTAAGTAGGGGAGTCACAGCAGCTGCCTCCTACCTTCATTTTCCCACCTCGCGCATGCCAAAGAGGTATTTTTTTAAGGACTCTGCTGAAGGTATCATCACAACATAGAGTAATTCCGAAGAATCACATAAAATCAGAGATGAATTTGGATCAGTTAGAGAAAGAACAATTGAGCTAAAGTAACATTTTCATGTATTTGAAAAGTTATTATGCATATATGAAAACTAGTCATCTCAACAGAGAATGCAATAGGAGGAACTAGCTTAACCATTCTGAGGAACTTAGTATAGGCAAGAAGCACTTTATTACAAAAAAGCAGGCTGTTGAAATTAAGATGAGGTTTTAGATGTCTAAAGTGAAATCTTTTAAACTTTTTTTTTAAAAAGGAGACTGTTCTGTGATAGTTAATTATCAGTCCCGTTTATTCATTTGAGCCTCCAGACGTTAAAAGGTAAACCGAGGCATATTAAAATTTCGAAGTTTATTTGGGCAAACATCAGTTGGAATTGGACAGTAGTACACCAGAGTGGTTAGGAGTGTTCCAATGACAGGAGCTAGGGGCGAGGTTTTTACAGAGAAGATGCAAAAGCAAAGTGATTATTTGATTGTTTATAGTTTATGGTGTTATGCAATTTGGGAAAGCCTAGTTGGCTATTTGTGATTGGTTTCACTTCCTTGGATTCCAGGGCATGGATCTGGCTTAGGTGTTTTTTTGCTTATGTAGGTTACCAAGCCACCAGAGCCTACTCAGTCTCACGGCCTCCCTGTGCAAATACTTCAACAAGACTGTAGGCACATAACTCTATAATTCTGTGGGATTATGCATGTGGTAAAAATAATTTTATGTCTGGGCTTGAAAGCATATTATTTTGTAGTGTTGGTTTAGGACCTTTAAAACTTCTAGTATAAGATGATGCTTTTGGCATTTTAAGCTCAGTTAATTGAGGTGATGGGAGTTTGTTGTTAGAGCCTATAATAGAAAAGGGAGGGAGAATACAAATCAGACCGAGTCACCACCACCTGGGCCCCATAACTGCACCCGTGGCTCTAGTAGTTTGAGATTAGTCCCGGTGATGCCATAGTGACTGGGAACTGTCCCCTCAGAAGTGGGCACCCATTGTTCTGAACTCTAGGGCGGTGGTCTTTCAACATTTTGATCATATGCCCCATCAGAAAGAAAGTGAGTGTAATAGATATAAGTTGGCTTATAAATTATATATGTTTATTACTATAATACTGAGTTGTATATATTATTGAATATACACAAAAGTTTTAAAATAGAAGATAAAAAATATAAATTTAGTTTCTAGCATTTTCTTCCACACTCTACTACTGTGTTTGGGCACTCCTCTGGAATGTGCATACCATTTTTAGAACCTTTGCCCTGGTATTTTGCCCTTACGATGACTCAGCTGTTTTTGTTACCTGGGCGATATTAACAAGCTGCATGATCTTGAGTAGCTATCCTCACTTAGCTTATTTGTAAAGTGGATGGTGTTCAGTGATTGTAGCTATCTCATAGAATTGCTTTGGAAATTAAATGGAACAAGATATCTAAAGTTGTTAGCACAGTGTCTGAGATATTAACTACTTTTTAAAAATTTATTTATTTATTTTTAAATATTTTATTTATTTATTAGAGAGAGAGAGAGATCACAAGGAGGTAGAGAGGCAGGCAGAGAGAGAGGGGGAAGCAGGCTCCCTGCTGAGCAGAGAGCCGGATGCGGGGCTCAATCCCAGGACCCTGAGATCATGACCTGAGCCGAAGGCAGAGGTCTTAACCCACTGAGCCACCCAGGCACCCTGAGATATTAACTACTTTTCCTGATGTCATTGACAAGTTTTTCTCCATTTCTATCTCATCTCTTCTGTTTATTCATGATTACCTACTTCCTTTTCTTCTGCCTCAGGATTTTTTTGCTTTCTGCTTTCACTCTGTGCGTTTCTGCTAGCTTTCTTCTCTCATGTACAGGGAGAGGCTCTCTTTGGGATAATTGGTTATAACCACAGGTCCTATTTTTCTGAGACAATCCTGGTTTTCACCTATCATCCCAGTGTAATTACAAGGTTCTTTTAACTTTAAAGGTGTCTTGGTTTGGAAATAAAGGCAAAGCACATGGTCACTCTATTAATCAGTCACCATCAAGTATAGTGGACCTCTGTGGGGTGGATCTCTTGAAGGAAGCCCACCTCCTTGGCCTTCATTCATCTGTAGGTACAGCCTAGAGATGGTTCTCCTCAGATGAGGTGTCAATCTCTAGTTTACCCTAGCTGTAACCCAAAGAAAGAGGTCCCATAATTGACCATCTATAAGGAGGTGACAAGGGGAGTGGTGAGTATGGCACACCTCAGAGAGATGTCTAGTGTAAGAGGTAACTATAAATTACATCCAACAATATATTACTTTATGGAAGGGCAGGGCAGTTGGAGTCCATAGCCTTGATAACTGTCTGCCCAGATTGCACAAAGAAAATCAAGGATTTTTTGGGTATTGAACTTGGAAATCTAAACCCACCACCTGAAGCTCAACATTATGGTGAATATTTTCCAAACTGAGAAAAAGTTCTTTTCATTTGGAATGAAATGTGCTACTATTATATAAGGTCACACTAAAGTTCGTAATAGGAGTTAGAAATAGGCCATCTTATTCTTCACCACGCTGTCTGGAAGGAACCAGACAAGTCTCTTGTTTTCTAGTGGTTCATGTTCTCTCCTAATGTTCCTTGTCTGGTTCCATGTTTTACCCCTGTTGGACGTTCAGCAAATATTAATTAGCAATTGTGAAGGTTATACTAACAGTGTCAGCGGGGGAGGGGAGTGCGGGGAATACATGATTAATAAATTATGTACATCTTCAGTTTCAAGTGATTCCTATAACTATGTTTCTGAGGCATCGTATTTAAAATTATTAGTTATTTAGGGAGTCATAGAGAACATATGTCATAATAAAGAAAATGAAATTTTTGGTGTTTATTCCTCCTTTGATGACATTTATGGGAATTTATAGCATAAGAAATTGATGGACAAATTAACTTTTGCATTCCCTGAGGTCTACAGGCTTGGTTTCCTAAAATGAACGTGATATTTGGTTGTGATTTTTAGAATCCTTATAATCCTGGCACAATACTTGAAGACAAGGGTCTTTATTTCCTCTCACAGAATCAGGAGCAGATAGTGAACGTGTTGGAACGCAACGAGTATTTTATTGTTTCCCCAGGAGAAAAGAAAATAGGAATTGAAACTGTATGATTACCCCAGTTAGGAAAATCTGCTGACTAAAATATGGCTGCAATTCAGATTTTTCCACTAATGTTTGACATTTCACATTATGAAATAAGCAGTAACTTTTCCGTCAGAAATTTTCATGAGTACTATGTCTGAATGACTGCTGCTTTGGATCACAGTCCATTTTTAATTCCCTGACCTGGACATTCATAAGTCAATGCCAACACATCATGAGTTTAATTTCTTCCTCTAGTTTTCTATCTTTAAACTGAGAAGTAGGTATAACAACCCATAGGAACTTAATAGGGAATCAAGCTAATCCTGTTGGAGAAGGGCTGGAGTTATGTGTGTGCTGTGTGACACTTTTCAGTCAGATCCCAACAATGAACCTCACTTGTTTTTCCCCTCAACATGTACTTAAAGTTATGGATTTCCCCAGGTTTGGCCCCTTCCCTTCACATTCCTTTACTTCCATTTTTTAAATTTCATCTATTCCTGTGGTTTAAATACCTATCTTTGTTCTGATAGATTCTAAAATTTGTAATTCGAACTACTTATGATTTTCCCAGTCTAGCCAGAGACTCATCACCCATGGGTTTCCTGAGGGAAATGGTATTTTAGAATCTCAAATACTGTTTTGCGATTTAAAAACTAACTTACCATGGGGCACCTGGCTGGCTCAGTTGGTGGAACATGCAACTCTTGATCCTGGAATTATGAGTTCAAGCCCCAGGTTGGGTGTAGAGATTACTAAAAAAATAAATAAATAAAATAAAATAAAAAAAGAAGGGACACCTGGGTGGCTCAGTCGATTAAGCATCCAACTTTTGATTTTGGCTCAAGTCATGATCAGGGTCTTGAGATTGAGCCTTGTGTCAGTCTCCGCGCTCAGTCTGTTTAAGATTCTTTCCTTCTTCTCCTTTCTTGCCCCCCACTTGCATGCTCACTTGCTCTCTCTCAAAAAAACAAAACAAAACAAAACAAAAAACAAACCTTACCCAAATATCAAGGAATGACCATCATAATTGCCACTAAGATTAAAAGAAAGGTCTTATCTCCTATGGAAAATGGGACACCCCACTGGATATGTCTCACTGCAGGCATTTTGGAAATCATGTTACTAAAGTTTTAGTGAGAACATGGTTTGGAGACAATATAGCTAAAATTCAGGTAGGAACAAATGTGAAAACAATGAAAAAGAATGATTTCTTTGTAATGTTATAGTGTTAATCGAGTGTTTTAAAGTTAATTAGGGAAGGCTTCCCAGAGAAAGTGTTTCTTCAGGGCTTTGAAATTAGAAGGGACTTGAATTGGTGGAAGCTGATAGGCTAAATAATTCAGAGGACAGACTAAAACACATGAAATCCGAAGAAGCTATGGGTTTGTGGCAGGGTATTTTCTTTTCTAGGATAGAGAAACTGTTACAGGATAACGAGAAGGGGTAATGAAGAAATGGCATGAGATAGATGACTTGG
>CM052897.1:71626769-71844511 GCA_028534135.1 Potos flavus
TGAACATGCTGTGTGTGGATAACAACTGAACCTTTGCTATCACTTTCATGTGTTTCCAAATGTAGTTATATTTTGTAAACTTAGCCCATCTTGGAAATCTGCATTTACTCTATAACTCAGGGAGATTATTCATGGGTATAACCACAGTTATGTCTTATTTATGTTTCAAAGAAATGAAGGTAAAAGTAAAGTAGTCTGAATATTGTGTTGTTAGTCACCATACAGTACATCATTAGTTTTTGATGTAGTGTTCCAAGATTCATTGTTTACATATAACACCCAGTGCTCCATGCAATCCGTGCCCTCCTTAATACCCGCCACCAGGCTCACCCATCCCCCCACCGTCTCCCCTCTAAAACCCTCGATTCGTTTCTCGGAGTCCACAGACGCTCATGGTTCATCTCCCCCTCTGATTTCCCCCTCTTCACTTTTCCTTTCCTTCTCCTAATGTCTTCCATGTTATTCCTTATGCTCCACAAGTAAGTGAAACTATATGATAATTGACTTTCTCTGCTTGACTTATTTCACTCAGCATGATCTCCTCCAGTCCCATCCATGTTGATGCAAAAGTTGGGAATTCATCCTTTCTGATGGCTGAGTAATATTTCATTGTGTATATGGACCACATCTTCTTTATCCATTCATCTGTGGAAGGGCATCTCTCTATGATCTTTTTTGTTCATATGGATACATTGCTCCCCACAAAAGACCTAGTACAGTGAACTGATTTTGTTTGAGGTTTTCCATATGAGAATAGCAGTTAATTCAGTATCTAGATGATGAACAGCAAGCAATTCTTCAAACTAGATATTTCTATTACATAACCATATTGGCATAAAATAGCCTGTTAGACTTAAAAAGATTTTTCTTTTTAATGCCTGAAGTTAGTATTGCCATGCTAAAATTGATTCAAAAAGGTAAGCCTACGTCTATAAAGTTAATTTATCTGTATTAACAGTTTAATTGTCTAGCTATTTCGAAGTAGAGGGTGTGAAGCTGTAAAATTCTCTGCCTAAGTGTTTCTAGTTTGCTACTTTGCTATTCTCTTAGGTCAGAGCTGCAGATACATAGATACTCTTTTAAATATTTTTGGTCCTTGTACAAGTTCAGCATTTCTTGGAGTATGAAACCAGGGAAAGATAGACTATCATACTGTGTGTTTTAATTTGAGAAATACAGAATGCTGTCGATTAAATTGTGGTGGGCTTTGGAGACAGATTGATGCGGATTAGGTCTAAAAACTAGCTTTGAGACTTTGGGATGTATCTCTAAAATGTGCCAAGTTTCTTTATTCCTAAAACTAATGCTTATCTTAAAAGGTTTTTAGAATTAAGTAAGGGAATGTATGTGATAACCATTGATATAAGAGACACCATAGTATATTATAAACATAAGAATACAAATAAAAATATATAACATATAAAAACTTACATATATGTGTATCTATATATGTATGTATATATACATACACACATTTATGTATGCATAAATTCACTTCTGGTTTTTTCCAGACTTGATATTTGTGTAATTGGGTTCAGAAACTTGCATTTAGGGGCGCTTGGGTGGCTCGGTTGGTTGAGCATCTGCCTTCGGCTCAAGTCGTAATCTTAGGGTCCTGAGATTGAGCCCCGCATTGGACTCCCTGCTTAGCAGGGAGTCTGCTTCTCCCTCTCCCTCTGACCCCCGCCCCCACTGCTCATGTTTTGCTCTCTCTCTCTCTCAAATAAATAAAAAATAAAATCTTAGAAAAAAAAGAAAAAGAAGAAATGAAACTTGCATTTAGATTTCTGAAGCAGTCTGCTTATGACATTCTTTTTTTTTTTTTAAAGATTTTATTTATTTATTTGACAGAGAGAGACAGTGAGCGAGGGTATACAAGCAGGGGAAGTGGGAGAGGGAGAAGCAGGCTTCCCACTGAGCAGGGAGCCCAATGTGGGGCTTGATCCCAGGACCCTGGGATCATGACCTGAGCCAAAGGCAGGCGCTTAATGACTGAGCCACCCAGGCGCCCTGTTTATGACATTCTTGATTATCAATGTTAATATGACACTTTGAGAATGGGATAATTGATTGCAAAATTATACATTATGATTTTCTGATAAAAATTCCACTTATGTGTAGTGTAATGGTTTGCCTAATGCTCAAATTTAAATCTTGACTAGAATGAAAATTAGCATTGAAGCATTTGAATTTTATTTTTCTCCCCACGCCGAATGAAGCAAAATAAAAGTTTCATTTGTTTTTGAATATTTACCCATTAATGTATGAATCAGGTGATTAACGTTTTTGAGACTAAGATTTCTGTAACATTCCTATTGATGGTTTAAAAGATTTATTTAATTACATATGCCTATATGGCATATTTCCCATGAAAAACTATTCATTAATTTCTTTTTTTTTCATTTCTTTCATTTGTTTCTTTTGACGTATTATGCCTATTGTAGAGGTATATGTGTGTGTATATACATATACACACATATGCACACACACACACACACACACACATTGCAAGACTGTGGTAGCTTGGAAACTAAGGCACATCTCACTCTCTGACCAGGTTTTTTTTTCCACTGCATGTTCTTGCCAAATACACTAATAACTGCTTTAATAAATGCTTTAACAAGTCAATGTTTAATTGGCTAAAATCTCATCTATTGTGAGGAAGTATTCTTCGTATCTGGTAATAAAAATGGAATTTTGTGAGGAGATCCTGCTGTGGTAATCAAACCAAAGATGAGCTCAGGATATCAGGTGGGTGCTGTCTTCAAGTATTTAGGGCAGTGGTGTAGAAGTCAGATTAGATTTGTTCTAATTGGCCTTGAGGTGTACATGTACAATTTTAACAGCTTTTCAAGTGAGACAGATTTTGCCCCTGTATGACACACCTGCTCCCAGATGATGTCATCACAAGGTGACAAAACATTGAGTTGGGTTCAGACGATCTCAGTTCAAATTCCAGCTCGATTTCTTACCAACAGTGTGGTCTTAAGAAAAGTCTCCATTTCCTTCTCTGGGATAGGGGGAAAATAATCCTGATGAACTCTCAGGGTCTCAAATGATCTTGACTATCCATGTATAGTACTATTGATAGTTTATAAAGTGTTCCAGGGTAGTAAACTGGAAAGGGCAAACCCAGTGTGGTCTTACCATCCCTACTACCAAGAGGCCAGTCACCTGTGAAGGCATTCAAGCATCCTGTGTGGTTGAACTTGTTCATATTGATAATTTATTTTGATCTAGAGAGTCTATCATGAATGACCTAGGCAGCTCACTTTGAGTTTTTACTTATCTCAAAGAAGGAAAAGGTCAGATTTTATCTGAAGCCCCTTGGAGTTCGAACATTTTAGCCATCTAGAAGTCTGTAACTACAAAAGGCTATTTCTCTCTCTCTTTAGTAGTAAAATAGCTGACTTCTGCCTAGAGGAAGTTATTCTGCATCTTCCTGGTTGCCCACCCAGGGGCTGTGATAAACTAATGTTTGCTAATGTTGGCCTCTGTAACATTGTAGAGGACTTTTTCCCTCTTACCTCCCTCTCTACCCTTGCCTCAGGCTATGACCAAGGGAGATAGAAGTTTCCTTTGAGATTTCCTTGCCTAAGCAAAACAAAACACACTCCTTTTAAAAACACACTCTAAACATAAAGAGTTTTTATACAAACACTGTATTTCAGGATGCTTTCTTAGAGAAACTGAAAGACAAAAGAGAGCTACAGTTACATTTTCAATTAATGAATGTGTACCTGTCTTCTGACCAACTCTGAATTCCAATTAACTAGTGTCCAATGGCCCCTCGTGTGCCTGTCCCCTACCCTAGGGAGAGTTTTCTTACTACTTTCCATTTTATCTTTGGGAAGGTCCCATAATATTCATTGAACACTGCTGCGTCCTATTTATGTCATAAAGAGAAAAAGGAAGGCTCCAGATGCCCTCCCTCCCCACCTTTCTCCACATGGAAATAATCAAGCCCTTGGCAACCATGTTCCCTGTAATCAGTATGAGGTAATTTTATAGGCTACCATGAAAGAGCCATTTGTTGAATGCCTACTTTGTGACAGTCATTTGCTGATGGTTTAATATGTCTTGTGTTATTTAAATCTGACAACATCTTTAGGAGGGAAGAGAAATGAAGCAGAAAGTTTTCTTTCCACCATTACCAAAGGAAGTTGTTGGCCATTACATAACTTTGCATCTAGTAGTCCAAATAGAGTCCTATAGACAGTTTCTAGGGGTGTAGAAACTGCCTTAGATGCAAATAGGTAGTACAGATACAGGACAAAACATTTCAAAACTAGTTAGATAGGTGTTGTTAAGTGGAGGTTTAGACTGGTTTCCTGCCAGATATACAGGGAATCACGTGGAAAAGGTAGTTCTTTGGTATCCACATTGTATGCTCCATACCGTTTGAATGGCTTTCATATTTCTTTTCTCCACTAGCATTTGTAAGCAGTCAAAAAAACGCTACTGATTCTTTCGGTTTAAAGTGAACACTTTTGGGAGGCTTACTTTCCTTCCAGAGTTGTTAAAAAAAAAAGTTGTTATTCTAAGGCATTGCTCTTATAATATTGCCTGACTGAATATATCATGTTTTATAGGATTACTCACATTTCCTGAGCTTCTGTAATTCTGCACAATCATTGGCCTTAGGTCTTCAAGGTTAAGCTTTTTAAAAAATTTAACTCAAGTTACTTCCTTTAATTTGTGCTTTTAGTGTTGGCTCTATGAGGCAAAACTTTCCTTTTTAAAAATTTTTCTTTGAGTCTTGAAATGCTGAAGAGAATGTTGTTACCTAATTAACAAAAGACACTGAGCTGCTTTCTGATTGGAAAACTTTCTTCTTTTTTTTATTACCTTTTTTAAAAAAAAGATTTTATTTATTTATTTGACAGGAAAAGAGAGATAGTGAGAGAGAGCAGAAGCAGGGGGAGCAGCAGGCAGAGGGAGAGGGAGAAGCAGACTCCCCTGCTGAGCAGAGAGCCCATTGTGGGGCTCGATCCCAGGACCCCGGGATCATGACCTGAGCTGAAGGCAGACGCTTAACCGGCTGAGCCACCTAGGCATCCTGGAAAGCCTTTTTCTTATATACCTTTGAATTTAGAGAAAGAGCAGACTAAGAAATACTAGAGGGCAGGGTGAGAGAGGATAGATCTGAAAGAAAGGGATTCCTACATGGAGAGGGGAGAATGTGGGACGTGGAGGGGGGAGAATGTGGGACGTTTGTGGAGGGCTCCACCCGCGCTGGTGTGAGGGATTGTGTCTGCATATGTTAAAGGTAATAGAGATTGCCTCCTCTGCTCACTGCCGTGCTGTTTCAGGGAATTCGAGAATTTTATACAATCACACACTGTGGCATCTTAAACCACAGGTGCGAACACCTTGTTGTGAATTGAGCATTTTTGGTTTGTGTTCAGGTTCAACCCGAGAACTCTGATTCTTGTTGCTCTTTGCTGGGAGCTCTGTAAGGGTTTGGTCATGTCTTAATCTTCGGGAAGCGATTGCTGAATGAATGAAGCAATATTAATAATAATATCTTACATTTATAGCAAGACTTTCAAGTTCACAGAGTACTTTCACACAGATTTTCTTTCTGCAAATCTCAGCAGTCCTGTGAGTGAGACATGCCAGGCATTATGAACACTTTTATTATGCAATAAATTTAGAATCAGACAAAATACGTGACTAGCCCAAGACCAGTAGATTTTTTTTTCTGTTTTCTAAAAGAGGAAGAGAGAATTCAACACATACACACCCCCAGTCACCATCACCACCATCAATAAGAAAAGCATTTTTACAGACGTCTGTGTATACACCACATTCTTTCCCATCAACCAAAATAGTCCCGTGATACTAGTTCCCACACAGAAATGGATCGGTTATTTATTTACTGTAGTGCGAAATGAGATGTGGCCAGTGAGGGGTGGCAGAGGATGACCGGAGAACTAAGGCCCCAACGATGGAAAGGCTTTTGAAATCCAAGGCTTTGCATCTCAGACACAGTGGATGGAAGCTTGTTCATCTGGCCATCTTCACTCTCCCTCCTTCTCACCTCTCCCCACCCCACATTTCATAGGTAATTCAGCCTGTTGGCTCTGCTTCTTTCTCAGAAATCTATGGCTAGCCCCCAACTACCATACAGCCCACATTCAGATCCTCGCTGTCCTCCAGCACGCTGGCAGGGGCCTTTCTGCTGGTCTCCTTGCCTCTCGTTCACATTGTCTTTCACACACTGTGAAGAGCGCAGAGTCCTTTAAGAGTTGGACATTTCTAGGGAATAAAGTCCATTCTCCTAATCTAGCACGTAGTACTCTATAGACCCTGACTTTGGCCAACCATTCCATTCTCATTTCATAGCCTAGGCTGTAGTTTCCTATATGGTTAGCAGGTCCCTTGGCACTCTCCTTCTCTGCCTTTGTGCCCACCATTGGCTCTGTGTGGCATGCTCCTCCCCTCTGTGCATTTGAACCCGCTTGCCAATGTGCTGAGTTAATGTTGGTTCTTTCAAACTTGGCTTATGTCTTCTCCTTTGGGTGGACTATTCTGACCTCCCCTGGTGAAGTGGGCCACATGCATCTTTGTGTCCTGTACCTTCTCGAGAGCCCCAGCGTGAAACTTCCAACCCACGGTAAATGCCTGTCTCATCCGCTAGACTGTGAACTTTTTGGGGACAGGACCTGATTCTTAGTGCCTAGCAGCACAACCAGACCAGTCAACATTGTTTGGCTGAATGTTTGGCTTTGCTTCACAATAACCTCAGTCACAACAATCAGGACCGTGACACACACAGTCTGCTTGCCAGCTACCCAAAGATACCACTAATTAGGAGTGCGACTGGGGTGATCCAGAATTTTCCAAAAATATTTTCTCCCTTAAAGGACCATTTCCTAATGAACTTAGGAATCTGAAGTAATGGAGAGGGACACATTTTTCTTTCTTTTCGTGCATGGATGAAGTCAGAAGTACAGGCTGCAGATGATGGCGTTCAGGTACACTTGAATATGGATCTGCGTTTTTGCTACACTAAGACAATGTAGAATTCAGTCACTGGCCTAATATAGGACAGTCAGAATAGTCTGCCCCATTACATTGGGAGCATTCTTTTGGTGATATTAACAGTCTCAGTATTGGCGCTTGAAAAAAAAATTGTATCTTCTCTTTGTAGTTACCGATATGTAGGAAATAATTTCTAGATCTTATAAAATATGTTGCCAAGAGAAACAGTTTTGAGGTCTAGTTATTTGGTTTTCACACACATGTGCCAAGTGGTGATACCTGTATGATACTATAATTGTGATGGTCTCTCAGCCTACTTTTAGCGAGTGGAAGGTGTCTGTTTCCTGCTATGTATGAAATATTTACTCCTTTGGTAGCTTTTTTTTTTTTTTTAAAGATTTTATTTATTTATTCATGAGAGACAGAGAGAGAGAGAGAGAAAGGTAGAGGGAGAAGCAGGCTCCCCACTGAGCAGGGAGCCCAATGCGGGACTCGATCCCAGGACCCCAGGACCATGACCCGAGCCGAAGGCAGACGCTTGACCATCTGAGCCACCCAGGTGCCCCTCCTCCGGTAGCTTTTAAACCAGAAATTAACAATTAGTTTCTATAGCCTGTATGTATATCAAGTGAGGACAATCAATAGAATTTGTGTTTATAATTACAAGCTGTAGAAAGGGTCATTATCTCTTCTGTGTTTTTAAAATTTCTTTAAAAATATATAGTCATTTTTTTTTCCCTAAAGATTTCATTTATTTGACAGAGAGAGAGAGTACAAGCAGGCAGAGCAGCAGGCAGAGGGAGAGGGAGAAGCAGTCTCCCCACTGAGCAGGGAGCCTGACGTGGGGCTTGATCCCAGGACCTTGGGATCATGACCTGAGCTGAAGGCAGCTGCCCAACTGACTGAGCCACCCAGGCACCCCTATAGTCATATTTCTTTCATTTATGCCATTGGAGGTGTAAGAGAGATTTGAAAAGAGATCAAGTCCATCACTTAATTTTATAATTTTTTTTTTAAAGATTTTGTTTATTTATTTGAAAGAGAGAGTACGAGAGCATGGGCATGAACGGGGGAGGGGTAGAGGAAGAGGGAAAAGCAGGCGCCCCGCTGAGCAGGTAGCCCAATGTGGGGCTCCATTCCAGAGCCAAAGGCAGATGCTTAACTGACCCAGCCACCCAGGCGCCCCAATTTTATAATTATTTTTAAAGAGAACAGAATGAGTATATATACTCGTTCTCATCAAGAATGTAATGAAATTGACTGAGTTTTATTTTATTATATTTTAAAAAAGATTTTATTTATTTTTTTGGGAGAGAGAGAGTGAAAGAGAGAGAGCACAAGTCGGGTGAGGGGCAGAGGGAGAAGCAGGCTACCCACTGAGCAGGGAGCCCCATGTGGGGCTCGATTCCAGGACCCTGAGACCATGACCTGAGCTGAATTCAGGCAGATGCTTAACCGACTGAAACACCCAGGTGCCCCTGAATTTTATTTTTGTGATACATATTTAAAAAGTGAGAATGACCCTAAATATTAACACATAAACCAAAATAAAGTAAATATATCATATTAAGTTAATACAGTTTTTTTGTGAAAAAAATGAAGATAATGTTTGGATTTTCTGCATTACTACTCCTTTAACATAGAATATTGGGAGTTGATCTTTATTCTGGATTGTAGTCCATTTCACAAATATACAAAATCATTAGCATATGGAAGGATTATTCTGTCAAATTTACAATTTCCTTATTAAAAAGAAAAAAATATATTTAGCTTTTTACTCAGAGATATCACTCCCTATATTATTCCACTATGATTTCCCATCTTGATATTTAGTACAGGTATATGGAAACTTGGGGAATGGATGACTGAAATGTGATTTAATTAATTATTTATTTATTTTAAAAAGATTTTATTATTTATTTGGGAGAGAACAAGTGAGCATGAGCGGGGAGAGGGGCAGAGGGAGAAGGAGAGAATCTCAAGCATAGCACGGAGTCAGGCGCTCAACAGACTAAGCCACTTACATTACACTGAAATGTAATTGTTGTGATTGATTGTTTCTACTTTTTGCATCACTTTGGCTGTCAAAGATATATACCATGAATAAATAATTACTTTGCAAGATTAGATAAAGTAGTGAAAGTCACTAATCTCATTCTTTTCACTTTCTAAGACCCGGTACCTCATTGTCATTAAGAAGTACCTTATGGTGTAATGATTACATTCACTTGACTTTTTAATAAATTACACTAGCCTTTCAAAAACCTAAACTAATGAAGCTGAAGGTATTTTAACAACCTAAATAATTCTTTGGAAAGGATGTTATGGGGGAGTTTGAGTTGACTGGGAGATGGGCTCAGTGTTGTTTCTACTCAGGGATTACAAGGTTCCAAGGCGAGGCTATAAGGAAAATCTAAGAAATGCTGGTTGCCTTAGTTACAGTGTTTTTGTTTGTTGCTTTTTCATAGACTGCCTCTTTAAGGTGTGCCCCATGAACCGATATTCTGCCCAGAAACAATATTGGAAAGCTAAGCAAGCCAAACAGGGGAACCACACAGAGGCTGCCTTGCTGAAGAAATTACAGGTAAGGGCCAGGCTTCCATTTGTCCGGCTTAGGCTAGACCCAGAACAGCAATAACAAACCGGCTATTTTGTATCTTAGTGATTTCACTCAATGCACAGATATTTAGATATTTAGAATAGATGTAGCAACACATTGAATGTGGAAGGGACTTTTAAGTGATAGGGTGTGACCCCTCATTTCCTGGCATGGAGCTAATACACTCCTGCTGCTAATTCTTAGGGTGTGCCAGACTAATTCAGAGATTCCCATCAAACTGGAAACAATTCACAATCTCTGTAGGAATCTCAAATCCAGTTATATTTTACTTGGCATAGTACTTAATTTTTTTCTTGAAAGACTAGAAAAAGAAGTTGAAAGTCTGTTGCTTCTGGTTCGGGCTGAATGTAAATTTGATAGAACTTAAATTTTGTGCTATTAAAATTCCTGTTACTTTCGGAATCAAAACTATTTTGAGCCTTTTGAAATTCACCTTCTATTTTTATATTGTTTGATTTGTCTGACAATATTCCTTCTGAAATTAATTTTATAAGACAAAAGAGCCTAGTACTTTTCTGACATTTTTAACCTAAAAGCATCCCAAGATATTTTTGGCCACATTTCAGCATCAAACTGAGACAGTGATCATACTATATTACAGTCATTTATTTAATGGTTGGTCCCCCGACCCGCATCACTGAGAGTAAAGCAGCCAGCTTATTTTATTCACAGTTATAGTCCTTGTTCCTAAAATTACCTGTTTCTTTGTTAATTATTGTACTCTGTTTACTATGTTTCCATGCTGAGTATTTGATAATCATTTTACAGCATGCTGCAGAACTGGAACAAAAACAAAATGAATCAGAGAATAAGAAACTGTTGGGAGAAATTGTGAAGTACAGTAATGTTATACAAGTAAGTCTATTTACTTTCTCTTAAAAAAGGTGACTGTCTTATGGGTAATTTGCATTTACATAGGCATGTCAAGCTGCATTGAAATTTGGGGATATAAGAGTTATTTGATGGGAATTATGGATATCGCGATATTTTCAGTTGCTGCTCAGCACAGTATTCTGTATGTTTGTGAATACGTCTGATGCATACACATGGGGAAGTGAGTTAATCAGGATAATATGCGCAGGTCAATACATCAAAAGGAGGAAGATGGAGAAATATAATTTCTAGAGGTCTGTAGTAAAATCTTCCTTTAGAATTGATGGAACTACCCTGTAACACAAAGCTTTATTTTTTCATTTTGTAGAAAGAGGAAAGTTTTCATATTGCACTTCTATATGGAAATCGTCCTTGAATTGTTACTGAACGATTTACTTCAGTGAATGTGCACACTGATTTATCTCAGGCTGCATTCCTCTCTTGTGCTTCACTTAGATCTTTTAGCTTTTTACTTGCTTATTTGTTAATATATGCCCCACCTTGTTCCAAAAAGAATGCAAGGTATTTTCAAAAATACATACCACCTAAGATAAACTAGAAATAAATAAGGCAACTGGGTCAAAGGGAAAGAAAAGTGGTTAAACGAATAAGGTGAAGTCAGGGGGGAGACGTGTTTATGAAATCCATGTTGTAAAGTCTGGTCGGCTTTGCCGGGAAGCCTTTTCATTGCTATAAGGGAAGCATAGTATACTGCAGCACTCCCCTAGGAGGTCCTTAACACAGACTAAGTCAAAGGTCTGGAAGCACAAATATTGCCAGGAAGACCAGAGAAGTATTCCTCCAATGAGCTCTCATCAAGAGGACACTGTTTAATAGAGTAAATAATAGCCTTAACAACTTCCTAACAGTAAACACTACAATGAGGTGTTTCATAGAGCTGTTTTAAAAAATAATATCGCTTGATGTTTTGTTATTGGCCAACGGCAGAATGCCAGCACACAGGACCGTCCAAGCAGCCCTCTCCTGGGACAAGATGAGAGCGCCTGGATCTGTAGGAACCTGAATGTAGGACTTCATCTAATGACAGATTATATGACACTTGTGGCGTGGGTGGGTTGCATGTCTCTTGAGGAATCCTCCATAAATAGAGTTTTTCTTAACCAAGTTTTGATTAATATGAAGTACCAGTATCATAATAGACAAGAAAGGTCATTTGTTTTAGCTTTCCTACTCGGTAGAATGAAATCTTGGAAAGGTTTTGTCCACAGCGTCCAGAAAGTCTGAGAAATGGTGCTTCCTATGCTCATCTGAGAAGCGAGTAGAGTTAGCGTCCTCCTGCAGGAATTATTTGGGATGCAAAGCCCGCCTCTTCACAGGGGAAGAAGTAGGGCTGTCCATGGCAAGGATAGTTAATGATACTAAGAGGTTCGGTGCATTACTTTATTTTCTTGGTTATTTTTTTAGTATACTGGTTTTCTGTCTGTGCAAGAATGGAGAAAATGTGATTTCAGGGCATTTCCTGGTCTCCTTCGGGAAGCCTGGTTTTACCCTGTTATTTATCAGTAGATGAAAATTTTCAGAGATGTGCTCTGGTTTGATTTCTCCATGGGCCCGGTTCACTGTGGGCTGGAGGTGAGGAAGAACCTGAGAAAGTCAGCTTGATAAGATGGTGAGTATGAAGTTTGAGAAGAGCACCGTTGTTTAACCTGCACTTGAAGCAGTATTATGTGGGCACAAGATATATGTACAAATGCATACATGTAATTAACAGAGGACATCAAAGAATAAAGGTGGTAATACCTTTTTCCCTACAGCTGCTGCATATTAAAAGCAACAAGTATCTGACTGTGAACAAGAGATTACCTGCTTTACTGGAGAAGAATGCCATGCGTGTGTCCTTGGACGCTGCAGGAAATGAAGGGTCTTGGTTTTATATTCATCCCTTCTGGAAGCTGAGAAGCGAGGGTGACAATGTATGTAAAAATAAAATTAAGAGAGAAAGAATGTGTTCCTAAAGACAATAATTGTTAATAAGTGAGAGAATCCAGATAGCACAAAGAAAGGACCTGTGATTTTCAATCAACACATTATTTTTATGGTAATCTCTTTAATAGGCTAAAACTACTTATGGTGCAAATTGTGCTTGGGAATCATAAAAAGGCAAAATTCAGATTAATTAAAAAATCATCTTCCAGCTAGAATTCATGTGAAAGAATTTAAGTAATGTTAACATTGGCCGAACCTTTCAAAGGAGAGATAGAGTTTGCTTCCTTTCCTAATCAGAAGGGAGCATGGCTGTAAGGAGAAAGCTATGCTTAGGAAATGTTGTTTATCCCTTTGAATTAATAGAGTAACAGTGACTTATGACAATATTTCATTTACTGGCTCTATAGTCAGCTGTTTCCGGTCTAAACATCTTAAAGATGTATAAAGTATGAGGAGATATAAAGATGGGCACTTGCTCATTGACGACAGTATTTAAAATATGTTTTGGAATGCACATATGTTGTGTCATGTAAATTTTAGTAGTTGCTAAAGTATTTTCCGCTGGCTTATAGTGTAAGGAACATAAAAATTACATGAAATGATTCAATAGGATCAATTGTTGGATATTTTTATTTGTAATAATGTAGCAAGTGACAATTCCTAGCACATGTGAAACGCGCAATAAATGCTGAATAACTTTTGTAAATAGAATACCTTACAAGTATTGGGTCAGGTGATCAAGAAAAAGAGTTGAGATTTTAAAAAATTAACCTTATACATTCAAAGCAATATAAAAATATAATTATTCTGACTGTTTTTTCAATACTTGGATTGCATTTCAAATATGTTTTGGGTATTTCTTGTCTTAGAAACGTCCTCTTTTATAGTGAATCTCTATTTTCAGTGAATTTTGAAATACAAATTCAATTCCACAGGATGCAAGCTTCATGGTTTAATTTGGTTAATAAATGATCTGATGATATCCTCCTTAGGTAAGGTTTGGGAGATGCATGGCATGCAGGAATGTAAGGCACCTTAAGTCTTGTGTTGGATTCCTTAAAAAAAAAAAAACTCCTACTTGTTTATTTTTTGGCATCAAGTGATGTGTGCTGTGAGCATGATCTATATGTTAATTTCAGTAGGTAGTTAATTACAATCAACTCTCAATTATTTAGGGACTGATTATGCAGTTTAAGAACACCCCATGTCTTCTGGTGCCCTTTCTTGTAATGGAAATGATTGGATAAATTAGGGCCTTTTGATTAGCTGTGGATTTTATTAATTCATTCTATTTGTTTATTTATTCATTCTATCTAGTCCTTTCCCTGCTCCCAAAGGCCTTTATAGTATCAACTGAGAGTTGAATGTAATGAACTATTTCAAATAATAAGTTGTACTGGGGTGGGGGGAACCTCCCGCCCAAACATTCCATCTTGGTAAAATGGACAATGTAATTGTTAAGTGCAATATAGAAACCCTCCGTCTGTAGATGTGCTCCATAGCATGGCTAAAACAATCTTCCACATTGCTTTTTGCTGGAACAGCTTACTGTTGTTGCTCACCACTATGTAGCTGTTGCGTGTGATTAAGGTTGCTGCGAAAAGGGGACGCCTGGGTGGCTCAGTCAGTTAAGCGTCTGCCTTTGGCTCAGGTCCTGGGATCAAGTGCCGCATCGGGTTCACCGCTCAGCGGGGAGTCTGCTTCTCCCTCTGCCTGCTGCTCTCCCTGTTTGTGCTCTCTCTCTCTCTGACAAATAAACAAAATCTTAAAAAAAAAAAGGTTGCTGTGAAAACATAAGCACACCCACATCCCCCTGTTTGCCATATAAATAATTGTATTGTAATGCTCATTTTCTTCCCCAGGAATAGGTAGCATTCCCTAGCAATAAGTATCATTCTAAAATTCGAAAGTGTATTTTATTGAAGGCAGTTGGAAATACTGTCACTTCGTAACAAGTGGTTTAATTCCTACTGATTTTCTTTAAAAGCATATTAAGCTAGGAAGAGGAAATTGTAAGGTTCAAAGGATTTTTAAACTTATATTTTACTATTAAACAATTAGTAAGTTGTGATTCAGGTTGTAAGTATCTAATAAGATGTTTAGTGACTGAAATGAAATGTTAAGGAGGCTGATGATAGTTTGGGGAGAAAAATGCTCGTAGCCTCAAAAATCAGTGGGTTCTACCATTTATAGAATGATCAGTTGGATAGTTTTTGGGGAAATATAGATTCATGGATCCCTCAATATCTGAGCTGTAAAGATCTTGTTTGCTGTTGTGTAGTTAGAAAGTCATTGGGGATAGCAGAGTACGTAAATATTTCATTTTCATTTATTTTCCCATGATTGAGTGGTTAATTTTTCATTTTCAACTTTGATCTGAGAAGACATTAGTTCTTTACCTTGATGGTAGATTTTAAAAAGGAGAAAAGCCCAGATATTCTTTCAGTGAAGAGAAAAATTCAACTCTTAGGCAAAGAGCCTTTTCAAATAGCAAGTAGATTTTATAATTTTGTAAAACTAGATCTCTTGGAATTCTAGCAAAGGCAGAACTAGATCTCTGGTGTGTTGGCTTCTACTGTAATGCTATGCCAGGTGTCACTTCCAAAGGAGGTAGCTGCCAGTGGCATTATATTGCTCTTTATTTCCAGTAAAATCTTAGCTTGGATCTTCATGGCTGTTGCATAGAATGAACAGAAGTGCTTTTGGAATTGGAATTTTAAAAAGATGCTTGTGTACTAGGGTGAGTGTGACATGGCAGAAAATGATGGCACTCTTAAGTTCCTTATTAAATATACAGCTTCTCAGAAGGTGTTAGACCACATCAGTGGACCAGTATATTCTTCAAAGCATATTACCAAGTTCCATATTTACCAAGTTGCCTAATTAGGTGTGAATTTCCTGAGAACAGGGACTATTTGTTACACTTTTGTATTCTTTTTGTACTCTTCTTTTTATTTCTTTTGATTAGCATCTTGTCCATTCCATTTGCAAGAATTGTTTTCTTGCAAATGTGAACATTGTCAAGAACAAGACTGAGGACTTGGAAATTAGTGAATTAGTGTTAGATTCTCTTTGTTAAAACTATTCTTCTGAACCCTTGGTGTTTTAGAGCATTTTGGCTATATGGCTGGTCTCTTAAAAATATACAGTAGAAGACTCTCTGGGTGGTGTTTTGAAATAAATATAACATGTGGATTGACCCAAAGCTTACAGAAAACTATAATAAAATAGTAAGACTTAGATCAATGGATATAGGTGTAAACAAAAATATTCTTTTAAGTGGAAGGACATAGCTAGAATATGTCATTATATTTAGCAGTTTATTGGCCAATATTTGTATGATGCAGATAAGACTGACCTTGTAGACCAGATCCAGTTGTTTTTTAAGAAATTGGACGATTGGATGCAGGCACCGGCAGGATGTGTAGTTAAGTCCCAGTATTCATAGTATGGATGGCTACGTGGACGTCCTTCTGGCCCTGAGAGTTGGGGCTGTCTTGGTGTCATGTGCAATAACATGTGTATGTGTTTGTGTGTGTGTTTTGGAAGGGGATGTTGAACATATATGTTTATGTCATGTTGACTTTTATACGTTTTTGCTTATATTTAATTTTTAAAAATTCTTAACCCATTTTGGTTCAAAGGTAGAAAACAATAAATATAAAGATATATTGCTTAAAGTCTCTTATCCTTTGTTCCAGCTTCCCAGTGTCTTCTGTCCCCTGGACAGTAAATCTCTGGAAAGATTTCTGATGCATATACTCATACTCCCTCCTTCCCTCCCTCCCTTTATTACCCAAAGAGAGCCCGGCTCCGCCCCCTCACCCTCTCAGTTCACGTAGTTTCTTGATGGTATTCCCTTATCTGTGCATAGAGAGCTTCCGTGATGGCTTTGCTGAGTCATGGCACCAGCACCCAACTGTTGTTGGACTTGAAAGGCGGGTGATGAGTAGAGACCAATTCTGTGAGCAGTAGAAGCTACTTCTGCAAACCTAAGAACAACTTCCCTTTGCTTGAATAGTGAGCTTGAGGATTCTTTACCATAGTTTGTGACAGCAGTACTTTGTGTAAATGTAGACTCCCATATATAACCCATAAAAGCTTAATTTATATTGGAAATATGCCATTATGTTCTTGAAAGTCTTAGTCTAGGTTAAGATACAGGGAAGAGAGGTTTTGTTTATTCTTATTTTCTGAGTCCTAATTTGTTTTTTCAGTTATCTGTCAAACTAATGTAGTGTAATACTAGGTAAGAAATATGCAAAGAGAGGTATTAGTTTTCGTTTCTGAGATGGTGAGCAGTTCTATATGAGAATTGAGAGTGTAGGTCTTACAGTAATGTCTTTTTTTTTTAAAAAAAGATCTTATTTGTTTATTTGAGAAAGAGAGAGAGAGAGAGAAAGGGAGTGCAAAAAAGAGCAGAGGGAGAGGGACAAGCAGGCTCTGCACTCAGCGTGAAGCCCAATGTAGGACTCAATCTTAGGACCTCAAGATCCTGACCTGAGCTGGAGGCTTAAGAGACTGAGCCACCCAGGCGCCCCCTAAGTCTTCTAATGGGTTGTAACAGGAGAGACCTTAGTAACTCCAAAATTAAACTGCTCGTTATTACCATTAAAAAAACATAACTTTGGGGCACCTGGGTGGCTCAGTCAGTTAAGCATCTGCCTTCAGCTCAGGCCATGATCTCAGAGTCCTGGGATCGAGTCCCACATCGGGCTTCCAGTTCGGTAGGGAGCCCACTTCTCCCTCTGTCTGCCACTCCCCCTGCTTGTGCTCTCTATTTCTCTGACAAATAAATAAATAAAATCTTTGGGGAAAAAAAAGAAAGCATAATTTCATTTCCCACAATTTGAGTTATGAATAGAAATTCCTGAAGATAAATTGGACATTGTTAATGATAACATAAATGAAAAATCAACTTAGACTTACTTCTCTAGAACATTTCTCCCAAAACCAACTAAAATTTTTTAATATATATTTTCTTTATTTTTTTCAGTAATCTCTACTCCCCTGAGATCAAGAGTTGCATGCTCTACTGACTGAGCAAGCCAGGCACCCCCTAATTAAAAAAATTTTTAATTTAACTTAAAAATTTTTTTTAAATTTTATTAAGTTTTTTATTTTAATTCCAGTATAGTTAATATATAGTGTTATATTGATATCAAGTGTACTATATAGTGTAAAACCTCTACAACTTTTAAAAATTATCATTCTAACTTAAATTTTAAGTCATTTACATTTTAGAGAATATTTAATGAGAAGTGTGGGCTTATGAATGAAAACTAGCAAGATAAATATTTTTACCTTAAAAATTTTTTTTTTTTATTTAAAACTGAGCACCAGAGTTTAAAGAGCAATATTAGTTTTGGATATTAAAGGTAGGAATGAACCAGATGCTCAAGGACCAAACAATAAGCATATTTCTACAAGGTCGTACCTAATTGTGCATTTCCTGAATCCAGATGACATTAGGATGTTTAATGCATTTCCGGGATGATGGGACATTTCAGATTTAACAGACTTGTTTTTAATCCCGTAGATAATAGAAATGAATAACACTTTCTGCTCACACTTGATGTGGTTCTAATATTTAGGCAGATCGATTGTGGCAGGTCCTCTGCTCACTCTGTCTGCTGTGCTCATGGCATAAGACCCGGTGTGAAGGGGCAACGTCCTATTTCTTGACATTAAAAAAGTTCTTACCGAAATGGGAGACTAATACGAAAAGGGTCCGCACGAGCTTTATGAAGCCAGGCTGATAGGCACTGTAGAACATGATGACATGATCATTTACCAGAAAATATTTTAGTCCAAGAGAAAAAGAATTGAAGTAAGATTTGCGTGGAAGCCAGACCAGGTGTTGGGTCAATAACCAGACTTCCCAGCAGTTATTTCTAGCTTCAGATATAGCACCACAGATCTGCTTGGTGTCTCAGCTGCAACTTATTTCTGATTCCTAGATTGTCGTGGGTGATAAAGTTGTCCTGATGCCCGTGAACGCGGGACAGCCGCTGCACGCCAGCAACATAGAGCTTCTTGATAATCGAGGGTGCAAGGAGGTGAGTTCAGGAGGAAAGAAAATGGATTTGTCTATTTTTATCATGAGAGGAAAAAAAGTCATATAGCTTCATTCGTTGTTTTCATGAACGTAATTGTGCTAATTAATATTCCTAAGATCTGTGTAGATAGTGATTGCTATTTTTGGATGGGATTTTTGTTGAGGTACATACCTTATTGTCCAGAGTTATCTTTTTTCTCTTTTTTAATAGTTGGAGGAATAATTTCTGGTATAAAATGGATTCGCAGTTTTATAACGTAACATTTCTTCATTAATAGGTGAATGCTGTTAATTGCAACACTAGCTGGAAAATCACTTTATTCATGAAATATAGTTCCTATCGAGAGGATGTCCTAAAAGGAGTAAGTATGTGCTACATGGAACATTTGCTCCAAGAATGGAAGGTTGTTTTCCTGACCTTCTGGATGCAAAACCTGTGTATTTTCTAGTACTCATAGTTCAGAAGATGATTATAAACCTTAATAGTCACTATGAGTGTTTCACTGAGTTTTCTTCTCTATAGTTTGACATATATAAATAATCATTAAAAGCCAAGTAAGTAGCAGAAGGGCCCGGAGTATCAAAACCAGGAGACATCTGCTTCTTATGTCTATTTGTTCAGACTTTTCTTGGAAATACAGTGTTCTCTCCCTGTTTTCCTAGGGTGATGTTGTTAGACTGTTTCATGCAGAACAAGAGAAGTTTCTGACTTGTGACGAATATGAGAAAAAACAGCACATTTTCCTTCGGACAACCTTGCGTCAATCAGCCACTTCAGCTACCAGTTCTAAAGCGCTTTGGGAGATAGAGGTGTGCAAATAATTTTTGGATTTTAATAAATATTTATATAAAAAAGACAAGACTTACTAAGCTGATTATTTTATTGTTATAGACATCATTTATGATAAATCCATAAAGCAGTAATATTTGTGGACTAACGTGTACCTCTTCATTACTGTGATCAATTTGAAATGTTGCTACTTCTTTTACCTATCCTTTCTGGGGCATCTTTTTTCCTGTCCTCTCCTCTCTCTCATCTATTAAGGGCATATATAGATGTTACTTTTTAAATATCCATTGTGAAATGTTGTCAAGACTGATCAGACCGCAGGGATGTGTCTCAAATGGCATTGGAGTTACGATGGAACTTTCACTCACTTTAGTTAGGTGAAGACAGATATCAGAATTGCACAGTCATTGAGAAGAACACTTGTTTCTTCTGGAGATGCCATTTTTATTGGATGAAGAGACCCATAGTTAAGAATTCATCCATCCTTTAAAAAGTATTTCTTAAATGTTGCCAACATGATAGAGTAATTAAGAAAACGTAAGGTGTGGATTTTTCTTTAAGGGATCTTTCTATATGGTGAAGGAGACAAGATAGACATAATTACCTATGAACAAGCCAACATTTGATGCATTCCATCCTGATTTAATGGACATCCAGGCCTATAGCAGTGGTTCTCAACCATTTTAAACACATCACTTCCCCTTTACAGCATATATTTTGTGACACTTCTTTACTATTTTAAAATGAAATTCATAGGTAATATTATTTATAGATTTACATGAGTAAAACTTAATAATATCCCTAAATTCCAATTTAGAAAAAATAAAAGGAAAATAATTCATAATAAATAATTGATAATAAAACAATATGTATTTCAATATGTAAAGAATTACTCTAGTAGGTATAATGTTTGTACCCAGCTTGAATGAATACATTTGGATTTGAAAGATGTGGTAGAAAATGAGGATCAGAAGACATTCTATACAGGGGCACCTGGGTCGCTCAGTCGGTTAAGCATCTGCTTTCGTTTCATGATCCCAGGGTCCTGGCATCGAGCCTCACCTTGGGCTCCCTGCTCAGCCAGAAGCCTGCTTCTACCTTTACCTCTACCTCTGCCTGCTGTTCCTCCTGCTTGTGCTCTCTCTCACTCTCTCTCAACTAAATAAGTAAAATCTCTAAAAAAAAAAAAAAAATAAAATAAAGACATTCTATACAAGTATAGGAAAATGAAAGAGCAGGGGTAAATGTGGGCTCTTGAAATCATGATCTCGTGTTAGGAGAAGTAATAACAGAACACAGTTATTCGTACATGATTAAAAAAAAGAAAGAAAGAAACATATTGAAATAGGGATAACAACACAAATTATAGACAATCGAAACAGAAAATGAGGAAGTATGATATTTATGCCAATGAGCTGAGCCTTAATTATAAATGTAACATCAAAACGATTTTCTAAATTATGACATGGTTTAGAATAGAGATAAACTAGTACAGAAAGCATATTTTCTATCTTGAAACCCCACTACATATTGAGGCATATTTTCAGTCTCTAGCATTCAGAAGAGACCTTATCCTTCAAGAGGATAGATTTGCAGGGAATTCTCAGGAAAAACAACCATCACCAAAACTACATGATATTCTTCCAAGAAGTCTATCTGACAATGTCTCTTACCAGGATGAAAGATAACAGGCAGCCCCCAAATAAATATATAATTAAAACATGTATTTTTCACACCATAATTTTCTATCATTGTGCTCTAAAGAATTAAAGAAATAAATGGAGAGCAATAACATGAGGTATAATTTTAAGGCTTTACTAATGAAATACAATCATAAAAAAGTCATATAGTGACTTCCCTATACAGTGAGTTCCCCTTATTTCATGTGTCTCCGCCTATATGGTATTTGGCTCTAAGTCCTTTAAAAGAATTGTGAATCTTCTCTCTTATATATTTACTATTAGTTTTATAGATTTTGCTGTAACTGTATCACTGCATTGTCATCCTTTCCAACAACAGTAGTCAAAAATACGGTAACTGCTACAACCCACCGAGTAGTCAACATGGAGAGAATGAATCCATTATTTGATAATTTTGAAATGACGTCTTAAATTTATTTAAGCTTCCCTCTCCATAGTGAATTTCTCTTCGATTATCAGACTTTTCATCTGACTTGATACGAAAACTTTTTAATATGATTATATGTTTAAGTGTTACCAATTTATATTTGTGGTAGGTTCATTTCTGCAGGAGGTTTGAGCGAGGTAGGCTTTGGGACATTTCTCTACCATGTGCTATATCAGTCAGGGTGGTTGAGGCTGTTTCAAGCAAAGAGGTATTTGGTGTAGCAAATTAAATAAATCAAACACTTCCAGTGTTACTGGAAGGACCGGATGAGGAAAACCAGGGTAGGGAACGTGGTCTTATTGGAAGATCAGGCAATGCCGAAAGTCTCTGCTGCTCCTCCTCTGAGCCCTCAGACCTCTTCCTCTTGCTTCCGGAGGCACCCACACCACCTTGCAGGAGGCTGTCCTAGGCAGCTGCCACCCCTTTACTGGAACCCGAAGAGGAAGCTTTCTTCTACTTTTCTCTGCTTTCCATCCTAATGGAAGGACCCCAGAACCCTGCTGCTGAGGCTTCCCACCCCTGTGATACAGAGAGGAGTACTTGGAGGGGTGGGGTGGGTCCTGAGTGCCACACACGATATCTAGCCTGTGCTTGACTCCCCTGTGACCTGCAGCATATAGAGTATCTTAGCCCATGCCCCATAATGCCAGGAGCATCCCTCTAAAATCACTGTGATGAATGAAAACACCCTCCTTTCTGTATCTCCAGTTGTCCCCTAGCGAGTTGTACTGGCATTGCTAGACCGACTAGTGTCTAGGATAGGAGTTCTTAGTCTGGGATCCGTGGGGAGCGTCAGGTTATTTGTGAACCTCTAGCAGCTGTACACAAAATGTGTGTGAATGTCCGTGAGACAACCAATAGATTTGATCGGAGTGTCAAAGTTATCTATGCCTTTGCCGAAGGTGTTCCAGGGTAGCTGATGTGATTAGCAAAAGATTTGTGGAAGAAGTCTGATTTGAGAACTTAGAACTTAGCCTTGGAAGGTGGGTGGTTTTTTTTTTTTTTTTTTACTTCTTCCACATTGAAGTATTTTCATAATTATCATCTTATTTGAGCTACCAGAGTAGGGGAAGACCTAGAAGCTAGAGTCTAGCAAAAGCATTAGAAAGTTATATGCAGTAGCACACAGAATTTGAGGCTGGGGCAGGAGTCCAACCGAGGGGGGGGCAGTATTAACAAAAAGACGGTAACCTATTAGAGGAGAATAATGAAAAGTTCTAGTACTTAATCTTCAAAACAATTAAAATCATTTTGCACATGATGAAACTGGCTTGAAGATGTTAAATTACTTGCTCTGATCATACCATAGGAATTGGCAGAGCTGGGACTCAAACACAGTCATCTTCAGTTTGCAAAATGTAGGCTTTGCTGTTGCCCCAAGCTGCCTGGTTCAGAGCCTCTCTTTTTTTTCTCAGTGAGCCTAGTAGCTCAGCATCTGGGGCAAGGCCAAGTCCAAGGACAGGTATCAAAGGCCATGGTATTAATAAAAAAGCACTTGTGGAAAGGGCCAAGAATTAAGTTCATTGAGAGCTCCAGGCCTTGGCATTTGTGGTTCCCTCTGCCTGGAATGCTATCTTCTGATCTCTCTACGTGACTGTTCCTATCCTGCAGGTTTCAGCTCACATGTCATGTCGGAGTGGCCTGGGCTAATCACCACATCTCAAGAAGCCTTCCCTAGTTACTCAGTCACGCGCTCTGTTTATTTCCTTGTGGCCCTTGCCAAATCTTGTTTATTGAAAGCTCTTGTCTTATTCATTGATGTGAATTCCTGTTGCCTAGAAGAGTACCTGGTGTAGAGCTTTTAATACGATTTGTTGAATGAATATATGAGTGACCAATGGGGGAGAACCCCTCAGCATTTCCAGCTTTGGTCTGGGAAACCTGTCTCTTGGAGTAAGACAGTATTCACACGTTTCAGGCATGAGCATCATGCATGCACACAGTGAGCAAACTTACATCTCTTGCTCATTTGTGGGGGATTTTGTTTTTCTGCCATATTGTCCTCTCACGCAAACATATATTGGATTTGACAAGTTAGCATTAACAGGCAAACGCTTTGTATAAACTGTTGGCATTGGCTTGCCAGCAGCATGAATATCTTTGAGGCTTTATTGTTGTTGCTGTTTTTGTCTGTAGGTCGTTCACCATGACCCATGCCGCGGGGGTGCTGGACAATGGAACAGCTTGTTCCGATTTAAACACCTTGCAACTGGGAACTATTTAGCTGCAGAGGTAAGACTGATGGATACAGTGCTATTACATCTCTGACTCTGAAATAGTGAAATAAGCAATTAGGTTCTCTAAAAGATGCTGTATTTGTAGGAATAGTCATTATGCAAAATTTGATTATTGTCTATCATGATCTGGAGTGGCATATAAATTATCCTTAAAATGTGAATATTAATCGAAGACTTGCAATAATCTTTGTCTTAAAAATTAAAACAACAAGGGGGGCCTCGGTGGCTCAGTCGGTTAAGCGTCTGACTTGTGATTTCCACTAGGGTCATGATCTTAGGGTCTTGGAATTGGCTCTGCATTGGGCTCCGCGCTCAGCCCCAAGTCTGCTTGAGATTCTTTTTCTCCCTCAATCCCTCCCCACATTCATGCGCATGCTCTCTCTCTCTGAAATAAATAAATGAATCTTAAAAAAAAATTAAAACAACAGTAACAACAGAACACTGGTGGTTGGTTTACTTTAAGTTCAAGCGCAATAGAGTATCTGATTTGCATATTGTATGCCATTTGATCTAGACTTTTTTTATTTAGCTTCGCTCTTTCAGAATTTCTGCATTAGAGACATGATCAACTCATTGTTGGTGTAGTAGAGCCTTGATAGTTTCAGGTCATCTTCACTGAGCCTGGTTTCACTAGTGGATGGCTTTTATTTTTCAAACCATTGGAGAGGAAAGACATTTCTTCCTGAGACACTGAACTGTCCTAAAACTGTTAATAAAAGTGGTCAAAACAAATAAAGGTCTTTTCTTTCTCCACTAAAAGCATGTCGACAATCAGTTAGCTATGAAGTAACAGCATAGAAGTTTTAGAAATAACTGAAAGTTTGGTTATCCATTATAAAAATAATTTTGAAAGTATTGTTTAGATGCATGAAGATTCCCATTCATTCTATTCTCCTCAACTCTGTTTCTATTTTTCAATTTAGGGTTTCCTCTGGGATTTGAAACCAGAATTTGGCCTTAGAATTTTTAGTATTCCTTATCCGACTTTTGGGTTTAGATGTGAGGGAGGATAAGGAACTGGGGGTGCAGGAGTGATGAGAAAGAGGTGTGGGAAACAGGAAGTTTCTTTAAACATGCTCAGCCTTGAGCACTCAACACCTTTACCCTCTACATCCTATTAATCTGTGATAATTGTCTTCATAGTACTTACCACTGTCTGACTCATTGTACATTTTATTTTCTCAACATTCTCTGTCAGAATGTATGCTCTCTGAAGGCAGGGATCCCTTTTTTTTTTTTTTACATCACCACTGTGTCCTCAGCATGTGGGGCAGTGTCTGGTACTTAGAAAAGATTTGATGAATATTTTTTGAAAGGATGAATGAATATAAAGAAGCTATTCAGGCTTCTGTAAGCTTAGAGGATGGGAAAAAGATTTTGGGATTTGTATCTGAGTGGCATTTGGAGCCATGTTTGGGCAAATTAAGCTCTCTAAGCTCCAATTTCTTCCTCTGGAAAATGGGGATAATCACAACATTTATATAATATGAGTATTAAGAGAATTAAATGAGGTAAAGTGCTTGGCATGACATGTGGTCCATGGTAAGCATCCAGTAAGTGATGCTGGTGTGGTTAAATTTATTATAAGAAATAGGGATTACTCTTAACTTTTATAAATATCTGACTTATTATTTATGAGTCTGTTCAAATAAATGAAATATAGCTTTGCAATTTATGGGCTGTTTATACCATGAATGTTTTGAAGTAACTTTTTTGAAAAATAACACTTTGATGTAAAATTAAGCAGTAAGGTAGAGAACCTTGTCTAAAATAAGAATTAGAGAAGTCTAAAAAAAAAAAGAATTAGAGAAATCTATTAGATGTCATATAAAAGGTAAGAAATTAGTATCAAAATTCTCTTGGATCTTATATTAGTGACTCTTCCTTAATTTACTTCAATCAACCACTGTTTTAACTACTGACATTCTATAGAAAACTGACATGATTAAACATTATTCGTTTTCTTGGTTAATTTCTGCAATTAAAACTTGTATCATTGACACAATCAAATGACTGGATTATTAAGAATTAAATTGTTTATTAACTTTAATGAAGACCGAAGACCTCAGTATATAAAGGAATTTATTAAAAATTGAGAAATAGAAAGCAGTTCATTCCTTGAAAAGACTTTCACAGACTCTTTATTCTGTCTTTAGAGAATATGACTTTAAATGCCAGATGCTATTTTGTCCATTAAAAAGTCTGGTGTACTTGGAGAAGCTCTTCTTTGACCTTTAATACTTGAGATAACATCTTTTTTTTATGGCAAGGCAAGAGAAGGAGAATTAAACATTAAATACATCTCTGAAAATGGAAAGCTAGGAATTTGTTTTCTACTAATTTTAACTAGTAAAATAGAATGGATACTTCTGTGTAGTGTTCTATCATCAAAACAGAAATCTTAGCCTCAAAATACTGGCATCCATAGGTTAGGGTTTTATATTTCATTTGTCAGCTAAAGTTAGGTAAGTTCCTGGTGTAGTCACCTCGCAGGATGTGTGTCCTGCTGGTGTGAAAGCATCTACAGGTGTGGTAAAATCATGGTTATTGTCATTGTCATGTGATAAAAAATTGGTTTCCAGTTCCAGTTCCACAACCATTGGAAATTAGCCTCAGACAGCAGTTAAAACACAATGCTTCTCCTTTTATTATTTTGCTTTTTAAAAATGCCTAGGTCTTTAATTTCAAATCATTCCCAGCATTTGGATTTATAACTTCCTAGCTTTATTCATTTTCTTGTATCATACCCTTATTCATAGGAGAGAAAAGGCTCCATGGCTTTTATTTTACTTTTTTAGTTCTATCTTTAATATCCAGATACTTCTTTAAAAAATGAGACACACATCATAGCATTTTGAAAATGCAAGAGTTGGGAATAATTATTTTTGGAATTCAGAGCAGCAACAGACATCCTCTGTAAGATTTCATACTATCTTTAGTATATGCTTTTTAAGTGACTGATAAATGCAGAGCGTGGTGGAGAATGCTGCAGGTAGAGAAGGAAGCAGAGGGGTAAGTCTCTGCCCTCAAAGAATTGACCTCCTAGTTTGGAAGATGGAAGACAGTCTATGGTAAATGGCCATGGAATGGTCAGCGGGTAGGATCATGTCAGGCTGATTCTGTGTGCAGGTAGAGCTAGGTCAGCAGGAAATTGGCCAAAGAAGGCTCTTGCTTGTGGTGAACTTTTCCCTGGTTCTCCAAGAAAGGAATAGATGCAGGTGGGTAGAGAAACAAAAGGACAACCATTGTAGCAGTTGCCAAGGAGACACAGACAGGGTTGTGGAATGTCCAAATCATATGCAGACAATGAAATAAGAGCGGCCTGGCTCAAGGAAAGGTGTTTTTTTTTTTTTAAAGATTTTATTTATTTGACAGAGAGAGATCGCAAGTAGGCAGAGAGGCAGGCAGAGAGAGAGGGGGAAGCAGTCTCCCTGCTGAGCAGAGAGCCCGATGTGGGGCTCGATCCCAGGACCCTGAGATCATGACCTGAGCTGAAGGCAGAGGCTTTAACCCACTGAGCCACCCAGGTGCCCCAAGGAAAGGGGTTCTAAAAGGAATTATTGAGTGACAGATCCCTTTGCTTGAAGATTTGGATTGAAAGGTTTGGATTTGATCTAATCCATAAGAGGAATAAGGTTTACCTTAGAGACCGAGGCTGGACAGGTATTTGTAAACATTTGTTAGACACCAGTGATGTCCCTAGAAAATCTAATTTCTGCCCTTGAGGAGCTCTCAGTCAGTCTGATAAGTGTATGATAGCAATGGGAATAGTGGCATGCTTATGGGGAGGCAGTAAGGTGCCAGGGAGGCACAAGGAATGGTGAGGAGGCAGGAGGCGCTGCTTGGTGGATGGGTAAGGCAGATGGGGAAGGGGGAGAAAGCATGTTCAGGCAGTGAGGACGGTGTTTACATAGGCAAGGGGATGTGTGCTAGTGTACAAACTAGTTTTATATGCCTAATACCTACGTGTATCACACAGAGGCTATGTGTGATTTTGGAAGTGGTGCTAGAAGGTGGGAGGGGAGTAGTAGGGCCAGACGTGTAGGGTAGCTGATTTTTTTAGGCCTTATCTGTTAAGCTAAGGAGAATTGGTTTTATTTTTAAAGCATAAAGAGCAGTGTTCTAAATAAATTTGTGTTTAAAGAGGACCACTCTAGAGTTGCATTGGCATATGTTGGCTCTTTAAATTAAAATAAATACTATTAAAATTAAAATTAAAAAGTCAGTTTGTGAGTTACACTAACCACATCTCAAGTGGCTCAGTAACTACAGGGTATTGGATGGTGCAGATATTGAACATTTCCATCAGCACAGGGAAAGTTCCAGTGGACAAGCTGCTCCGGAGCTTTAGCAACAGAGAGCCCAGATAGGAGGTCAAGGCCTTCAGGGAATTTTGAGGAGTTGAACCAAGGGGGTGGCATTGGTAATGGCAAGAAGGGGAAGGGAAGACATTTTTAGGACATGGGAGCAATGGAGTTGTAATCCATAGAATGTTAAAGGTGAAGGAATTGGAAGATTCTGGCTTTGGAGAACTAATGATGTCATTTCACCAATTCAGGGAAAATGGGAAGGGGGGCAGCACTGAGGAGGAAATGATCCATTCAGTTTTGACTCGGTCTAATTGGAGGTGGTGGAAAATGTCCAGATGAAAATGGCTGATAGGCACAGGGTTCACCATCTTCTAGAAGTTTGGGGATTGGCTCAACTGACCACCATCCCCATGGATGAGATCATTAGGCAGTATGAGGAGAGGGAGAAGGTGTTTGAAGGTGGGACTGTGGGGAACATCATCTTTCAAGGGTGTACAACAGACAGGGAGCCTGAGAAGTCAGAGAAGCTGCTGGAAAATCCAATGGGTTGAATTGCAAATGTCAAGCAAGGGAGGACAGAGTTTCAAAAAGGAGAGAGTGCTACCGAAAAGGTCAGAAACAAAATGTATTCACGGCATTTGGCAAGAACACAGTCATTTGTGATTGAGAGCATTTTTAGTGGAAACCAGAAGTCAGAGGGTGCAGGAATGACAAGGAAGCCAGGATGTGGAAATAGGGGTGGACTGACTTTTCATATCAGGGTTGTAAAGGAGCAGGAACAGTAATAAAGGGAAAACAGTCCTATTAGATAGGTTTTTAAAGGTATATTTAAAAAAATAAGATGAGAACAGAGCCATTTTGCATGAAAGGGAAGTTCCTGTCAGAGGACCAGGATCTGGCAGTGCATTACCCTTTTCCCTCAGCCTTTCCATTCTCAACACACATACTGATAATTTGAAATGTTATTTTAATGTGCTTGAGGCATTTCTGGTAAATTGGATTATGTAATTCTTGAATTGCCTTTGAGCATATGGTGTTTATATTGGCCAGTGTGGCAAAGAGAGCCTAGTGTAGTGGGGAAAAAAATCCCATGTATACTGCTCACAATCTATCTGACTTAAAGCAAATATTTAACTTCTCTGAACCTCAGTTCCCTTGTGTGTAAAAAAGGTGAGAGTATATATTACATGGGATTATTTTGGAATTAAGGAAGATAGGGAGTGTTCAGCACCTTGCACATAAAATATATTCAGTAACTCTTGAATCCCCTCACTTCCATTGAGAAGGGGACAAAAAATGTGGAGTGGTGTTGTTCATTATTACTATCACTACTTCTACTGTTCTTATGGTTACAATTTTTGTCCAGCACTGGTATTTTTTGGTAAGCCAGGTAACTGAAGGTGGTGGGGGGCTGGAATTTAGGGGTTCACCACTGGATACCTTGTGCACGGGATTTATACTCAGTAAATACTAGATAATCTAATGGATGAATCAGGGAGAGAGACTGAGGTTGTAAATCCAATCATTTCACTTTACAGAAAAGGAAACTCAGGTTCAGAGAGGTGATTTACTTTGTCCAAAGTTCAAACACAAGGTAAGGATGGGAATTTGGGTTCAATGGCAGACTTGTGTTGCTTCATCTATCCCAGTGGTTCTCAGCCTGGGGTGATCCTGTTGCCCAGGGGCTATTTGACCATGTCTGGGGGCATTTTTTTTCAGAGCTGGGGAGAGAGGGCTACTGGCATCTAGTGGGTAGAGGCCAGGGGTGCAGAGAAACATCCATGCACAGGACACAGGGCAGCCACTACAACAAGGAATGATCTGGCCCCAAATGCCAGTAGTACCGATATTGAGAAACCCTGACTGAGGTTACACCAACATTACACACTCGTTTATTGACTGCCTACTGGGTGGAAGCACTGATTTGATACTGTGAAGAAAACCAAGGCGATGAACACTTTGTCCTTGTCCTTTGGGAGTTTGCAGCGTAGAGGAGAAGGACATTCATTTAGTCACTGGGACGTCTCCTTTGCAATTATTTCCGGCATGCATACACATCTGAGATCGCCAATTTTGTGTAATGTTTAAATTATGACCACGTTAAAGCTCACAGTGAGTTTAAAGGGTTGCAATCTTAAATCTAAGCATAAAGGAGAAAAAAAAACAACCCTCAAAATTGTACTAATACATATACTTCCTAAACATCATATTCTAATTTAACCTGTACTTACAGGGAGGCCAAGTTTTCCAGAAAACTGTAATGAGGCTATTGCTTGTGGAGAAATGAGGGGGACACTATCCAAAGGAAATTAGACCATTTTGTATGCTGACGCTTCTGTAGTCTAATTATAGAGACAAAGCACATAAACTGCCAGCTATTTAAGAATAGCCCTATAAATATAGTGCTCTTTTGTTTTAGGGAATTAAAAATTTATTTTGGGGAAATACTCAATGCTAGAAGCTCACGGACAAAACATGAAACAAAGTATTTAATTGTGAATTAGAGAACGAAGCCATTTGTGTCTTTGTCAGATAATGCCTTCCAGAGCATTTACAGTACCGTATGGTTAGGTTGTCTTCCTGTGATGTCAGTTTCTGTGGGCCATACAAGAGAGAAGGTAACATGAGGGGAAGGAATGCAAACAGCCATCAATTTTGCATTTTATACATAGCACGGTTGTAAGCACACTCATGGCCATTTGCCCCAGATCTTTTACTTGTATCACCTTATTGGTGCAGGAGAATTCACAACCATATCAATGGGAGGGAAAGGACTTTTATCATATTTTGAATGGGATAATATGGGAATCTCAGGAAACCTCTCTTCCATAGTCATGGGAGCATTTAGAAATCAAGTATCACAATTTCTGATCTATTGCTTCTACATTTTCTTTCTTGGGATATTATTAAAGCCATAAAGATCCTTTCCAGGAGAAGATAGATCGAATAGTGCAAAAAATTTTATTTGTTAAAGATTTTATCATTGCCCTTCCGAAGACAACTAGCTTATTTGTTTGTAGATAGGCCAGACTTCCACCAGATGGCAGTAAACACTTATTTCCTAACGATGCAACAGATTTTGGATTGAATTAATTAGTTAAAAACTTTGTACTCAAGAACCTGTACATCAGCATAGAATCTTATGAATATTAGGGTTATAGTTTTAAATATCTCTGTGTTTAATTTTCCATTCACTATATCAGCCATAGTTGGTGGTTTGTATGTTTGTGTATGTATACATATATATATAAATAAATCCAACGGGAAGAATATATATACCAGGCCCTCCACACACACATACAAACACACACACACGTAAATGTTATATATCAAAATATAAATTGTACCTGGCACATATAAGCGCTTAACAAAGGTTATTTTTTCCCTTCTTTTCTAGACTTGTCAGTCAGAATAATAGATTGTCTCTGAAATGCCAGGCATTGGAAAAAAGGACATACACATATATAATTATTTAAAAATATACAAGTGATGATTTTACTGTTTTATATCATAAAAATTGATCAAAACACATTTCCTCATAAAAATCTAACATTTTTGTTGTAAGAATATGAGCCTATATTGTGGACTTAGGAGGGTTCTTTCTGTTTCTTGGCTATTGTGTTAGGTGGAAAGTTGGAGTTGTCTTTCATTTGATGGTGGTACAATCATGGTTTTCATTGCCTAACTATTTACGATATTCCTCTCTCTCTCTTTCTCTGTCACTTCTCTACTCTGACTTGTCACATTCTCTACTTGACTCCTTCCTAGCCCTCTTTGGCCATTGAGGTTTCCCTTTAAGGGTTCGTACTGAGTCTTTGCTCTTCATAGTGTCCCTGTTACTCACCCCCATGGCTGCAGCGGGCCAGGAATTTGATCTCAGATGTCCCACTGCCATTGCAACTCAATAAATATGTCTAAAATTGAATTGTTTCTCCATCAAACAGTGCATTTTCTTAGTGCAGGGTTAAAAACCTGAGGGTCATGACAAAGTCTCAGTTTACACATTCTAATTCTACTGACTCTGTCTCCGTAATGTCTTCTGCATCTGCTTTTTCCTTTACGTTCGGCATGATTATTTTTGTCAGGGGTCTGCTACATCTTCCTAGAACCACCTTGCTTGGTTTCTTTGCCCTTTCCATCTCCTGTCTCCATCTCCTAACTATGGCCAGTTGAGAATTTTTAATGTAGTGTTTTTGCAAATGCTTCCCCAGTGATATTCAAAATCTTTCTAAAGATGTAAACCCATTAGCTTGTGGTTTAAAAGCCCTATTGGTCTGGGCTGGCTTGGATCCCACCTTGGATCCCACCCCTCCTCTTTATGGAGGCAAGAGGGAAGTAACATGGAATCGTAACTAAAGGATGGAGCTTTGGAATCATTGGATCTGTGCTTCTGAATGACCCTGCCACTCACCAGTGGTATGACTTTGCACAGACTTCACTTGATGTGCCCCAAGGGCCTCAACTGTAAAGTGGGGTGAAGAATCCCTCCTAATGGGGGGCGCCTGGGTGGCTCAATTGGTTAAGCGTTCAACCTGGGTTTCGGCTCAGGTCACGATATCAGGGGTCGTGAGATTGAGCCCCAAGTGGAGCCCTACATTCCAAGCTCAGCAGGGAAATCTTTCTTGAGATTTTCTTTCTCCCTCTGCCCCTCTTCCCCAACGTGTTGGCTCTCTCTCTCTCTCAAATAAACTTTTTTTTTTTTTAAAAGAAAAGAATCCCTTCTGATAGATTGTAAGGGGAAATGAATTAACCTTTAAAAGGATATAAAAAATATTCCATAAATGACGTTAGTGGGTCTTCTCTGAACACGTCTCATTTTCTCACCTCTGTAGCATTCCCTTCCCCAGTACTGCCTGTGTCCTTCACTCCTTTCTTTCTCTGCCAGTTATGATTCTACCCATCCTTCAAGGCTTATCTCAGATGCTAATTTCTCCATTAATAATTACTTTTTTTAAAAAAAGATTTCACTTATTTATTTGAGAGAGAGAGAGCAGAGAGAGAAAGCAAGAGAGGGGGTGGAGCAACTGAGGGAGAAGGAGAAGCAGGCTCCCCACTGAGCAGGGAGCCCGATGTGGGGCTCGATCCCAGGACCCTGAGATCATGACCTGAGCCGAAGGCAGACACTTAACTGACTGAGCCACCCAGGCATCCCTCCATGAATAATTCTTAGCTAAATTTGCCTACCACAGATCCCTCCTTCCTCTGACCTGTATTATTTATAAATTATTCATTCTTGCCTTATATCTCTTGTCACATTCTATTTTATATTATAGCTAACTGTATTTATGTCTTATTTTCCTTCCTAGATTGTAACATCTCATGGTCAGGGACCATATTCTCTTCGTCTTTGCTAAAATACCACATGCCACAATGCTTAGCCCATTATAGATGTTCTATTAATATTTATTGAATAAATGATTGAGGAGCATATTAGGTCTCTCCAAGGGGGAAAAAAAGAAGATCTCTCTCTCAAATGCCAGATTTAGAATTTATTTTTTAATGTAAGGAAATATTTCCTTTAAAGTCCTAAAAGATTTAGGAATCTTCACATGACCGTGTCTTTTTTCCCCTTTTTTAGAAATAATATTTTTTTGGTTTATCCTTAATCTAATTACTTTAATAATTACTGCTCTTATTATATTCAGAGAAGGAAAGCAGCAGTATAATTAAAACATACATGAAAGCATATATTTATTTGGTCTTCAATTAATATTGGTAAATTAATATAGGCATAGATGTATTTGGGTGACTTCTCCTCGTCCTCCTTTTTTCCCTCCTCTTCTTTTTTCTCCTCATTATTATTATTACTTTAATGAATTTACTGAAGTAATAACTCCACATTAATTATTTAAAAAACCCCACATTACAGCCAGAGAGACACAAGATGAGGCAAAATCTCACTGATCAGCACCATCTTTAGTATTGTTGCCAAAGACATGAATATATACAATTTAATGACCTATAATTAGTACGATTAAGCTTTGGTCATAGACTTTTCTCATTTAACAGGTGAGGACCCTGAGTTCCAAGGTTAGGTGACCTTTCCTGAAGCTCATGGATATCTCCTCCCAGGGCAGAACCTGGAGTCCAGTTCCCAGACTTTGCTTAGGGGCTGACCTTAGGGATTGGAATGAGTGACCCCAAGTGGGTGAAATATATGAAGACAGAATTTCAGAAAGTAACGTTGTCTTTGAGATGGAATATAACTTACATTTCAGAGGGCATACATGATTTTGTGTTTGACCAAGGTATGTTAATTCCTGTTCCTTTACACATTTTAGTTAGGACACATCATTGTTTCCAGCATGAGTTCCCTTCCCCAGTGTCTGTGGCCAACTACTCTAACGCTTATTGAATGATTGCTTTGACCATAAGATATATCTGTGGCTAAACATGCTGCATATTTTTTGGAAGTAATTTAGCTATAATTTTAGTATGGCTATTTTTTTAATTTGAAAAAAATCTGAATTCTTCAAATTGAAAACAAATTAAAAAATGCAAAACAGTAATGCTTGACTAAAATAGCTGGATAAACCCCTCCTGGGCACTGTGCTGGATCGGTCATGACTAGTAAGGAAAAGTGTGTCTTTTTATGTTTGATTCATCAGTACACAGGAGGCCAGTTAATTCCCTATCTTTTTGGCTTTCTACCTTTCACTCTTGGATTCCAAAAGCAAGAATAAGCCAGTTTTGGAATTAATTCTTTTATTTGTAATGCAAGGGAATTTAAGGAGCCTGAGATACATATCTCGAAAGAAAAAGAAAGTCCTGCCTCAGATCTCCCCAGTTTCTGGCCTAGCACTAATGGGCAACTTGTAACTGGATTCCCCTTTTCTTGCCCCCTCCCCTGCCTCCCATGGTTAGTTTTAAAAAACCTGAAAGACTCCTGTCATGTGACTCTTGGACTGGGTTCTGCTTTCTATCCACTCCTCTCCCTTGTACCAACCCCCCAACCCCCCGATTTCTGATTTGTTTAACCACAGTTTAGTTGTATCTGACCTTGGAATTGGTGTAAATGGAATCATACGATGTCTGGCTTTTCCACTTAAAACCTTTTAAAAAATGAGTATATAATTGACATATAACCTCTTATTAGTTTAGGTGTACAACATAATCATTTGGTATGTGTATCTATTGTGAAATGATTACTGCAGTTCAGTCTGGATAACATCTATCACCACACGTAATTATTGGATGAGAACTTTTAAGATCTACTCTCTTGGCAATGTTCCAACATGCAGTACAGTATTGTTGACTATCATCGCCATGCGGGGCATTGATTGTATCCTCAGGACATATTTTCTTATAACTGGAGCTAGTACCTTTTGACCGCCTTTACTCATTGCACTCATGCCCCACGTCCCACCTCTGGCAACCCAGCACTCTGTTCTCTGTATCTATGAGCTCAGTTTGTTTTAGATTCCGCAGGTAAGTGAGACCTTACGGTATTTATCTTTCTCTGACTTATTTCAGTTAGCACAGTGTTGTCAAGGGCCATCCATATTGTGGCAAATGACAGGATTTCATTCTTTGTTATAGCTGAACGGTATTCCATTGTCTATGTCTTTGAGACCCTGCCTTTTTGCTCTATCGGTAGCTCATCGTGTTTATTACTGAGTAGTCCTCTATTGTTTGAAAATGCCACATTTTATTTATCCATTCTCCTGTTACATGGTAAGCATTTTTGCCTAACCCTAATTTCTGGCTCTATTTTATGTCCCTATCATCGTTTTCCCTTTTGTCTCCCCTGCTCATTGTCCTCAAATGAATGTGTCAGTCCATTTTAGTTGATTTTCCTGGGGTATGGTAACCTCTGCATACACAGTCCTTCAGCTGAGCAAAGCTTTATTTTCTATTATCTTTGATCATTGCTTGTGTCCCACTAATTTTCTCTTCCTTTTCAGTATACCTGTCATCCGTCAATTGATAGGCCCTTCTCTGTTCCTCCCAGGACTACTTGCTTTTTCCTAATTTTTATTTCTTTATACCTTTCCTCTGTATTGAGAGATGGCTGTTCAATTTTTTTATGCTCTGCATCACTCATTTCCTGCAGCATCAACTGTGCTTTTATTGTTGCCAAAATGGAGTTTAATTTTGTACTTGCGTTTTCATTTTTAGTGAAATCCTTTTTTATAATTTTTTATATTTGTATATTATTATTTATGTAATTGTTTTTGTATTATATTTTCAGCTGTTCATTTTATTCTGTTGTCCTTACCTAGAGGACATGTTTACTTACTTTCTTGAATATGCCAAGCCATTTCCTGAAAGTTGATTTTTCATCCTACCATAGAAAATATTCAGAAAGACTCTGAGAAAAGAGTTTCCCCTTATAACATGCTTTTTAATCAGTCCCATGTTGTTTTTCTTTTCCTTCCTTCCTTGCTATCCCCAGACAAGGGGGCTCTGTGCAGAACCAGATGGGTTAAGTGGATGATCATTTTGTTCTATTTTTTTAAAATTCTCGGTCCTTTTTCTCAGTCTTCAGCCAGAGGGGTACACTGTTGGCGTAGGCCCCAGGTCCAGCACATGGCCACTCTGCCTAGCTGGGCTCTACGGCCCTTGCTTCTCTCTCCCGCCCCTGTGCTATTTCTACAATGTCAGGCGGTGTAATTCCCACATACAAAGCCACCGTTCTTGCTCTTCTCTTTCTTCAGGAAGGGCTTCTCGGAAAGCGCTCTGCTATCCTCTGCCCCCTTGACTCTCTGCCCATTTGTTTTCTGAGTTTTGTTGCATTTCTGTGGTCACGAGAAGACAGAGGTAGCAGGGACGGTGGATGGGAGTCCTGGGGAGACAGGTTTCTGCTTAGTCTAACAAGGTCTCCTCAGCAGTACACTCTTCTGTGTGGGGTTTTGGTGGGCAACTACTCGCGGTCTCTGAGCGCATGGACAAACAGTGGCAGCCATAGCAAGGATCTTAACTGTGTTCACGAGGCTGTTAGCTTGAAGTGAGGTGGAGTGAGGTGAGTCCCCAGGGAAAACCTGGGGACAGGTCTGCTTCTCTCCCAGCACCAGCTGCTTTGTGAAGACCAACAATTCACTGTAGATTTGGGCATAGGTTGTTTTTCAGTCTTAGATTTCAGTGAGACTCAGACATTTTTGGTTTTGTTCTGTTTCGCTTTTGATCCTTTTCAGCACCTTCACTGATATTTAATAATAAGTTGAGAGGACATTCCTCAGAGCTACTAGCCAAGTGTCATTCTGAGAAAGACTCTTGACCTTAGATTTTAAACGCTGACTTCAATGCCTGGGGTCACAGACACAAACTGATTCATATTAAAATAGTTAAAATCAAGTGAACAACTCATTATTTAGAGAAAAACACCTTATAGGTCTGTTGTTTTACAAATTATGAACTAGTTATTTCAGTACAACGCAGACATCCTTTTGGGACTGTGTCATCAGATGGGAGTTGGGAGGTATGGATTCTGGCCAGCTGGAAATGTGTGGGCCAACATTCAGCATATCCGGAACTCATTCATCTTTGTTGGAATGACCCCTAAGCCCCACAACACTCATGCATTAACCTTCATATCTGATGTATATATATATATATCTGGTATATAGCTCTTTTTTTGCTCGATTTTCTTTTCTTGTGTATATAGCATGTAGAGCATGATACTGAATCATTGTTACGAAGACTTTCCTTTGGTCTAATTTTAAAAATTGAGTTATTGGTTAATGGCAGATTTTATGGTGGGCAAAATGAATTCTCTTGAAGGCTTTCTTGGAGGATGTGAGATTGTCAGCTCTTACTTGTTCAGAGATGTCAACTATTCTCATGTAAACAAAAGCCATAAACATGACATTTTAGCTCACGTCTCCTGCCACTAGAATTTGAAGATAATGTTTTAAATTGTAATATTTAGTAATGGTTTCTTTCTTAGCTTTTTTTTTATACTGAATTTAGTTAAGGATACAATAGTGAACTGAATTAAAGATCATTGGTCTTGTTAATGTGCTTTTCATAGAGATTCAAAACTGGTTTTGTTTTGTTTTTTGTTTTTAGCTTAATCCTGATTATCGAGATGCTCAAAATGAAGGAAAAAATGTGGTGAGTGAAATTGTTTTTTTCCCCAACAAATTCCAAATATATTGTTTATATTTTATATGAACAAATTGAGAAGTTAATAGAAAATTGAACATGAGAGATTCTGAGAGAGATTCTCTAGAGGCTATGGACCACAGATAAAAAGTAAAAGATGACATGGCTTATGTTATAAAAAGATGTCCAGTAATGGGTATTTAGGGAGATTTCTAGCAACTTGGAGGCCATTTATGATAGAGCACTGAAGGCAGTGGGCATCTGAGAGATACGGTGGATCTAGGTTTAGTTTCCAGAAGTACATAGACTTTAGGAAGGAGAAATTGAATTATGGTATGATACTAAAAGAGGATAATGGGACAATCCTTTCTGATTGAAAATAACTTGGCTTCTATTTATGGGGAGAAATTGAGGCATCAAACAACTGTATGACTGATTTTTCTGATATTCTAAAGCATGCTACTCAGCAAATCTCTATCTTACTTTATCATTATTCAGTCTGCTCTTTCATCATCGTTTGTAAAGAAGATGACTGTATGACAACTACATGACTTAATTCAATAGCAAATTCTGAAATGGAGGATATTCGATGTGATACAGACAAAACCTGGTTGGTGGGCTGGATTTATGTACATATCTATATATCTCTATATAGTTTAGCAATTTAGCTAGATATTTTAATGTAAAATAGACACAGTCTATAATTTAATTTTCTTAGGAGTTTAGCAGTCTCTTTTGGAATTGCTAACAATTATTACCGCATCATCCAAAATTCTACCCTTTGACAGAAAGGGTTGGAATATTTAATTGAAATGATTTCTGTCTTTGCATTGGCTCTCAGCTTTATGTTTTATGAGGATATTGATATGGGGGAGGTGAATCAAATCAGAGTTTCTGGACCTGAGTCAATCCTGTTTGACTTCTTTCTCCATCTGACTATCAGGTTTACAATAGAAATAAAGCTGAAGTATCAAGCCATTGGCCCAAAGAAAACTTTAATTTGTGTCAAAATGTCCCTAAACACAGAAGTAGTCTTGTTAGATCGGTTGGCTCACTCATTTCTAATTCAGTTTTATGCCCCTGTGTTAACTCTTCTCTCCTTGGTTTTCACGTAGCTAGCCCAGGATTGTTGGGTTCTCATTTTCCTGTGATTTAGAAAAATGCCATCCATAACCATGTTTAAAAGCTGAGTCTTTGGTTTTTGCTCTAAGCTGGTCAGTGGTCTCTAACCAAAGACCACCAGGAACGCACCTGTTCTTGAAGAAGTGGAATTAATGACACGTTGCACTTACACCCCCAGAACTGTGGGGCCTCTCAGAGGGTGTTAGAAAGAACCTGTGGTAGGATTTGGGCTCATACAAGATGATTTTGGGGAGGATTTAAGGAAGGGAGCTTACTGTAGATAGGAATGCAGTCAGGAAGAGGAAGTGTCCTAATACGTTTTATCTATAGGGAGGGCAGGTGAGAGCCAGGCTAAGGTTGTAAGTGCTAAAGAAGCAGCACTCGTTTTGGGGAGAGGGATCTTAAATAGTGTCTATGGCTTGGACAACATTCCCATTTTGTCGGTGTTCAGACACGATTATGGAGTGGCCATGTCTGATGTCGACGTTCTGTGAAATCGCTCATGTTCACAGGATGACACTGTGGCCTGCCCGCGAGAGTTGGGGTGCTCCTGGCCACACTGAGCCTGACCGATCATACCAGGCCAACCGCTGGATGTCAGGGTTGCTTTTCTGTTTCTCAAGGTCTTTATTTGTGATATTCTACGTGAGTTCAGCGTTGTATAGAACCAAGGGAGTTCTACTTCTCACACCACCATTGACTTGTGTGGCCTTGGACATGTCAGAGCCTTCCTGAGACTCCTTTTCCTACCCGAACGATGGGATGAGGAGGTTTGCCCTGTGTGTCACCTATATGCCATGAGGTTAACATTCCATCAGATAAAAGGAAACTCTTGGAATACAAGCATGTTAGTAGGCTAAAAATGTACGTTGTTTCTATTGGAAGGGCATCACGCCAAAGCTTCAAGTTGTGCAATTGAATTACATCTCTTTGCTTCTCTCCTTTCGGCTACATACCATTTGCTGATGCTACTGATGGTGGTTCTGGGCAGAGCTGAGTGCGAGAGATAGAGTAGGGAGGTTTAGGAAGCAGCACAGGGAATCTAAGTCATGGATCCATGAAGTTTGCTTTTTGCATCCATCAAGCTTTTAGTTAGACTTCGTAGACTTCTTTCCTTTATGTTCTGAAATACAAGTTCTTCATCTCTAAAGGTGAGAAAGAGCACTTTTCTGTGAGACAGTTACCAGCAACACTTTAATTGCATATAACACAGGTGGGTCTGCTTTGCCCTAGAAGTTTATGGCTGGATCTCATCTGCCATCTCAGAGAGAGGTCCAACTGGAGACATTTGATTTCTTTTTTTTTTTTTTTTCCTATCCTTAACCCCAGCTTGAAAGTAAATAAAACTGAAAATATGGAACAGTAAAGCTAACAATATGGCTTCTCATTTTATAGACCATTTGCCACCTAGCAGTAATTATGTTTCTGTCTAAAAAAGAAAACAAAGGAGCAGTTAGAGCTAAGCCTGTGAAAAATGAAATCAATTTCCCCAAACAGAATGCTATCTTACCTCAGATCTGGGTTCCAGTAACAACTGAGTTCACTGTGACCATGCTAATTATTTTTCTTTCCAAATTTTCCCTTATGCTGTCTATTTAATATCCAGTTAATATTTTTCCTGTAATTTAGAAACCTTTATCAAAATGTTGCCTTCCATTTTTGAAGTCTCAAAGGTTAATGCATGGTGCCACTGAAATGAGGCGGTGTGTGTCAGAGCTCCCATTAAGACCCAAATTGCTGTATTTATTCTACAAAGGAGCCTATTATTTCCAATCTTACAAATGTACAGCATCCACAGGGACCCTGTAAACATTGGAACTGTGTCAAGCCCAGCTGGGAACCTGACAGTCATTAGTTTCTTCTCCTTGAAAGGCTGCATCTTTTCAAATGGCTCTTTGAAGGGGATTTTTTTTTGTATAACACCACCCATTTTCACATTACCATATTGATGTGGAATGTGATCTGATTTTTCAGGGGAGTGTCTTTGTCTATGCTGGGGATTCTCAACCTCAGCCATATTGATAGATTGGCCTGGAGAATTCTTTGTTGTAGGGGGTTGTCCTTTGCACTGCCGGGTGTCTAGCAGATCTATAGACTCTGCTCACTAGATGCCAGTTATGGTCCTCCCTGCCCCCAGTTGGGGCAACTAAACATGTATCTGGAAATTGCCGAAGGCCCGCCCAGGGTCTTCTGCCCATTGAGAACCACCAGTCTTTGTGCATAGACATACATAAATAGCAGTGTTCTAGGAACGATGATACTTGGCTGACATGTCCTGGAAAATTCTATTTTATAGGCTCTTTTTGGGAGGGGCGGGGGGGGGACCAGATTATGAGCAAAGACCCCCAAATTTCCTTGAGTTTATACTCTATATTCATGAGTGGTAAGGTGATAAGGAAAAGAACAGAAAAAGGGTCATAGTAAGAATGAGTTTAATAGTAACAGTTTCTTAAGGAACCAGGCAAGGGAAGAAGCAGCTGCACCTTTAAATGGCAGGGTTATGTCTGTTACATAAAGTCAGCAGTGAGAGCCCTGGAGGGTCTGACCAAAAACACAGATGCCTGCACATCATTACGCTGCCTTGGCTGTGATGGCACGCAGGTCTGCAGCAGCCCGGAAAATGCATACGTTCTTTCTTACAGAATGTCTCTGGCTCCTAACGACAGAATTGCAACATGATGTCTCTGCTAAAAATTCGATGACTCACAAATGAGTCAACAGAGAAGGTGTTACAGGAGGCTAATGACTATGCCTCCACTGGCAGGCTCCCAGGACAGGCGGGAGAAGCCAGGAGAAGCCAGGAGAGCCATTCCTATGAGGCTGTGTGCCTTTCCTTCCAAGGGAAAATGCCAGTTTTATAAGAGCCCAGCAGACTAGGTTAACATTCTGAGGCTCCGCATTACCGAAATTGAGGGTTTTGGATAGCAAGCTGATAGAAAATCTCACACCTGTTTAAGCTCTATTGTACCTTAAATGTATTTTCATGATGCAAGAAGGGAGGGCATTTTGCTTCCGTAATTCTGTGTGGGGAACTGGTGTTTTTGTGTCTTGTTTCTTACTTAAAAAAAGATATGGGTTTACAAACAGAAGCCACAGGCATACAATTTTGAACAGAACTGCCTTCCTATTATAGAAATGTAATATTGATTTTTCTTATAGATTGAAGCTTGATCCATACATTTAAAAAATTGTATATTTATAACTCGTCATTCATGTTTTATTGTTTACAGATTTTGAGGGGTTGTCTTGAAATTTACTGTGGAACCGTTTACGAAGGAGAGTTTGTTAAGCAAAATAGCAGAGTATGAGATTAAAAGATAGCACTGCTTTAAAAAACTGCAAAAGATGTTAGAAATTCTTTTCACACATAAATAATTGTTATACTATTTATAAATGGAATTTATCTCTTCATTAAATCTTCTTACTCCCCATGCCCTGGGACCTAAGCAAATTATTTAGGGGTATAGTGGTACATTCCACTTCTCCTATGTAATTAAAATTAAACCACAGATCTTCAATAGTATGAGTAATTCAGAGTGGCCTCTTTTAATTAGCCATAATAAGTGAGGTTTTCCTATGTTTGGAAAAAGAATTGTTATTGTTCATTGTAGGAGTGTCGAAATAAAGAGGTTCCTTACTACTCTTGTTGGGAAGTTGCGTATTACCAGAGGGGGTGGGGTAGGAAGACAGTCTAGGGACCTGAATCTGCTTTCTTTTTGTAAGTCTAGAAAATTTATTTTATAAACATTTCAAAAGGAGGGTATATACAGTAGGATTGACTTATACTAAATGAACTCACAGGTGACTGATGTATAAACCACAATGCCAACTTTCAATTGCTAAGTAAGTCTAAATCCTTGGGTTAGTTAGTGCATTTTCCTTGAAGGAAAATCTATAGCAAAAACTAAGTTATAATTAGAAGATTGGTGTGCAGGAGGCTCAGAAATTAGATGACACGTATTCTTTTTAGGGATATGGCATTCCTCCAAAAAGACCAGAATATTAATTTTTTTGCATCTGCACTAGCAATGATGAAAGAAACTCTCAAATCTTGTTCACTGAATATCTATTTATTTAGGTTACATGTTCATCTTCTGTTAATAAAGCCTTTCTTCAAACATGGTTCAATATAATTGATAAAATTTTATTTTCCTTAATTAAAGTCATATTTTATTTGCACGTTTCTAATAATCCACTCAAGCTACTTGTTCTCAAATTCCTTTGCATACCTATTCAAAAAATCCTTTGGGTTATTTCTACAACTGATTGATCTTGTCCATTATTTCTGTGTTCCTACGTTACGAGGCAGTCTTCTCTCACATGTATTAACATTCATTATGTTCGTGGTTCTTTCTTTTGGCTGCAGTAACATTGTAGACTCTAAAAACCAGTTCTTTTAGGGTATTTCTTTGTGACTGTAATTCTCCTAGTCTGTTTCTCCTCAAGTTTTCATCTTATGAGGATTATAACTAAAGCAAACTTCCTCTTCTTTCTTTTAGAATTATCACTTCCTCTTCTTAAACCTTCTCCTTCCTCCTCTCTTGGTTTTCTTCTTCATCATAGTCATTATCATTTTCAGTATCAAATGTCACCACCATTTTTACCACTGAGAGGGAATTCCTGGTTGCAAATGGTATTCTCTTGGGCCCCGTATGAAAGGATTCTTTAGAGCTTTTTGAGGCTTTCTTGGCTTCAGCTATTTGCAATCAGGCAGAAGTGTGGTTCCTTTGTCACCATTATGATCCAGGCAAAATGCTTCTTTGCCATCCATATCTTAGTATATCCCCTGAATTTTCATGTCGAGCTACATGGCAGACATCAATGAAACAGCGTCCTTTGGAATTAGTTTGTTCATTCATTTGTTTGTTCCTTCCATTTCTTTCTTTCCTTCCCCCTCTCCTCTCTTCCCTTCTTCCCTTCCTTGTTCCTTTCCCCTCCCTGTCCTTTCCTCTTCCCTTCCTTCTTCCCTCCCTCCCTTTCTATCTCCTTTTCTTCCTTCCACAACTTTATTGAGATATAATTCACATACCATAAAATTCTCCTATTTATAAAATATATATAACTCAGTGGTTTTTAATACATTCACAGAGCTCCAAAATTATAGCCAGTATCAGATTCTACAACATTTTTTTCTCCTTCAGGAGAAAGCCTAAATCCATTAACAGTCACTCCCCATCCTTCCTTCCCCTAGGCCCTGGTAGCTGTGAATCTACTCTCTCTATAGATTTGCCTATTCTGGACATTTCGTATATGGGCTCATAGAATATATGGCCTTTTGTGTCTGACTTCTTTCACTTAGGATAATGTTTTCAAAGTTCATGCATGCTGTAGCTTATATCTGTACTTCATTCCTTTTTAGGACTAAATAATATTCCATTGTGCACATATACCACATTTTGTTTATCCATTCATTATTTGATGAGCATTTGGATTGTGTCCTCATCTTGGCCTTTATAAATGCTGCTGTGAACATTGATGGACAAGTTTTGGTGTGGAAATATATTTTCATTTTTCTTGGGTAGAAAACCTAGACTCAGAATTGTTGGTCATATGTTTAACATTGTGACAAACTGCCAAACTCTTCTGAAATGGCCATGCCATTTTATGTTCCCCTAGCAATATATGACCATTACAATTTCTCTGCATTCTAACACTTGTTATTGTCTATCTCTTTGGTTATAGCTGTCCTATGCATTTTACTAATTAGTAATGATGTTGGCCATCTTTGCATGTGTTTGTTGGCCATTTAAATATCTTCTATGGAGAAATATCTATTCAAATCTTTTGCTCAATTTTTAACTGGGTTGTCTTTATTATTGAGTTGTAAGTGTTCTTTAGATATTCTGGATATAATCCTCTTATTAGGCATATGACTTACAAATATTTTTTCTCATCCTGTTTTTGTTTTTTTAATGGACACTATTTTTTAGGGCAATTTTAGGTTCATAGCAAAATTCAGTGGAAAGTACACGTTTCTGTATACCTCTGCCACCACACAAGCACAGCCTCCCCCATATCAACATTTGGCACCAGAGTGGTACATTTGCTACACTGATTAACCTACTGTAACATATTACCACTCAAAGTCTATAGTTTACATTAGGGTTCACTCTTGGCATTGTACATTCTCTGAGTTTTGATAAAAGTAGCCATCATTTGACCTGCATCCATTATTATAATATCATGCACGATAGTCTCACTGCTCTAAAAATATTATGTGCTCTGTCTTTTCATTCCTTTCTCCCCCCTACTCCCTGGCAATCATTGATCTTTTTACTGTCTTTATAGTTTTGTCTCTTTTGGAATGTCATACGGTTGGAATCATGCAGTAGGTAGCCTTTTCAGACTGGCTTCTTTCACTTGGCAATATACATTTTAAGGTTCTTACATGTCTTTGTGGCTTGAGAGCTCATTTCTTTTTGGCACTAAGTAATATTCCATTCTCTGGATGTCCCACAGTTTGTTTATCCATTTGCCTACTGCAGGACATCTTGGCTCCTTCCATGTTTTGGCAATGACAAGTTGAGCTGCTCTAGATATCTATTTGCAAGTTTTTATGTGCATGTTTTGGTGAATATTAAGGCATGATTGCTGGGTCATATGCTACAGGGTATGCTTTGTTTTGTGGGAAGCCACCAAACAGTCTTCCAGTGTAGCTGTACCATTTTGCATTCCCCCCAGCAATGAGTGTGTTTCTGTTCCTCTACATCCTTGTCAGCATTCGCAGTTCTCAGAGTTTTGGATTCATTCATTCTAATAGGTGTGTGGTTAGCTCATTGTTGTGAGTGGCATCTCATTATATAATTTGCAACTCCCTAATTACATATGATGCTGATCATCTTTTCATATGTTTATTTGCCATCTGTATGGCTTTTTAGGTGAGGTGTCTGTTCAGGTCTTTCACCCATTTTTAAATCGGGGAATTTGTTTTATTAATACTGAAGTTTGAGGGGCGCCTGGGTGGCTCAGTGGGTTAAAGCCTCTGCCTTCGGCTCAGGTCATGATCTCAGGGTCCTGGGATCGAACCCCGCATCGGACTCTCTGCTCAATGGGGAGCCTGCTTCCCACTCTCTCTCTGCCTGCCTCTCTGCCTACTTGTGATCTCTCTCTCTGTCAAATATATAAATAAAATCTTTAAAAAAAAATACTGAAGTTTGAGAGTTCTTTGTATATTTTGGGTAACAGTCCTTTATTAGATACATCTTTTTGCAAATATTAGCTTCTAGTTTGTGTCTTGTCTTTTCATTCTCTTGACAGTGTCTTTCATAGGGCAGAAGAAACTGGTTTTCATGAAAACCAATTTATTAGCTGTTTCTTTCAGGGGTGGTGCCCTGAGTGTTGTATTTCTCTTGAATACTCCTGCTTTTCTTCTAGAATATCACATTCCTTTCCCTTTCCTTTGCCCTTTTTCTACCTTTCCATTCCGAATATTTCTCTTCCCTTGAGGATCTTCCTCCTAATCCATTTTGAGAGTCGAAATGCAGAAAATAAATGGAGCTATACAAAGGCTCCCCAAATTTCAATAGGGAGTAACTAAAATTAAACCAAAATGTTTTCAAGATCCAGAAGAATAAATTCTAAATGCTAGAATTTCACTTGAGTAGCTACTGTCAGAAATTTATTTGGAAAGAACCCTTAGCTCACAGATGATCTTTCAAGACCCTTCCCAATCTCAAGATTCAGGAGCCTAAGCTTTATGTTACCTGAGCAGCCATCTCTCCCAACTTATTTGTCTGTCCAGGATACTCTTATTGGGTTACTTAAAGACATTTAGATTTTCTTTTCTCAGGATATGAGGGTGTTTTTGTCCCTCACAGATTTTATCTTCAATTCAGACTTCCATTCCCTCAACTCAGATCACTGTGAAAATGAATCTCATGACCCATGAGAATTTTTTCAGAAGACTTAAGGAAGGTTCTTAGTTGTGAGGTCTTTCCTACCCTTTGAGGAGTAACTCAGTGAGTGTTTGAGGGCTCAGGGTAGGCCACTGGCTTTGGTTCATTTGGATTGAGGTGTGGTTAGTTGAATTTAGGGTTGAGTATTCGCTACCATACCCACTGCTCCCTTCTCCTTCTTCTTTCCTTCTCCTCCTTCCTTTTTCTCTCCTATTTCCATCTCTTCCCCTTTCCTCATCCTTCATCAACTGTAGGTAACTGCACTCATCTCTTTGTTTGAAGGAAATGATAATATTCATCTTCCTCTCTTTCAAATTTTTGTTGTAAGATTAGTGAGAACAGCAATGACTTTGGTATCATGAGAAGCTTTGTGTAAATTCAAAAATATGGTTTGCTTACTGTTTCTGCATTTTTTCCCTATATCTCTACATTCCCTATAATGTACAGTAAGTTAGTTAAGTGTGCTTTTTTTTTTTCCTATTCAATAAGTATAGTTTATACTTACTGATAAGAAACAACTGTTATGGGAGTCAAACCACCCGGGGAGAGTTTGCCAGACTCCCGCTTTCATTTAACTCTGAATTTTGGTCTCTGTAGAAGACATATAAGTCAAAGATGTCAGGAGCTACCAAGTGCTTCTGGGCTATGTGAGATTTAGCAGCTAACAGTCTTGCTCTTGATTAGGAACCCTGGGGGCTCCTCTGCCCATTCACAGTTCAGTGGTGCTACCAATTTGCACACCATTTTCAGAAGACATCAGAATGAAACTGCAAAGGAAATGATATTCACAATCTTGGGATGGAACTTCAAGTATATGTTTTGGAATGACTGGGTGTAATATCTCATTGTCATAGTGGCCATTAAACACCTGCTTGTCATTGGGCATGAACTACTTTCATCTGCCTTTTGAACACCCCTTCTTTTCCCTATTTTCATTCAACTTTTTGTGATGGTACAGTGACACTTTCTTTCTCTCTCTCTCTACTTCTCTCACTTTATTACACAATAAATATGTGTAAGTAATTATATTTATGTATGTAATCACCAATCTTCTATTACATTTGCTCTATCACCTTTTGGTTTCTTGTGCATCATATTCTTCCACAAGGATTGAGACTTGGTTCAAGTAAAAATATATAATTACCGATCTTATGGGGTTGCCAGCTTACAATAGGGTATTTTGGAAATATTGACTGAGTTTTTCATCATCATGTAGATTTCTGCTTGTGAAGATCCCATTTTATTTCACTGTATATGCCATTGTAATATGTTTTTGGATTTAATGGAACAAGTTGATGAACTGAATAGGAATATTGCTGTTGATTCCTCTTCTCTTCCAGTTATGTTCTGGGAGTTAGTCAGGAACTCTGAGACACTGCCATGTTGACTCTTGAATTTATGAAATCTAGATGATTCTAAACACTATTTCTTCTCTCTATTTGTTTTAAATGTGGAATGGTCAAAACTATTATGTAAATAGGTTTAAGACAAGGTTAGGGAACACAACTATTATGACTATTAGTGCTTTGATAATTTGCCCAGATCAAGCTGTCCCTCCAGGAGTGTGTGACTTATCACTATTGATAATAATTACCTCCAGAGCTGTCAGGCCTGACCTGCTCTCTCTGGATGACGTGAAACAGACATCTCTATGATCCAATGAGGAAATAATGGGCAGATTTAAACCTTATCTCCTGATTAATTGGAGAATTTAGTAAGAAACCTGTTGAAAGTAAATAACTTTGTACCTCCTCAATAGAGGGATGGAGATCTTCCAACTTCAAAGAAGAAACGCCAGGCCGGGGAGAAGATCATGTATACTTTAGTCTCAGTCCCACATGGAAATGACATTGCGTCCCTATTCGAGTTGGATGCCACAACTCTTCAGAGAGCTGACTGCCTGGTTCCAAGGTAAAAAAAATAAAATAAAATAAAATAAAATATATGTATTAATATATATAATTTAGCTGTATATACAATAAAAAATATACGATAAATAATAAGATTTCTTTGAGTAATTGTAATGGTAGGTAAGGAATTAACATATAATGTTAATAGAATTTTTGTGATATCTAGGGAGCAAGCATAAGTGAAGAACCAGTGTGTAAAAATCATGCCTCTTTTGTGAGAAGATTCACATAGTTTGTTTTAGTCTCATAAATAATTAAAATGTGCAGGACCAAAGAAATTCTGAAAAATTCATAAGAATTATTTATTATTATTTCTTGTATGGCCTTTGGTTACTAACATGAAAAATGATCTAGGAGCATTTCTATTAGTACTTATATCATTTATTTCTATTATGTCAAATTCCAGGTTTCTTTCATTCATTCATTTATCCATTCATCCATTTGTTCATTTATTTAGTCATTCAGCCAATAAATCTTTATTGAACTTAACAGACATTGCCCTTGGCATCAGGAAGAGAACTGAACAAACTTAAATTCAAATGAGGAAGAGAGGCAATAGACAAACCATAAAATAGAAGGTCAGATAATACAAATGCTTTGAAAAAAAAAATTGCAAAGAGAGTTGTATTAGCTGTGACTGTTCAGAAACGGCCTCTCTGATTTAGGACATTCGAGAAATGACCTAAATGTTTTGAGAGATCAAGTCCTCCCCATCAGGAGTGTCTCAAGCAGCAGGAACATGAAACAGAAAAATCTTGAAATTTACTAGGTGTGCTAAAAGACCAGCTAGGAAACCAATTGTACCTAAGTGAGTGATGGATGAGAAAGTGGAAGTGGTAATGAGGTAGCCAGAATTTAATGTAAGAGAATGTCTTATATTCTTTTGCTTGGATTTGATTATTTTAATTAAGCCCTTTTTCCTGCCACTGTCTGTCTTCCAACAGTTGCACTATGATGCACTCTCTAGGTGTATCAAGGAGTCTTGCCCATATCATTAGATCTAGTGAGATGGTTCTAAACTGTCCTTGATAGAGCATTATTGTACTTGGACTTGGGAAGATGGCAGTGGTTATACTGAAGGTACCTACACAAGATGCAGACTCCGTTTTGTAGGTTACTTCCAGGGAGGGTTGCTGCGCTAGAACTGTTGAGAAACACTGCTCCTTGAGCTTCCCAAGGTGTTTCCTGGTTATTCTTGTTCTTGAGAAATGCTGCCCAATCTTGGCTTTATATCAGCTGTTGCTCATGCTTTCCTGTTCCACTGTTAGTAGCTTGTAAAAATCCCATCTGAGGGTTTTCCCTGATCCAGCTTGCTGGCCTTCTCTTCTGAGTATTGGAATTTTAATCAATCCTTACTATAACTTTGATCATTTTAGATTTAACTCAGCAGAAATGGAGTACCTCTTGAACTCTAACCAAGAAAGTTTGCATAAGGAAATGATAAAAGAATCTCCCTATAGAGTGCGCAGACCCAGGATAAGTGGTTAATTAAAGTAAATTTAGTGGCAAATGAGAGGTAAATTAGTGGTAAATTTCTGATTATTTGTACAAGGATTGGTTTCTGCTATTTTAGGTATTTGAAACTCAGTCTCTATTGTATCTACCTTTATGAATGAGCAGAACCACGATGCTGAGTGAATCGCTCTTTCCCAGAGGCCCTTGTTTTATTTGGTTCTGTATTATTGACCTTAATACTTTTTGCCTCATGTTATATGATTTATTTATGTCTTATATTTCCCACCGAACTCTCAGCAACTTGGAGGCACAGAACTTACCACAATGCTTTTATTTGAACAGATATTTTTACACATATTTGTTAAAGAAATGATAATAAATGATTCACTAAAATGATAATGTTTGAGCTGGATGAAGTTCTAGCTGTCCTTTCTCAAGTGTTTCCTCACAGTTAACATACAGTTGATTCTTGTTTTTCCCAGTACATTGAATTAGCAAATACCGAGCCACTGTTCCTAGAAGAAATATGGGGTTAGGTTCCTGTAAGCCTCTGGTCACAATATTTTCATCAGTCGGTACCACATCACCTTGTGTTATGTATATTTTTGTTTAAAGGCACTTTATTTGATATGTATTGTTGATTCATTAACATTGAACTTACAGCCCTCAGCACTATAACTCATGCCCGAAAGAAGCTTATCTAACATGAGTATTTTCTCCAGAAGGTACAAATCAGCCTTGTCCTTTGGACCATTGGACAGCACTTCAGCCCTATGCTTGGGACTGTTTTAAGCAGTAAGCTCATCAACAAAAAGCACAGAAATGTGGAGAAACATGGCACTAACTAGACCATGAAAAGGATGCTTGTTTATAGTATAAGCAGAAACGAGAAGGCAGAGCATTGCCTTGTCCAGCCTCACTGGGAATGTGCACAGTGGGGACTCAAATTTTTTACCACTCTGTCCATGTCTGAGAATGATTGTAAAAATGCCCTGACTGTTGATTTGGGGGTTACAAATACATTTTCATGAGTAGGAGAACTCACAAGTACAGAATTGGCAAGTAATGAAGATTGGCTGTATATACTTTTACATGCAGATGATTAAGCTACAGGAGGGACTAAGATCAGAGAAGAGTTTGCTGAGGTGGCTACTCGGTCAGTGGTTCTCACATCGGCATTGCCTGGAGAGGCTGCTAAAAGACTCATTGTTGTCCCTACATTCAGAGTTTCTGATTCAGAGAACTGGGATGAAGACTCAGAATTTGCTTTTTTTTTTTTTTTTTAAGATTTATTTATTTATTCCAGAGAGAGAGAGAGAGAGCACCTGAGAGATCAGGGGAGCACGAGGGGTAGAAAGAAAGAGAGAGAGAGAGAAACCCATGCCAAAGCATGGAGCCTGACACAGGGCTGGATCCCACAACCCTGAGTTCACGACCCCAGCGGAAACCAAGGATTGGCGCTTAGCTGACTGTGCCACCCAGGTGCCCCGAATCTGCATTTCTAACAATTTCCCTGGTGATGCTGATCCTGCTGGACCAGGGACCACACTTTGAGAACCACTGGTCTAGGCAATAATACCACAAGCTTTGAAATAGTCTTTGACTCAGAACTTTTTCTTAAACCAGACTGATCTCTACTTGAGTTAATTCTGGTGTGAAGCATATTCATATCATATATGAAACTGTTAACATACGGTAGTGTGTACATGTAATAATTTTTTATAATCTGTTTTTTTGTGTTTTGCTTTTAGGAACTCTTATGTTCGGTTGAGGCATTTATGTACCAACACATGGGTAACAAGTACAAGTATCCCCATAGACACAGATGAGGAGAGACCTGTTATGTTGAAGGTAAATGTTCTTGAGAGTGGTTTAATTTTTTGCCAGATGTTGTGCGATTAGGATCAGGGGGTGATTGACGTGTTCCTTACAATCCATCTTTACCAATATTATAGATTATTAAAATTAATTTCATCAAGTACTCATTCTGCCAGTTGCTTATGTTGCTGAACTAAGTGGCTTAGCTGCTGAACCCAAATCATAGGAGTGGCATGTAGAAAGGGGAGAAGATTCCAGGAGTACATTCTCTCTACTCTCTTGACACTGAAGCAAAGGACAGATGTGAGATGCTATGGTTCTAGGTGGGCTTTGGAAACGAGGCAGGAAATGGGCATGGAAAATCTGTGTGTCCGTACGGTCTTTCATAGTGGATGATGCATGTGGGAATTATTGGGTGTGGATGAGCTATTCCTGTCTTATATTTCTTAAACAGTATTAAGATGTGTTAGGACCTGAAAAATATTGCATAGCTATTTAAAAAAAAAAAAAAAACAAAACTGATCTGAATGGAAAAAACACATTGCAGATTGGAACTTGCCAGACGAAAGAAGATAAAGAAGCATTTGCCATTGTGTCTGTCCCATTGTCTGAAGTCCGAGACTTAGACTTTGCCAATGATGCAAATAAAGTGCTGGCGACCACAGTTAAAAAGCTGGAAAATGGTACAATAACTCAGAATGAAAGGAGGTTAGTAACTTTTTAAAATGGCTCTTAAATCATCAAGAGTCAGTTGTCAACTCTTGTGGTAAACCTCAAGTGAATGAATGACTCTAAGGGAATATTTAGAATGGTCTCCATAGGAGCACACCTGCTTCCAAATCATGGTGAGTGAATGAAAATGGTGACATTAAAATCTGGTGGAATGTTCACTTTTTCCATTTTGACTTGGCTTGAAGACAATCGTTTTTTTAACTCGCTGATCTTTCCTTTTAAATGTTTCATAAAAGACTTGCACTTCATTTAGTATTTTGGATTTAAGGGTTCTAAAAGTCCTAAAAGAAGTTTTGTGTTTTGGTATTCTTATTTATTCAAGACACATTTTCTGCTCTGGTACCACGAAATAAATACACCAGAAAACAATCTGCAAGGTGTACCACCTGCCCTTGTCCCGTAGAGAAACTGGATCCTTGATTCTTCAACTCTGGCTCTGGAGATAGTTGAGAAGGAGAATGCTACTGATAACTGTCAGTTTTATCATTCCTACTTTGTGTCAGTACTGTAAATCTATCTTTTCTACTCCTTCAAGTAGTCCTGAGATGGACATGATCCTCATATAATTGGGGATTCGATCATGTGTGGTTTTAAAGTCTGTATGTTTTCAGTGCACTAGAACACAATCACTCTTTATATTTCCCTTCTTGATGATCTGCTACATATGTTTACATTTGAACAAGAAAAAGCTGCTTACCAATTTCCTAGGCATTCCTACATTGGAACTCTTATCACAGCTGGAGAGGTGATAATTGGTATAGCCACTTTGGAAAATAGTTTGACAGTCACTTGCAAAGTTAAAGAAATCACTCCCCATATAAGCAGAAACATGCAGTGCGTGTTCTGTGACGGGCTCATTTCACATACTGTGATGTCTTCTAGGTTCACCCATGTTGTCACATGCAACAGCATTTCCTTCTTTTTTAAAGCTGAATAATTTTCCACTGTATATATAAAATAACATTTTCTTTAAATGTTCCTCCATCAATGGACATTTAAGTTGTTCCCATATCTTGGCTATTGTTAACAATGCTGCAAAATAGTCCAACTCAAAGAAACAGAGTAGGATGGTGGTTGTCAGGGAGTGGCTGGTGGGAAGGGGGAAATGAAGAGATCTTGTTTAATAGGTATAAACTTTCATTTATACACGGTAATCTGTTGCACGACATTGTGCCTGTAATTGACAACATTGTATTGTGCGCTTAAACATTTGTTAAGAGGGTAGATCTCATAAGCTTTCTTACCACCCCTGTGCACACATACACACAATCCATGACTCACCAATTCTTCTCCTAGGCTGCACGTTTTCGAGCATCTGTCCGAAAGAAGTCCTTACACGTGTGCACCAGGACACGTGTTTTAGAATGTACAGCCTTATTATCAACAACTCCAGACTTAAAAAACCATCCAATGTTCATCATAGTTGAATAGGTGAATACAAGTTTGGTAAATTCACATGATAGAATCAGTATAGCAATGACAATAAATGAACTACCTCTATGTGTAACCACACGGATAAATCCAATAAACTTTAGATTAAGCAAGGACTAGACACAGATACATTCACTCTGATACTATTTGTACAGTTCAAAAGCGAGCAAAATGAAACTCTGTTTCTTTGGGGATACTTAAGCTATTGGCAGAACTATAAAGAAATACAAGAAGATAATTGTCACAAAAATCAGGGTGGTGTTCCCCTCTCAGGGAACGGATTCAAGGAGGTTCCTGCCGTGTTCCATTTCCTGCTCTGGGTGGCGGCTTTATGGGATCACCTTAGAAGTATTCCACAACTAAACATTTATGTTTTGTGAACTTTTAGATGTATCTTATAATAAAAGGAACAAAAATCCAACTTGCTTCTTCCCACCCCTATCTGTATAAAAACATCACAAATATGCAAACAAATGGAACAGCTGTTTCTCAGCTAACTTTCTGTTCTTACCTCTGTTTTTCTGCTCACAAATGTGAATTTGAAAATAACTCTTGTATATTCAATTGTACCTCAAACCTCGTTGGAAAAAATAAATGAAGGCCAGGAGCTGACACAACTGCCCTGCTCTTCCGGACTATAGACAATTAGATATCCGAGCTGGATCAGCAGATCACACTTTTTATCTGCCTGTTATTTGTCTATCAATGCTTCCTTTTGATGAATCCATTTCTTTGTCTCTGTCCCTCTCACATATGCACAGAAGTTTACTCAGCCTCACCTAAAAAGTCTCCTTTGCTAACAGTAAGGTGTTTCTTGAGGAAAAGGACAGGTAAAGAGCAGATACGAGCCCTCCCCCATTGCTGGTTGTAACCCTGAGCAAGTTGCTCGTCAGTTTCTGCCAGAGAAAATCTTGACCCCTCGTGATTCTTGAAGGAAGGTGCTGGACCTAGGACTGAGCAGGGATCATGCATTTTTATTTTCCCTGCTTCTTTCCCCACGTTTTAGTGTGAGAAACATCAGAACAAAGAGAAATATGTCTGAGAAATATCAAATTGCAATTATTGATTTTAATTTAGTAATTTTGGGAAAGTCATCTCCCATCAAAATTCATTCAAAGCTGCCTGTCAGGACAGTGGAACTTATTGGCATACTTGAATGCATTTACATTATTTTCTCTGTTTTAGAATTAAATATAAAATTCTTTCTGAAAATACCTCACAACTCTGACTTTTTTCCCCTCTAGAGAATGAAGTTATTATTAGATCTTCTTTTACTCAAACCAGAAAGAATGAGACAAGGTCAGAGGGAAGGTGTTAGAATATTGCAGATCTAGCTCAAAATGCCGGCATTGTTTGAATTCTCTCTCGTGGCTCCCCCCGTACTCGCCCTAGGAATGGCCTCTAGAGGCACAAGCTCCTATGCTGTGCTCCAAGATCCTGAACCTCAGATATTTTTCAGTGGAATTTTCTGATCTTACTGCGCATAGTTGCACCAACAAAATAGAGAGTATTGGGAACGTATTAGGGGATGGGAGAGGAGGGAGCATGGAGGGGGGTTACCTGCTGTTCAGAGCTGGAAGAAGTGACGCATACGATCCTAAACCAGAATTTCTGCACCATGTTTTACCTTTGAGGGTACAGAAAAAGATGTGGGCTTCCTCAGCAGCATTTATAGTTCAGAGATGTAATTAATTCGTGTTTATCGAACTCCTGGTATATGTCAGGCACTGGGACATGTAGCAGGCACACACGCTCACAATGTGGTAGTGAGCAAAGCAGACTATGGCCATGTTTTTATGCGGTTTAATGGTTTGAGGCTGGTTCTAATTCCTCATGATAGAAACTCAGGATCTAGAATAGCAGTCATCCCATGTGGAATCACCACATCTGATATCCTTGTTTGTTTGCTTTTTCAGATCAGATAGCCTTGTAATTCAAAGTTAATATCTTCCTTAGCAATGTCATTTTTCCTGAAATTTTATTTGCCTGATAGTACTATTTCTACACTAGCTATCTTTTGTTGAGTATTTGTCTAAAGCCGCTTTTCGAATATCAGTTTATTTCAGATTTCCTGGTCATTTTGTTTTAGTAATGTCTCTTGTGAGGGGCACAGAGTTAGGTTTTGTTTTTTATTTATTATTATGATTTCTTATTTTTTTAAAGATTGTTTATTTGAGAGTGACAGAGAGTGAGTGGTGGGGGGAAGGGCAGAGGGAAATGGAGAGAGAAAGAGAGAATCTCATGCAGACTCCCCACTGAGCCCCAATGTGGTGCTCCATCTCATGACCCTGAGATCATGACCTGAGCTGAAATCAAGAGTTGGATGCTCAATTGACTGAGCCACCCAGGTGCCCCCCAGAGAGCTAGATTTTAAAAATCTAATCTGATCCCTCTTTTCTCCCTCTAGTTGTGCAGTTTGTGCTCTCAGTTCTCAGATCGATTTCTTGGGTGTTCAGAATGATTTGATACTTATCTAGATGTGTTTGAGGGATAAGACAAGCATAAGGTCCCCTTACTACTCCACCATTTTTAACTCCTCACCTAATTTGATTCCTTTCATCTGGAGCCACCATCTTCCAGTAATTCTCCAAAAAGACCAACACAAAGGGAAAGAAGAGGGGCCCCCACTATATTTTCTAGGACTTTTAGAAAACATGGAGTGGTTCCTTTGGTCACATACGTGCAAATCTACAAGAAAGGTGATATTGTGAACATCAAGGGAATGGGCACTGTTCAGAAAGGAACACCCACACATGTTACCGTGGCAAAGCTGGAAGAGTCTACAATGTTACCCAGCATGCTGTTGGCATTGTTGTAAACAAACAAGGGCAAGACTGTTGCCAAGAGGATTAATGCATATTAAGCACTCAAAGAGCAGAGATAGCTGCATGCACAGTGTGAAGGAAAATGATCAGAAAAAGAAGGAAGTAGAAGAGAAAGGTTCTTGGGTTCAGTGGAAGCTCCAGCCTGTTTTGCCCAGAGAAACACACTTTGTGAGAATCAATGGATGGGAGCTTGAGCTCCTGGAACCCATTCCCTATGAATTCACAGCATGATAAATATTAAAAAAATAGAAGACCTGAGGCCAACAAATAAATAAAATAAAAACCGAATTTGATAGTTTTTAAATTATTTTTCATTTAAGAAATAACATGTTTAAGGGTGCCTGGGTGGCTCAGTTGGTTAAACGTCTGCCTTTGGCTCAGGTCATGATTCTGCGATTCTGGGATTGAGTTGGGCTCCCTGCTCGGTGGGGAGTCTGCTTCTTCCTTGCCCTTCCCCCTGCTCTTTCTCTTTCTCTTGATCACTCTCTCCCTCTCTCTCTCTCAGATAAATAAATAAAATCTTTTTTTTTTAAAGACGTAATGTGTTTGAATTTATTCTAATTTTACTTTAGTGTAACTTTTTTTCTTTTCCCTCTACTTTCTTGCTTTCTGTTAGAGTGATAAAATTTGTATTTTCTCCCCATTTTTCCTTTTCCTTTACTGGTTTAAAAGCTTTAAGTCATGTTGCTATTCTTTAGCAATTGCCCGTAAGTTCTTGTCATACATTTTCACTGCATAACTGTATATTCTTTCCTATAAAACTTGAGGCTATTAAATATTTATTTCTTCTGCTCATGGGAGAAAAGTACCTTTTGCTCATGGGAGAAAATGCACTGATACTCTCCTTCACATCTTTCTTGGAATATTTGTCTAGAACCATAGTTCTGTGTTTATTGTTTTCATTTAAAATTTTTATTTTATAGTTGATATCTACAAAGGAGTAGATGTATCCTATAAATTATGATATACCACCTATTTTATTAAAAATTTTTATTTTAAACTATTTTTACTATGAATTGTATTTCTTGTTATACTTTACCTCTTCTGCTTGCTTTTTTTTCCTTGCTTTTCACATCTTCTTTCTGGGTTCACTTTTCTTTTTGCTGAAATTTATTCTTTAAAGCTGTTCAGTCAGTTTCTATGGGTTTTAAATCTTCTAAATTTTTAAATATATGAAAATATATTTATTTTACTGCCACTCTTAAGTGCTACTTTAACTACCTATAGAATGTTAGCTTGACAGTTATTTTTCTTTAGTATTTTAAAGTTATAATGTAATTATTTTCAGATATATTTTGTTTTCATTAAGAAGTCTTTTGCTGATGAAATTCTTACTTTATTCACCTTTTTTCTTTACTTTTTGGTAATTTTGTACATTTTTTCTTTGTCTTCGATGTCCTGAAGTTTTACTCTGGTATATTTACAAGGAAATTTTTAATGCATTAAAAAAAATTTGAGGTATGGTTGACATACATCATTATATTAGTTTCAGGTGTACAACATAATTGCTTGATATTTGTGTATATCATGAAATGATCACCACAGTAAGTCTAGTTAACATCTGTCACCATATAGACTTAGAGAAATTTTTTTTTCTTGTGATGAGAACTTTAAAGATTTACTCTCATAGCAACTGCCAAATGTATGATGGAGTATCATACACTATTGCCCCTATGCTGTACATTACACCCCCAGGACTTACTTATTTTATAACTGGAAGTTTGTACCTTTTGACTTTCTTCACCCATTTCACTCACTCCCTTCACCTTTCATTTCACCTCTGGCAATCTGTTCTCTGTATCTGAGTTCATTAAAAAAACCTTTTTTTTTTTAACATAAGGAAGCTTAATTTTTGTTTTTGCCACCTAACTAAGATATGCTTTTACTCTGAATACTTATGTTTTCCTTTAATTATGAAAAGTTTTCAGCCATTTTCTTTCAAATGCTACTTCTTTATCTTTTCCCTCTTTCCTCTCTCTTGGAACTCCTATTAAATGTATGTTGGAGCCTCTTAATTCATCCTCTTTATCTCTTAACTTTCTTTTTAGAATTTTCCTCTTTAAATCTCTCCGTGCTGCTTTCTGGACTGATTTTTTGATACTGTCTTACAAATCACTATTTTTCTTAGGAAGTGTGCAGAGTAGTTTACCTTCATGAATTAGATTTTTATTTAAATGATTATAATTTTATTTCTCAGGTTTCTATTGATTCTTTTGTGTATCCACCTGTTCATTTGTATCTGCCTTTTTAGGGTATGTTTGCCTTTTTTGTTTATAATTGCTTTCTTTATCTCTTCAGTGATTGGAAAAACTTATTTAAAAGTCATTTTGAAGTTGTTCTGTTACTTGCATTTTGTTGGTGATGAATTGGCCTCTTGAATTTTTCTAAAAGATTTATTTATTTGAGAGAGAGAGAGTGCTCAAGAGTGCATGAGTGGGGTGAGGGGAAGAGAGAGAGGGAGAATCTCAAGCAGGCTCCATGCTCAGCACAGAGCCCAACATGGGGCTCGATCCCATGACCCATGAGATCATGACCTAAGTCAAAATTATGAGTCAGACACTTAACTGACTGAACCACTCAGCGCCCTGGCCTCTTGATTTTTACATATGGTGGGTCTGGCTTTGTGTCCCTTTTCCTCATGTGCTTTGGAATTTGAATATGGCAGCTCTTCTTAGGTGTGTGGTTTTTGCTTTTCCTTTCTCTTCATTGGCTTATCTCCTCTATCAGTTTCATGGTTGCCTCCACTTGGCATGTCTCAGCTAGTTGAGGAGTGAAATTGAGGACTAAGAGTCCATGTCCAATGGTAATCTGAGGCTCAGCTATTGAGATCACAGGTGGCGGGGTCTAGCCCTGTCATGAGTTTCCTCTATTTCCTGCTATCACTGCATAGCCAGAGCTGAAAAGGAGCCACCAACTTTTAAGGTTCTTTTAAGAGGTGGAAAACGTCCTTTAATATCTGCTTTCATATTTTCAGCTTAGTTCCCTAACATGTGCTTTCAGTCCCAGTTATCTGGCAAGGACTGAACAGTATCCTTGCTTATCACCATGTTTTTTTCTTTCCTTTTCTTATTCTTTTTCTTTTTCTTTCTTCCTTCCTTTCTTTCTTTTCTTTTTTCTTCCTCTCTTTTTTTAAAAGATTTTATTTATTTATTTGAGAGAGAGTATGAGCACAAGTGGGGGGTGAGGGAGAGGAAGAGGGAGAGGCAGGCTCACTGCTGAGCAGGGAGCCCAATGCGGGGCTCAATCCCAGGACCCCAGGATCAGGACCTGAGCCGAAGGCAAACACTTAACTGACTGAGCCACCCAGACACCTCTCGCCGTGTTTTTCTTATTTTATTCCTAATCCACAAAGCTTTTTATTTTTTTAGGTATATCTTTCAAAAAATGTATTTTATTTATCATTTCCACATATAACAAAGTCTCACAAAAGGCTTTAGTACAAGCAAATTAATAAGATCGAATGATTTAGTAGGACAAACCACTTCTGAGTATAGAATTGGAGTTTGATCTAAATTGAAAAAACCTAGTTGCTTTGCCACAGAGCAAAGAAACTAGAAATAAAGAAACACCCCACAGATGGGGTGCTTGAGGTGAAAAAGGGGAAAAAAGTTTCAGAGGTTAAGAGACAAGACTGGTTTTCTTGCCTTCCATTGCCCCATCATCAGAGGAACCAGACTGTGTAAGCAGGACTAATGTATAGTGATCCTCCATTAAGACTGTTAATTGATCATCATTCCAGTAACTGTCCCCAGTTGAGGCCATTTGGAAGACTTTGAAGCAGAGTGATTTGTGTTGTGCTTTCTTAGATGTCTAAACATTGGAACACACTTAACTTGAGACAGGAGAAAAAGAATATTAATAATTTTAAAAGAAAATACATCTATTTATGCTCAAACTGGACTTGTAGATTGAACAGATAGCAACTAAAGTTCATCTGCATTTCAGTTGGTTGAAGAAACCTGAGCTCAAAATAATTTTTATTCTTAGGAATACCAGAATGACTTGCAAGACATTAAGTCACAATTTCAAAAGAAATTCACACCACATTTCAATGAACACAAATCATAGTTCACACTCCGTGGTTGTCCTCAAAGGTTATGTGAGTGAATCCTGCATAGGCATATTTTTGAAAAGAAGAAGATTGGGTTAAAATTTAAAATACATACCCCAAGAAAACATAGAATCTCTGGAATCTTGGAGTAGAATTTATGATACCTGGAAATAGGTCGAAATTTGGCTGTAGGTGGCTAAATTCTGGATTAGTTTATGTCCATTTGGCTCCAAGAAAGTTATATTCTCCTTTAGGAGGTAAATCTGGAGACAGATCAAGACGTTTCCTAACTGAATCCATTCTACACTTTTCTGGTTTTGTTGAATGTCTTATATTGTAGTTTTCTTATTGATGTGATCATGATTGACCATCCTAGTAATAGTGAATGATTATGCTGAAGTATATGGATACATATATGTATATGTATTTGCTGGACAAAATTTTTCAAAAATTAAAGCAAATTTAAAAATTCATATGGAACATGATAAAGAACAGACAAGAAGGAGAAAGAACATAGCAAAGGGAGGAAGAGTTTTCAAGATACTTCAGATTCTAAATGCCACTGAAGTTCAAGTAATAGTTAAAATAATAACTAAAATGTAGAGTTAAAGGTGAATGTTAGTGTATGATTTTAGAATGCTATGATTTTTGTAGATCAGGTAATTGTTTGGTTTTTTTTTTAGATCAGGTAATAGTTTAAGAACAGTTTACTTTTTATTGTTTAAAAAATTGTTTTTGAGATTTTATTTATTTGACAGAGAGAGATAGAGAGAACAAGCAGAGGGAATGGCAGGCAGAGGGAGAAGTAGGCTCCCCACTGAGCAGGGAGCTCGATGTGGGACTCCATCCTGAGATCATAACCTAAGCCAAAGGCAGATGCTTAACCAACTGAGCCACCCAGCCATCCCTGGTTTAAGAACAGTTTAGAGCAGCTGATTCCTCGCTCTGAATCTGTTCACAGATCATTTAGGTTTTTCCGATTCTGTTCATTGGAGATGTAGAAGTGTGGTAAGTATGAGGAAAGTAGTTTGAGTCAATAGTAGAAAAATGATTTGAATTTAGAAATTTAGAAATTGAGCTGTTCTCCCTTAAGCAGAAATACTCTTCTTTGCTGGTCAGTCATAGAAAAGGATCTGGTGGTGTTAGCCTATCAACTCATCTGTTGGGGCTCATGTGGCTTTATTTCATAATTGTCTTTGCAAATACTTGATTAGAAACTGGAGGCAGGAGTGGGGGCTGGAGGAGCTGGAGAAGGCATGTTCTTTGTAAAGATTTAGGTAAATGTCAACTGAATTAGATATTTTGTTGATGAAAGAATTTTTATTACAAAATATTCTTAATGTTCTAATGTTTCAGTCCTTAAGTGTTTATTAAAAAAATATTTTCCAAAATTAGAGTAAAATTTCCTTTTCATTTTATGATAGGTTTGTAACCAAATTATTGGAAGACCTCATCTTCTTTGTGGCTGATGTACTTAATAATGGACAAGAAGTTCTGGATGTGGTTATCACTAAGCCAAACCGAGAACGTCAAAAATTAATGAGGGAACAAAACATATTGGCACAGGTGAATGTTTTCATATGCTACATTTGCATATTTAATTTTTCTTGAATTATAGCATCAGGGAAGTCCTTGTGTTAGTTAACTATTGCTGTGTAATAAATTACCCCAAGACTTCGCGGCTAAAAACAACAGATATTAGTTACACAGTTTCTGTGGATTAGGTATCTGGGAGTGACTTAGAAATCTGGGCGTGGCTCAGAAATCTGGGAGTGGCTTAGGGATCTAGGAGTGCCTTAGGTGGGTGGTTCTTGCTCAGAGGATTCTAGAGGGTTGCCTGTCCAGGTGTTGGCTGGGGCTGCAGTCATCTCAGGCTTGAACCTAGAGGATTCACTTTCCAGCTCACTCCTGCGGTCCTCTAGTAGGACTGCCTCAAGACTGGGAAGCTTCTTTCCTTAGAAATGAGGGGTCCAAGAAAGAATAAGGGAGGGCACCTAGATGGAAGCCACAGTCTCTTATAATTTAATCTGAGAAGTAACACCTTATCAGTTCTACTGTGTTCTATAATAAGGGAGTCAGTAAATCTAGCCCACAGTTAAGGAGACAGGATTGCATAAGGGTGTGAATTCCAGGAAGCAAGGATCACTGGGGCCATCTTAGAGACAGCCTCCTGCAGACCGCTCCCAAAACCTACAGAGTCAGACTATCTCCAGAAAACATGCTAGAATAATTTTCTAGCTAGAATTTCCAGGATAACTTGGAAAGTGCCATGTCCAGCTACTTCCTACTTCTGTTGCTCTCTTCCCTAGGAGAGGAGGGCAGTCTAGTCATCAGCTCACAAGTGCTCTGTACAATATTCTAGTTTTTTTCCTGGAAGTCTAGAGCTGTACCTATACTATGTCTTTCTGAAATTGTTCATAATGCACCAGTAAATTAATTCACTTCCTGATAATATGCACATATGGGCATGCCTACTTTTATGTGTTTTTTTTATTCAGTTAATTGTTGTACAAAGTAATGGGCTTCTGCAAGGAAGATACTTAAAAAACAAAAAAATCGTGTTATTAATATATGTGTTCTTGTGGAGTTGGGAAAGGAGAACAGTAGACATATTGCCAATTAATATTCCATAGCTGATTGTCTGAAAATATAAAATCAACATTTCTCTCAAAGAAAATAAAGGTTGCAAATCTAATGAGACAAAGACTTTTCTGACATTAGCATTCTTTTGTATAAAACATTTGATTTCAAGGACTTCTAGGACCTTGAATGATTTATTAATATTATTTCAACCAACATATGTCTAATCTTTTATTTCAGTATTTTAAATATAAAATGCAAGGTTTAGTGAATATAAAATTATTGAAGTAACGTTAGTTTGTACTGTAGTTTGTGAACTACAAAAGATTCCTTTCTATTTTGCTTTCTTGTATTAATACTCGTGCCCTTATGTAGGTCCGCCTTCATAAACAAGTTACTCATCCTACCAGCTCCTCCCTAGGTGACCTTACCTACTGTCTTGCTGCCTCAAAGAGTTAGATTCCTCAATGCTTTTTAAATATTTCCCAGCTGCTCACCTTGGTATGCTGTGAGCCATTACGTACCATCAATTGCCCATGTGGCACTTTATTTATTTGAATCCTGATACATTCATTGATTTGGCGACATCTTTATGTACCAAGAACAATAAATGAACTCTTTCCGAAAGAGGTTTGGAGGCAGTACTTGGTGGTAATTTTTTGATATCAATTTCAGATGAAAAGTAAATGTTTCCTTTATATTATTTTGATTTTAGGAAGTTATAGAACACAATAGAAGTCATTATAAAGTCTACAGAAATCAAACTGTTTTTAGTTCATTTGATTATGTTCATGTAATATGGTACAACCCGATATCTTTATATTTTTAATTTAATTTAATTGTTTTAAAGATTTTATTTATTTATTTGAGAGAGAGAAAGAGAGAGCATGAGCAGGGGTAGGAGCAGAGAGAGAGGGAGAAGCAGACTCCCTGCTGAGCAGGGAGCCTGACGAAGGCCGTCCCCGAGATCTTGATCTGAGCCAAAGGCAGATGACCAACTGAATGAGCCACCCAGGCATCTCTCTTATTTCTTATTTTAATAAAATGTAATTTCTGAACAAAATTAGGCATTTTATTGAAAAGTTTTTGTCAATTTAGGGAATCCTTTAAATCCTTATGGTATTTTCTTTCTGTTGCTTAATACGTTGGTTCTGTATTCTAAATCTTCTTTTTCCTTTACATGAATTCTACTCAAATATTACAAAAGTGTTTTTGAGTCAATGTATTTATTTGTAAAACATACACCTCTGTTCATTGGAATAGGTGGTTGTTTTTGTTTTTTTTTTCCTAATAGGTATTTGGGATTCTCAAAGCACCCTTTAAGGAGAAGGCAGGAGAAGGCTCAATGCTGAGACTCGAAGATCTGGGGGACCAGAGATACGCTCCCTACAAGTATATGCTGAGGCTGTGTTACCGTGTGCTGAGACATTCACAGCAGGACTACCGGAAAAATCAGGTTGGAGGCTGCCATCTTTGCCTCTGTTTAACATTTTTGTTAAACTTCTTTGCCTCTGCTTAACATTTAAAGTAAGGGCAAGGTTCTTTGGTTACTGTTCTAAAATATGTAAAATAACAACGGGAATTTCCACTGTGCAATGAAATGTTTTATACTGACAACACAAAAATGACCTGTAAGTATTTTTGTGCTGATGTACGTATTTATTCTTCTGTGTACAATTAGAATCTTTGGGGGAAGATGGCTGAGGTCTTTGTGCATGGTATTAGCTTTTGCTAGGCAGGAGGCGTGCTTGATGTGTTACATAAAGAGGAGGGAGACATTTCTTGATATTTCTAGGAATGTGTGAAGTTCCACGTCATCACGTGTAGGCCAAAGACTTCCTTCTCTAGTGGTGAAGATATGGCAGGTATATCTGAAACATAAGGGAGAGGCGAAATGGGGACACGAGAGAGAAAAGGCAGCATTCTGGGAATTCAGAAGAGAGAGTGAGCTCAGTGCATCTGGGGGAGCCCAGGGAGGGTGCTTGGAGAAGGAAGTATTTGAGGAGAATGAGACTCATTTTCATAAATCGTATGGGAACAGGCATTTCATTGAAGAAGGGTCTATGAAGAGAGAGTGATGGATGCTAGAAAGAGACTTTTGTCCCAAGAGAGTCCTAACTGTGGAGGATAGCGAACCTAGAGCTCCAGCTAGAAGTTGCCAATGGCAAGTGAAATTTCTTTTAAGTCTCATTTTTATCTTAAAAATACACAACAATTTTGCAATATGTTTAATAATATGCATTTGTTTAATATAAAATTATTTAAAACTAATTATCATTTCCTAAATTAACATCCTGTGTTTCTCTTAGCCAGTTTGGGAGAAGAGTGTGGGCTCAGTAAATTTCCTTGATTAGTTTAGTGGGAGAGAGAGGGCTGGCGAGGCAGGTGGGGCTGAGCTGCTTAGGCCAGGATGTCAGGCCTAGAGGGTGGCATTTATTTGGGAGTGGTCAGTAGTGTTTACTGAGTGCTTACTTCCTACCAGGCCCAGTTCTAAGCACTTTTCATACCTTAACTCAGGTAATACTGAGTTAAGATGAGGAGCTGCAAAGGAGGCGCAAAGAGGTTAAATAACTTGCCAGGGATTACACAGTGCTAACACCGGAGCCAATATTCAAACCCAGACTCTTAATGATCACATTTTGCCTCTTAGTAGTTTGAAAGTTTTTTGGCAAGAAAAAAAGAATTTGCTTTAAGAAAAATCTGTTAAAATACACTGGCTTTGAAATTCTATTTCAAAACTGAAGAAGGGTCTAAAAAGAATATGTAAAATAGACTAGTTAGAAGATAAATAATATGGCAAAGAGCAAAAGAGTGAGGAAGGGGACAGTATAAACAAATCCTTAAAGACTTCTGAATATAATCCTGTTATGAACAGTCTTTCCTTCCAATTGAAAATACTGCCATTGGAATTCTTTCCCTCAGCTTCCCTGCATTCCATTAAAATGGAAGAAAAATCAAGTTCCAGGACATTAAATGGTGGACCTTCAAGCACTCAGAGAATCGGTGTCCCAGAAGCCCCCCAATATTAAGGCTCGTGTTATTCTGTGGGGGTCTGAGGTGGAGATGGGGGCTAGAGGTTGCTCAGTGTATGCCACCTAGCCTCATTTGTCTTGGGTCTGGAAATACCTACTTTGCTAGATAAGCCACCACTCCACACACATGAGCAGTGCTGTGTTAGTGAGCTTGGATTAACTGAAGAAACCAACAGGTCTACAGAATTTACCTGGTGCTCTGAGTCCTATGGGCTCAGAAGGTGTGCCGTTCTTGATTGTGCTCAGCCTTTACAGGGGTCCCAGGGACCTCCATTCTATAGCACTGCCCTGGCTTCCGTGCCACATGTCCTTGGGTGTGGTTGTTCAGCTGGTCCCTAGTAGATTCCCTGGGCAGCTTTCTTCATCTGGCACACAAAACGTTTTCTCACTCCTTTTAGTCTTAGCTGGGGACTTCTGCCCCTAATGTGTTGAGGTGTGTGCAATTTCTCCTCTGAAAACATTCATCCTTCTGATAAGTGGAAACACATGCACACGCACGCACGCATACACTCTGCTCCTATAATAATTCTTCTTTGTTCTTAGTTCCCCTCACCCAGGCACATCACTACTGCAGGTAAATGATTATTCACTTTAGGGGACCAGCTTTCTGGGTTTCTTTAGAGCATATGACTGTGGGGGGCACTTTTTCTCTCTTTTGGGATGTCTTTCCAAGGCATAGATCATTGAGCTGATAAAAGAGTAGAAGAATCGCCAGTATCCACCGGGAGTTAGATTTTATTTTCCCTTATGTTCTCATGCATTCTCCAACTCAATCTCAGTGATAGTTGAATAATGTTGTTCTCATTTCTTTTGAATCAGGAATGATTTTGTTAAGCAGAGAGCAGCTTTCTGATGGTTTTAGAACGTACTTTTAAAATATAAGTAGAAATACTTTCTACTTTTTGCATAATTATCTTGTTTTCCTTTAGCTTCATCTGTATCGTACAGAGTCCTAAGAGGGAGTTCTTCTGTGATTTAGTGCCAACCCAGTGTTTAAGGTTGAGGGTCTGCTTATTATTATTTATAGAATTTGGTGATAGCCTCTAACTTGATTAGATTTTTTTATCAGTATCTTGTTCTATTTATCAAATATCTTGGAGGTTTGCCTTATACTACTAGGGTGTGAATACAATAGTCATAAAAGTGTATAAATCAATACATGTCTTTAAAATGATACACTAACAGAAGACATTTACTTAACTGGCTAGTCAATATAAAGCCATCATTTTGAAAGGCCACAAAATCACTACTTAGAATATAATTAGATTTGTGCAATCTGTATCATTTTCAAGGAGTAGCTAGGTTCCAGTAAATTTTACCTAAGGCAGAAATACTTTCTAATCAATAAATTTGCGCATCATAGAACCAGAGATACGTTCCTAAGGCGAATCCCCAAGAATATGAAGTGAGAACTATGGATTGTGGAAGGGGTTAGTTACTAGGTCTATCTATGGCTGTGTGGGATTCTTGCTTGTACACAGAATGCAGGACAGGCGCAATAGTGGCTTGGAATATAGGAGAGTCAGTGTGAAGAATGAGAAGCAGACTAAATCATGCATGATTGAAACTCCCTGGCTCTTGCTCTTAGAATAACATTTTGGTCCTTTACCCTGGCTCGCAAGGACCTACCTCTCCAACTTCAGCTCTTGTTTTCTCCTTAACTTGCTACCCAGAAGCTACACCAGCCACCTTTTTTTATAGAACACACAGAACATGGTTCCACTGCCTACCTAGATGTTTCTATGCCCTTGGCTGCCTCCTTTTGATCATTCCCATATTTTCCATCCCAGCTCAAATACCACTTCTTCAGCATCTACCCCTTCTGAAGTGGCCACATTTCGCTTTCCCTTTGTTTCACTTCACTTATTAACATATAAAAGGATCATACTTGTTATCTCTTTTACTGCCTTTTTTTTACAGCGGGAGGTAGGCTCCATGAGAACTCACCTATCTTGTTTGCCGCCACATATATGTCTAGTCTCTCAAACAGCCTGGAATGTAGTAGGCTTTCAAGAAGTATTTATGGGATGAATGACCTGGTCACTAAAGTGATTGATTAATCGTGTTATCTTGTGTGATAGCTTTTTAAGATAAAAAGTGGTATGGGATTTTATCTTTATTTTGAAAAGAAGATTTAATAGATTCCGACATGTACAAAAAAGAAATCACTGCAAGTCAGCCTGGGCTCTTCATGTAGCAGGATAGATGTCAAGCCTCATGAACAAAATATCAGAGAGTCATTTTCTTTCTGTAATTATGAAACAATCAGTGGTTATGACTTTTAGTGAGAGTTAGAAGAAGGGCCCCTTTTAGGCATGTAAAATTTACCATGTCGAGAGAAATTATTTTAACTAGGTTTGTTTTGTTTTTTTCCCCACCTATGCTTTCAGAATATAAGCACCCACATTAAATATTTCTATGTATATAATTTTCTATTATAATTTAAATTAGGCATATGCTCATATGTCTTAATTTCCTTTCTCCAATAGTCCTATTTATTGAAGGATTATTGCTTTTCTTTTGACAATGCATTTGAGTTTTTCTGTTATGAATAAATTAATCGATGTTGCTGACTCTAATAGAACCTGTTATTTCTAAGCTGTTTGGCAGCACATTCTGACAGTCTTTCTTCTTTGCAGGAATATATTGCTAAGAATTTCTGTGTCATGCAGTCCCAGATTGGCTATGATATTTTGGCAGAAGATACCATCACAGCTTTGTTGCACAACAACAGAAAACTACTAGAGAAACATATCACAGCAAAAGAAATAGAAACATTTGTCAGTTTACTCAGAAGAAATCGGGAGCCAAGGTTTGAAGTGGTTCATGCAGTATTCTTTACTAGTGGGGATTGTGCTTTATTTTTTGTTTGTTTGTTTGTTTTTTGCAAAAGAGCTTTTTGCTTTATTTTTAGAACATTTTAAAATTTGGGATTCTTTTTTTAAAAGATTTATTTATTTAAGAGAGAGAGAGAGAGAGAGAGAGAGAGACCCCGCCTGAGTGGGGGGAGGGGCAGAAGGAAAGCAGAGGGAGAATCCTTAAGCAGACTTCCTGCTGAGCACAGAGCCTGATGTGGGGGTTTGATCCCATGACCATGAGATCATGACCTGGGCCAGAATCAAGAGACAGACCCTTAACTGATCGAGCCATCCAAGCAACCCTTAAAAGTTGGAATTCTTTCACATCACTAACTTTCATGGACAAAACTATGTTGGGTTTCCTGCAAACCCAACTATTTTGGGTTATAATAATTACGAATCATGGACTTATTACCTCATAGGAAATTAAAACCTTTTATAGACATATTTAAATATGAGTGACTGTCATTCTGATCATTTATGTTTTTATAGCAATTCTAGTTTTTCAAAATATTTTCAAGTACATTGTCTCATTTAAGTCCTTGTATATTTCCATGAGGTATGCTGGTTGTATATTATTGTTATATTATGAAATATTATATTATTGTAAATTATTATTCACATTTTAGAGATGAGAAAACAGAAGCCTAGATAACAATTTGCACAAGAATACCCCAATAGTAAGGAATATTACTATAATATCATAATTACTTATGACTAATATTATGGTAATATTCCTTACTATTGGGGTATTCCATCAAATTCACTTTTTTTTTAATTTTAATTTTTTTTTATTATGTTCTGTTAGTCACCATACAGTACGTCATTAGTTTTTGATGTAGTGTTCCAAGATTCATTGTGTGTGTATAACACCCAGTGCTCCATGCAATCCGTACCCTCCTTAATACCCATCACCAGACTCACCCATTCCTCCACCGCCCTCCCTTCGAAAACCCTCAGTTTGTTTCCTGCAGTCCATAGTCTTTCATGGTTCATCTCCCCCTCTGATTTCCCCCCCTTCATTTTTCCCTTCCTTCTCCTAATGTCTTCCATGCTATTCCTTATGTTCCGCAATTCTATTGCACCATGCTGCTCTATCTGGGAGAAATGAATGTAGGAAAGTCAAGCAGACTGACAGTTTTCTTTCCTAGTTAGCACAGCAAATAAATGTTAGAAGGTAGAAATGGGCCTTTGACTCAACTAAGCCATGCTCACTTTCGTTGACTGTGTGCTGTTTTCCTATTTTACTCAATACAACATTAGCTTTCACCTGCTTTTGTTTTGTTATCCAGTTCTTGGATAGTCACGTGCACTCCTTCCTCCCCATCAACCTATTTAACCCCCGTCCCCAACCACCCAGGTTGTTAGTCTTTCAAATACAACTAAGATACTCTTTTTGGAGAGTATTTATCTGCTGGATAGTCCAGCAGATAAATGATTTTCTAAACATAATAAGTCACAGTGCTATGGGAGGAATATCACCAAATAAATAGAAGCAAACTTATATCCTTTTGTGAAACAAGATTTGTATTAAACACAAATAATTGGATGTTTAATTTGCTTCTAATGTTGCAGTAGATAAGGAACATATTAAGAAATGTTGCATGGAGGTATTAAAAATAGATCTAAAAACTTACTTTCATGATATCCCCAAGGATATTTTTATTGTGCTATTTTTATGAAGTGCCTTTTCTTAGTGTTCAATTTATTTTTTTTCTCTTGCCAGGTTTTTGGATTATTTGTCAGATCTGTGTGTTTCGAATACCACTGCTATACCTGTAACTCAAGAACTCATCTGTAAATTTATGTTGAGCCCAGGCAATGCAGACATTCTCATTCAAACTAAGTAAGCCCAGACAGAGGAGGAATTTTATTCTGTTCATTATTTGTAAGCATTGTAGCTCCTGTCATATTTGTGAATTAGCTTCTTAATTGATTTTGTATGTATAATTTATTTCAAGGCTGGTCTCAATGCAAGTAGACAACCCCATGGAGAGCTCCATCCTCTCAGACGACATTGATGATGAAGAAGTTTGGCTCTACTGGATTGACAGCAACAAGGAACCTCATGGCAAAGCTATCAGGCACCTTGCTCAAGAAGCAAAAGAAGGCACCAAAGCTGATTTGGAAGTTCTTACTTATTATAGGTAAAGAATCATAATTATCAATCTTACATGTTCATTGAGAGAAGATTCTCTGAAACCTCTAAAAGTCAGGTATCTATGAAGAGGAAATTTAAAAAGTCATGTCAAAACTAAGGTAGTGGAAATGTATAATATTATTTAAAATCTTCAAAATAAAAGGGAACATCTGTGTTTTCCACCTGCACAACTTGGAATTTTCTTATTTTTTTCACTGATTTGGAATTGGTGTGCAGCAGGGGGTTCTTTCCCTGTGATTGATTGGTATTAGATGAGAGACATGTTGGGACCATGGTGTTGGACTTGAGGGATGGCGTTGAGCTGGGTGTGTTGATCCAGCTGCAGAGGTGGCCCCAGAATAAGTTAGCCAGTAGGAATGTAGAGAGGGCTTACAACTATGTGGAGAACTAGGGCTGGAGAGAAGCTGGTATCTATGGTTATGAAAGTTCAGTGGTGGCACTTGGCAGCAGAAGTCGTTATGGTAGTCGCCAGAAGTTGGTATGTTGGGAGCAAGAACCCAGCTGGTGCCTTTGAGTTTAAGGTGTAGAAACCTCTGACGAATGCCCTTGGGAAAAGTTGGGCCCAGATGGCAGGAATCTGAGAAAGGCCGAGCACGTCTCGTGTTCCCCAATTTCTACAGGTATTGCAACAAAGCCAAGGCTAATTCTTGATCTCAGAGGTTGTTGAATCCAAGTGTAACTGATGCCATTTGGATGGGTCACATTTGGTTTGAGAACTCTAAAGTTAGAGTGTAGCTAGACATTAGGCCCGGAGCTGAGTGGGGATGGGAAGGTGAGATGGTTTTGTGGGCACTGTTATCCATAGCCCTCAGGCTAATTGTATTTGTAATCCTAGGAAGCCAAAAATGGAGAGCCTATTGACGTTTTCTTTTTTTTTTTTTAAAGATTTTATTTATTTGAGAGAGAGAGAGAGAGAACAAGCAGGGGGGAGGGGCAGAGGGAGAGGGAGAAGCAGACTTCCCGCTGAGCAGGGGTCCTGATACGGGGCTCGATCCCAGGACCCTGAGATCAAGACCTGAGCCAAAGGCAGAAGCTTAGCCTACTGAGCCATCGAGGCGCCTCTCAATGACACTTTCCACCAGATACATGTTGCTGGAACAAGTAAGAGAAATTGTAACATGAATAGACGTAGAGGCAATTTTGTGTATTTGCTGTCATTTGATCACTTCACTCACTACCAAAAAAATTTGACTCCAGTGTCATGAATACTTGGAAATTTCGGTATTGTATAAAAGTAGATGGTAGATAGTGATTGAGACTGTGCTGTTTAAGAACTTTATCAAGAGAAGACAAATAATGTAGTATGTTTCATATTTTTAAGGTACCAGCTAAACCTCTTTGCAAGGATGTGTTTGGATCGCCAGTATCTGGCCATAAACCAGATTTCTACGCAGCTCTCTGTGGATTTGATCCTGCGGTGTGTGTCGGATGAGAGCCTGCCCTTTGACCTCCGAGCGTCTTTTTGTCGCCTCATGCTCCACATGCACGTTGACCGGGATCCCCAGGAGTCCGTAGTGCCTGTTCGCTACGCCAGGCTCTGGACCGAAATTCCCACAAAGATCACAATTCATGAGTATGTTTGCAAACATTTCCTGGGCACTTTCGGTTCAGTAGATGAACTCAAAATCAAATGTCTTCAACTTTGAAATGAATATATGGAAGGGCATTTCTGTGTTGAAACTCAGGTTGTTAGTCTTTTTTTTTTTTTAACTGCTTTTTTTAAAAATTATTTTTTAAAGTTTTAATTTTAATTCCAGTTAGTTAACATACGATGTTATAGTAATTTCAGGTGTACAATATAGTGATTCAACACTTCCATACATCACCCTGTGCTCATCCCAACACGTGCACTCCTTCCTCTCCATCAACCTATTTAACCCCCGTCCCCAACCACCCAGGTTGTTAGTCTTTCAAATACAACTAAGATACTCTTTTTGGAGAGTAAAATGACAACTCTTGATAATAGAAACACCATTCTAGAAACTAATAAACAGAAATCGTATTTATAATAGGGGTAACAATTTTTTAAGTGCTTAATATTATGGTAGAAACATCTAGAAAGGTTAACTAGGTTACCTAACCTTAAGAAGCTGGGAAGTTAAAGTATATATATATTTTCCTATTTTTGAATGATTGCAATCAATTTAACTTGCTTCATATTCTTTCTTTCTAGGTATGATTCTATAACAGACTCTTCCAGAAACGATATGAAGAGGAAATTTGCACTGACAATGGAATTTGTTGAAGAATACTTGAAAGAAGTTGTAAATCAGCCCTTTCCTTTTGGGGATAAAGAAAAAAACAAACTGACATTTGAGGTATTTAATACAAACAATTAATTTGTGAGGTTATTCAGTTTTCCCCGTCAAAAATTAGATACACTGAGCATCAAAGATTTTTTTCCTCTAATATTTAGGATGTTTTGGTAATTGGGTAGTTTAGTTGATAAATATATGATTCCCTCTGCCATTGATTAAAAGACAGATTTGATGCTTTAATTAGATCTGATGTCTGATACAAAATATTTGGTTTATAATTATCTGCTACCTTCTGTTTTCCTGGATTTTGGGGGTTTCATTTATCTGTGTGAGTTTTATTGCATTTCATGAACAAAGACAATTTGCAAACACTGTAATTTGTTTGGATATATTTTTTCCCCCATCTCCATGGAAGTGAAATTTTTAGCTTCATTAAACTGAATTGAAATACCTTTGGTTTTAATATCACTTGGGGGATATAGTGACAAAACTAGAGAAAAGATGCCATTACTTGATACCTGGTGTATTAGGTATCTACTGGTGTATAACAGATTACCTCCAAACTTAGCCCAAAGCAACAAGCATTTATTATTTTATGGTTTCTGTGGGTCAGGAGTCAAAATGCGTGGTTGGGCGGTTATGGCTCAGGGATTCTCATGAATCCCTAGAAATGTTGTCCGGGGTTGCAGTTATCTCCGGCTAGATGACCTGCTGCTAAGCTCACTCATGTGTATCTTGATGGCCCTACCTTCTTGCTGGCTGTTGACCAGAAGCTTCATCTTTTTGCCATGTGACCTTTCCATAGGCTGCCCATGTCCTTATGGCATGGCACCCACAGCAAGCCATTAGAGAGAGAAAGAGAGAGCCTAAGATGGAACTTGCAATCTTCTCTAACCTATTCTTGGAAGTGGCATGCCATTACTTCTGGTATTCTGTTTATCACACAGACCATCCCTGGTGCAGTGTTGAAAAGAGACTGTACTTTGGGGACCAGTTGGAAGCTGACTGTCATACCTAAAATGTCTTATAGTGTCCAGAAGAACACAAAGCAGCATAGGGAACAAATTATTTCTGAAAAAATTCCTGTATAATATCCATTTATTAAAGTAATTCATTAACATAACCATTTATTAAGTGATATCCTACTGACTTAAATAAGTTAATATTTAGTTAAGAAATCATTCTAATGTAAATTTCTTTAAACACCTTGATACACCTAAAATCTTCTCTTTTTGGCTTCCTTGCTGGCTGTAGACCAGACACCTCATCTTGTCATCTGAGCTTTTGAGAGAGATGGCAAACTGGCCATATTTGGATTTGGTTATAAACTTGAATAAATCAGAGTTCAGTGGCTGCTTCTGCAGGCAGTTTAATTCCTAGGTATTAAAGAATTAGGAAATTTAGAAATATCTGCATTGGTTTAGGTAATATTAAAAAAAACCCCAATGTTAACTTCAGGGGTGCCTGGGTGGCTTAGTTAAGCGTCTGACTCTTGATCTCAGCTCAGGTCTCGATCTCAGGGTCATGAGTTTAAGCTCCCCTTAAAAAAATCAATATTTAAAAAAAAATCAATATTAATTTCAGTTTGTAATTTTTTTTTGTTTCTTTCTCACTCCCTGTATCTTTTTTTACTAAGGTGGTCCACTTGGCTCGGAATCTTATATACTTTGGATTTTATAGTTTCAGTGAATTGTTAAGACTAACAAGAACACTTCTGGCTATCCTAGATATTGTACAGGTCCCCATGTCATCATATTTTGAAAGATTAAGCAAGTTTCAAGATGGAGGTAAGAATTTTTGAGAAAAATTACGATCTTTTTTGGGGTGGGATAAAAACAAATCTACGGAGAAGTGGTTGTTAACATGTACCTGCTAATGTATGTGTACAAATGAAAAGTGATTCTATAATGGGACTAAGTGATAATAGGCTGGATTTATATACTTGCTTCTCAGTTTTTAAATTAAAAATTTGAAAGAAAAACTCATAGATTAATGAGTTCCATCTTTGACAACTAATGTTATGGCTAATCCATTAGTGAAAATATTATGTGTTAAAAATAAAAACATCTTAATATTTATGATCATCTTGGTATGTGTCAGATGCTGGCTCTGCTTTATAGCAGGGCATAGAGAAATGCAAAGAATTGGAACAGTAATGGTCATACCAGAGAAGCAGTGAATGAAAAACCAGTGGGAGAAGCAGTATAGTGAAGTGGATAAGAAAATGGGCTTTTGAGTCAGAGTGCTGTATTCAAATCCTGCCTTTACCAGTTATTAACCTAGGCAGGTACTTATCTTTTCTCAGAGTTTCTTTTCTCACCTGAGATATAAAGATGATAATAATAGTATCTTCCCCACAGCTTCCTTGTGAAAATTAAATGAATGTATACAGTATACTCAAGGTACTTACAATAGTGCCTATCTCATAATGCAATAAAATTTTTTTAATGGTGATTGTCTTAGGTTGGATGCTTTGCAAACAGTGAGAGATAGAGAATTGTCTGCAGAGGGTATATTGAAGAATGTGTTCAGGATATACACCGGTAAGGAAGTGAGGAAGGTAGGATTGGGCAAATGGAGTAGCTGATCCACACTGCAGTTACAACCGAGACAGCAGCTGATCCTACAGGTTAGCTCTAGAGCAGGGTGGCCCTTTGCAGTTGTCATAAATTAAGGCAAAGGTACTGAATTTTGTATTCTTGCATCAGCCAACCATTGACTGATGGCTTTATCATGGAGTGGGGTGTGAAACCTTGGGTAAGGCAGTTTCCTTTGGCCGGAGGTCATTCTTAGTGAGAGGCATCATGGGAGGTCAGCAACTATGATGTTCCACAACTGGGAGAAAAGATGCCTTAACTCTGAAGAGGGTACCTGGGTAGAGCACAGTGTGTCCACTGCAGTGTCCACTATAGAGTTAAAAAAGTAAAACCAGAAATGTAATTTCAGACTTAAGGAAGAAATATCTGGTTAAGAATTATACGTGAGGGGGGTGCCTGGGTGGCTCAGTGGGTTAAAGCCTCTGCCTTTGGCTCAGGTCATGATCTCAGGGTCCTGGGATGAAGCCCCGCATCGGGCTTTCTGCTCAACAAGGAGCCTGCTTCCCCTTCTCTCTCTGCCTGCCTTGCTGCCTACTTGTGATCTCTCTCTCTCTCTCTGTCAAATAAATAAATAAAATCTTAAAAAAAAAAAAAGAATTATACTTGAGGAACTTCCAGGTAGCTGAAGTAATTAATTACTGCTGCCTAAATCTCAATAATTTCTACATTTTCCAGAAATCTGTAGAGGCCAATAAGAAGCAAATTTAACCATATGAATCTCTCACCTTTAGCAGAACTAGGAGACAGAGGATAATTCAAACTCCAGGTATAAGTAGAAAGGTAGCGTCAGTTTTTAGTAGAGCTGTCTCACAGGTTCTCACTGCAAGCCTTTGTAGACAGTTAGAAGGTTTTGGAAAAACTGTGCAGAAGAGACAAGAAGGGATTGTGTGCAAATCATCCTCAGAAAGAAAGTCTATGCTAAGTGTGAAAATACTGACAGAGAATTCAGGTAGATAAGAGCACTGAGTAAGGAGGAAGGGGCTTAACAGTACACAAGTAACAGCTGTGGAAATGCAATGCTTCTAGAGATAGAATGGGTTAGTGTTCATCCCTAGGGATGAGGAAGAGTCACCCTTTGGAATCTTGCTGAAGGGATAAAGAAGCAAGATGATGAAATCCTAAGTTCCACAAGATAAACAAACAAACAAAAAACATTGAAGGAAATGTATGTAATATCTTTCCATTGCCACCCACCAAGAGCTAGACTTTAAAGGAATTGCACTTTGCCACTCTGACAGGAGAGGGTGTTCTTGAACTGAAGATTATGTGAACCAGCTCAGATTGTCAAACTTGTCCAAGAAATGCAGACATGAAATCAGTCCTCCTATATATGAAGCTACTGTAAGATCAAAATAGAATGGCAAATCAAAACATTTCAGTTGATGGAAATTCTTCTCTGAAAACTAACCATGAAGGAGAAGAAAATTGTAACATGAGACTCTAAAGTGAATTAAGTATCTTCAAACAAAAATTGGGATATGAAAACCACCTTGAATCATAGATTAAAAAACAGGTTAGAAGTGGACCAAAAAATCAGGAGGAGAGGAAACAAAAGTTTATTGGACTCAGGAAAGAAATAGAAGAAAATGGTAGACTTTATTCTTTTTAGATATACAGACTAAATTACATTATCAAAAGAATAGATTTAAAGGAAAGTATAATATGCACCATTGAATAAAGGCAGGAAAACAAGGATGAGAATGTCAGTGATATGAAGAAACAAGTAAAAAGAGTCAGAGAGAAAATGATTGAAACGGAAGAAAGGCAAAGAAGAACCATCATATGAATAATTGGAATTCCTCTGGAGAAGAAAAATAAAACCATGGAGCAGAACTTATATTTAAAATTACAGTCCAAGAAAACATTCTGTAAGTAAAAGATAACCTAAGTTCTCCATGGTGAAATTGTCTGGAATGATGATCTCTAAGACATAGATAGCATGATAAAACTGTAATATATAGTGTATATTCAGAGAGAATTGTGGTGTGTAGGGGGAAGTGCTATGAAAGCAAGTGGAGAAAAAAATGAAATGGTGTATAAACATTCTGTACTCTTCTTCCATCTTTTACATACATTTAAAATTTTATAAAAGTAAAAGTCTATGAGCAATATCTGAATGAAAATAAAGGAAAAGCCAAGAACAACAATGGTAAATCAGAGAGCAGGGGACATGCCAATGGTCTATCCTAGTTCTGTTTTCTGAATCTCACCAATGAGAGGCTCTTCTTAACAGTCCCAGAGGGTACATAGGAGTTGAGATGTCCATATTAAAAACTCTTCTTGGTATGATGCTTTTATAATCTCCAGTTTATTCTGAACTAAGTCATTCTTTCAAAGTTAGAAATTGATCTTCATTATTGGTCTATTGGTTTCAGTGCTCACAGTCTGCTTTCAGAGTTTTACCCTAAAGGAAAGTCTTATTTTTCCTTTCAAAATTTGCAAATAACTTGTTTGCACTCTCTCTGTCATGTCTGTGTCTGCCCTATAAGATACATTTTTTTTTTACTCTTTTAAGTTATTTATAATTCTCATATTTTCTCATGGACTCCATTCATCTCTGGATTTCTTAATCATTCTATCAGCAATTTGAGAACCATTAATTCATTTTTTCAACAAGAATTTATTGAGTTACTATTACATGCCAGACACTGTTCTATTCACTGGGAATAGAGAAGATAAAGTCCTTAGCCACAAGGAGGACAGACAATTAATAAATACAGAGGCAGAAAAAAGACAAAAAAAAAAATACAGAGGCAGAATCTCTCCCTTCTCCCTATTGGAGACAGATGATAAACAAATAAATATACACTATAACATCCCATGCTGTGAAGAAAAATAAAGTAGGGCAATATGGAGAGCGGTAGAATAAGTGTGGAGGAGGGCAGAATAGACTGAACAACCTCTGACATTTGAGCAGAGACCTACATAGGTCAAGGAAGCCAGCCCTGAGGCAGAATAAGATTGACATGAGGGAGGAGTAGCCAGAAGGCCATTTTGGCTGAGGTAAGTGAGATGGGGAAGAATACTAGGAGAGAAGGTTGGAGAACCCTGGATTGTAGAGCCTTGCAGACCTGTGAATTTGAATTTTGTTCTGAGTTTGATGCACATCTTTTGGAAGGATTTGAGAAGGATTGATACGATAATTTTGATCTGATAATTTTGGCTGCTGAGTAGAGAATGGAGAATACCTATGTGGGCGTAATGGTAGGAAGACCATATTTAGGAAGCTTTTGGGGAATTGGGTGATGGTGATGAACTAGAAGAAGAGTGATAGAGTAGGGGAAAGGAGATGAAATGGGAATTTTATAGTATTAACTGATAGGACTTGAATGTGGAATAAGAAGGAGGAGAGTCAGAGATTATTCCCAGGTTTGAATTACCATTTGTGTGAATGTGGTACTATCATCAAGGTAGAAAGGACTGATGGATGAGGGAGTTGGAGGGAAAGATTGGGATTTCTGTTTGGGCACATTCGGTTTAAATACCTATTGGGCATCCAAGTGGAGATATTATGTCGACAGCTGGATATATGAATGAAATTTTAGGGTAATGTCAGGGTAGAAAATATAAATGTGAGAATTGGTGCATAGAAGACATTTAAAATGTCAAACTGAGTAAGATCACTTAGGGAGTGCTTGTTGATTGGGAAGAAATGAGGTCTAAAGATTGAATCCTGGGACCTCCAACATTGAGCCATGAAATGAGAAGAAGTGTCAGCATGAGAGACTGGGACGGAGCAGCCAGTGAGTAAAGAAGGACCCCAGGACAATGGATATCTTGGAAGCCAGCAAAAAGTGATGCTAGATAATTTTAATTGTTTGTTGATTTATATAAATATACTTTCTACGTAGCTAATATTCATTGAGTACTCTATGTGCTAAGTGATTTTACATGGATTACCTCCCATGTAGTGTGATTTGTGCTTAACAATGACACACACTATTATTAAAATATGAAACACCACAATTTTACTCCAGTATTAAAATAAATTCATAATAGTTTTTATGAGCCAATTATAATTCTCTAAGAAACTCCATGTCATATCTATGGGAAATAGCTATATATGTCTCAGTATAAACTGAGACTCAGAGGTTTTTTTCCTTTTAGGACTTGTATGTCGAGTAGAACAATGTCTCTTGATTTGGGGAAATACCTTTTCCTAATTGGTAGAAAGGGGTTTGTGGATTTTGGCTAGATTTTTGGAATCTGAAAGAATGTGCTTATCCCCTTAGGAGTAAATATCCAAGAATTCCGTTATCCTAGTTTTTGGTGTATTGAAATTAATTTGAATTTAAGGACCATCATTTCAAGATCCCTTCTCTTGATATCTACAAATCAGGGAGTAAATTATTTTTTATACATTCCTATGATTGGGTACCTAATACAAAATGTGAGAAAACACAGTTTATTGTTAAGCATGATTTGATAACATTTGTAATTGAATTACAGATACCTCTGAGAGATGTTATTCTTCCTTCCCCTCACCCCTAGAAATCCTTTCCGAGGATTTATTTTTGCTTTTCCTAATGTTCAACATTTATTTCATGTTAACTTGCATTATTAACTTTTTAGAAAGTTTTATTTAAATGTACAACTATAGAAAAGCATATTCAGGGAGATTAATTAACTTGCCCAAGATGCACTAGTAAGTTAGCAACATTGCTAAGAGTTAAACCATAAGAAATTAGTCTTCCTATCATTTGTACCACTTACTTATTTATTAGTCCAGTAATTATTATTTTTAAGTCCAGTATATATATAAATATATATACACACACACACACACACATATACACATACACATATATTTTTCTTTATCTAGTCTTCAAATTTATTGAATGATGATGACATAAAGCTGGATTTATAATATCTGTATTTGTCAGCCAAATCTAGAGATAAAATCACAGTTTTATAGTATTCGAAGCTTGTGTATATCGTGTTGCTACCAATATTGAGTCATATAATGTAAACTTAACGTTCTTCATCCAATAACTGATATCATTTGCCATCCCTGCTTGGGGCCTGTTGAGTTGCCTCAGTTACTCAGAGCTTCTGGAAAGCCACGATGATGTCGAGGTCTATGGAAAGTGCTACTCAAGTGTGTATCAGTTAAAGACCAGGGAGGAAACAGCACGCTCTGCTTCAGGAAAGCAGAGTACTCTATGTGCTAAGTGGCCCTTCATATACAAAAGGGTGGGAAAACCACAGAGACAGTGCAGTACCTACCATGATGTAGTCCAATGAGCTAATATTTTAGAAAAGTTGCAACTGAGGTTAGAATTTTGGTTCATAAATTTTTTTTTAAAGTGTATGGGTTCGGTCTCCTAAATATGGATATTTTTTAAGCTAAGTAAACAAAATATAGGGTTTAAAATAAAAGGAAATCGGGACAAAGCAATGTCATATGCCTCTAGACGTGAGCCACTGAGAAGGATATAACATCACCTAGTAAGTATCTCTGACAAAAATTCAGAATTTCCAGCCAATCGTGAAGAATTATGAGGCAAGTACAAATTGTGGGGTATTTTGTGGAACAACTGGCTCAAACTTTTCAAAAATGTCCATGTCATGAAAGAGAAAGGCTAAAAAAACTGTTCCAAATTAAAGGAGATTAAGGAGACATGACAGTTAGATACAGTATGTGATTTTGGATCAGAATAAATATCATGTACAGAAGATATTATTGGCACAATAGGTGAAATTTGAATATGGATTGTATATTAGGTTTTGGTAGTAGATCAGATTTCTTGAATTTTATAATTGTACTGTGGTTATGTAAGAGGATGTACTTTTTTTTTACTGAATATAAGGTGAAGAATTGAGAGTCAAAAGGTCAGGATGTGTGGAACTAACGCTTAAATAGTGCATTAAAGATATGTGTTTATGTATATATATAGAAAGAGACAGAGAGAGGATGCAAATACGGCCGGATTTGTGAATCTCATAAAACTGGGCAGAAGGTATTATAAGAGTTCTTTGTATTATTCTTGCAACTCTTCCCATAAATTTGAAAGTGTTTCAAAACAAAAAGTTAACGACTTAAATAATCAGCCAAGTAGGAAAATGATTTGTTATATATAAGATGACACTTCAAACTTAAAGCATTATCTTTTGTTCTAGGAGGCGTGTTATTATAGCTGAGTTCTATTAGACTATAAATTCCTAACAAAGGTTCTATTAGACTCTCTCAATTCTTAACAAAAGAAGCAAGAGAGAACACATTTCTGGAGTCTCCAAATGTGGAGACAGGCTTTCCAGGGCTGGGAAAAATTCCTGTGGTACAGGATGAGACAGAGGTTGATGCCAGAGAGGAAATCCCAGATTGTGGAAAGTACCTGGGGGGGAAAAAGACTGTTACTTGAAAGGACAACTCATGGGAGCCATAGCAATGTGGCCAAATTACAATACCCAGTGTAGCATCATATTGGCTCTTTGATATTTGAGTGATCTGGATTTTATTTTCCTATTTTAGTGAAACCTTATTCAGTTGGAAGTCATTTGCAAAGCACGATTTTTTAAAAGTAGGGAGTAATTTTATAAGCATTGTTGCTAGATGAACCAGTCCCTTTAAGAAAGCGATAATAATCTTCTTTTCTCATACCGTGTCTGGAAAATTCTGTGCCATCGAACCAGGTCTTTTTTTATCCTTCTGATCTCCTTACCACTTACTAATTCTGCTCCGGCACAGTTGGGGTTGGACATTCAGAGAAATGTGTTTGGTCGCTGTTTGGTAGGTCAGACCCAGCGGAGCGGAAGAAGCAGCATGGACCGAAGGAAAGGGCTGAGAGTTCCTGGAGTTCCATTTCGTGCGGGCCTCAGTGGCGCCACCTTAAGGAGGGGGTGTGCACCTGCAGCATTCATTTGTGTTTCTGGGAAATCCTGTAGGTTTAGATGTCAGGGATTAGTGTTTGAGATTCTGGGGATGGCTGGCTTGGAAAGTGGCAATTCCAGACGTTTTCCTCTTTTGGCTCTTTGGGAACAGTGGAGCCTACTGTGTGCCCCAGTGAGTTATCCTTATCCTAGAGTTGGTTGGGGGTCTGAATCTAGCCCCCAGGCTGTGACTGCTCACCATCACTGTGGCTTTCCGTTGGCATGCTCGGCAGAAATTGCTAGACCCAGAAGCAGCTTTTCGTTTTTGTGCCTTCGAGGGGGTCCGTTCAGAAAATGATGCAGGCATAACAAAAAAAAAAAAAAAAAAGAAAGAAAATGATGCAGGCATACTCGCACGGAGATGCTGGGAGCGGGCACTGTCCTTTCCTGTGCTATAGTGAAATAGAAGGTCCTGACCTTCGGAACCACCCATCCCATACCTTTCATTGGCTATGTACTCACGACAAAAAATACTGTTTTCAGACAAATGTATTCACTCCCAGCAGGCTATGCTGTTGAGTCAATTTGCTTTGCCTAATACCTATCATTTGCTCTCAGTGATTTAGAATACACAGGCACCATTCAGTGTAATTGATCTTTTGGGTGGAAAGATTATGTCAAGCAGTGCTCTTTGTCACGTATAGAAGTGAAAAGCCAATGCATATGCTGGCTGATAAGACAGATATTTTCTTTCTTTAAAATTTTTTTAATTTAAATTCAATTTAATTAATATAGAGTGTATTAGTTTCAGAGATAGAATTTAGAGATTCATCAGTTGCATATAACACCCAATGCCCATTCCATCAAGTGTCCTCCTAATGCCCATCACCAGTTACCTCCTCCCTTCCAGCAGCCCTGTTTGTTTCCCAGTGTTCAGAGTCTCTCATGGTTTGTCTCCTTCTCTGATTTTGTCTTATTTTATTTTTTCCTCCCGTCCCCAAATCAGTTTTGTTTCTTAAATTCCATATATGAATGAAACCATGTGATATTTGTCTTTCTCCAATGTACTTTTGAAAGGACATTCTATTTAAAAAATTATACTTTTCTTCCTCTTTGTGCCTGCTGAAGGATATACGATCCAAAGACTGATACTACTACTAATTAAGATCACTTTTTTATAGTAGGATGGGTATATTTTGTTTTCCTAGAGAGTCATTCAAATATTTGGGAACACATGTGAACACAACTTACGTTCTTCTAATGAAAACATAACACGTTAACTCTGCATAGTGAGAAAGTCTCATCTGCATTTAAACAGAATGCAGAACATGACACAGTCTGGTTTGGGTCTAACTCAGCATTTAGTTATCCTGTCAGTGTCTTTCCACTTGCCTGTTTGTTGTTTGAATGGAACTGGGATTCAAATTTAAGCCTCCAACATGGAGCAATAAAGTCTTAACCCTGGCGTATGACATTGGCCTAGTTAGGGTGTCTAGGCCAAGACTATCATTTCTTTTCACAATTGTCTCCCCAGCCTTGAACTCACCACAGTGTGAAAAGGTGATATATCAGAAAACTACCAAAACACCAAATAAGAGCCGAATAGTTTCTTGTAATCTTCTGTCATTTTTGCTTTTTTTACAACTTCAAATTCTTGGGAGTTTCCATGGTCAAGCCCTGAAATGTGGGCCAGATCAGTGACCATAATCAGGGACCAGATAATCTCTTTGGTTGGTGTACATGTATTAAGGTGTCGAAAATGGGAAATCGCTACAAAAGTCAAATGGAGAATCCCATTTACTTTTAGGATTCCCTTTCTTTTGAGGCTTGGATTTGGAGCTGAAAGTGCCTTTGGTTTTAGAGAATAAGAAACAGATAACCACAATGCCCTGAAAGAATTGGAGCTCCCCTGGGTGAGTTAGAGTCCTGTGGGTTCCACCCAGGGGAGGGAAGAGATAGGACAGGTAGGTGGTAAGAGGCACTTCAGATGTCTGTCTGTCTGGGAGCATCTCTTGCCCCAGGAGATTTGGGGAAGAGAGTAAGAGCAAGCTAACTCTCTATCTTGCAGCAAACAACTAGCCATTTCTTCAGTTTAACTTTATTATTTATTTATTTATTGGGTCTTGGAAGGGACTTTACATGATCCACCTTGAAATGCTTTTTCTGGCAGCATAGTTGCTGTTCAAAAGAAGGGAAATGGAGATGGGAGGTGGAGCAGAAACATTTTTTAATATTGTTTTATGGGTGGGAAAGGAAGAAAGTATTTGCAGGCAAGATAGCTGCCAGAAAATAGTTTCTTCCTTTATAAAATTAGATTAGCTTAACTGTGATCTTTACGGTCTCTTTCGGCTCAAAACTGTGATTCTTTGAAGATTAGTGTGTAATTCTCCTTCACTCACTGATTCTTTTTAACGTGTGTTGCAAAACACTCCTTTTAGCCAATATCCACGAAGCATTTGTCTCCTAGTTAATAGCGGTGATCGCTCTTTGTAAAGCCACCAGCTAGAATGCCTTGAAATCAGAAGTCTTTGTTCACTGATAATATTGAGTGTATCACAAAACAAACAAACAAACAAGCAAGCAAGCAAGTAAGCAAGCAAGCAAAGGATTTACCTGGTTGCAGGTGAGGCTGAGGACATTACGTGGAGGTGGGGATGACAACGAACAGAAATAAGGTTTAGTACAATGACCATAACTGGGGAGCCAATACCAAAGGTCCAAGGTAGCTTTTATTTTAAAGGCTCTTTCAAGTGTTCCTTCATCTTCTTTTAATTTTTCATCTGACTGAGCTCTTTCCAGGTCTCTATAAAGGATGTAAGTTTGCGGGGGAGTTCACAGTGCTCAGAAGTGTTAGCAAGTTTTACTTACCTGCAGGGAGAACATAGCACTGTTACCATTCATCATGTGAAAATCTCTTGCAGGGATCTCCAGACTTCTTTTTTCCCATTCTGCCTCTCAAGATTCCTCTTTGGATGGCCTCATTCTTTGACTTGTCCTCCTTCATCTCTGCTGTCAGGGATGTCCCTTTGCTTCAAACACATCTGCCTTATCTCCAGTATGTGTCTTGTTCCTCACACCTCCCTTCTTCCTGTATGCTGTTCCCTTCTGCCTACTACTTCTTCCCCTCAGAATCATGTATTTCTAGTAAAGGAAGCTTTTGACTCCAAGAAGAGGCAGGGACATGCGTGTAATCCTCTTCACAGCTCTGGGATTTCTCTTGTCTCTTTGTGTATGTGAGTACCATTCAGATGAGCGTGTTCTCATAGTACCTTGAGATTCTTCCACGGATTTTTTAAAAAGCTTATTTATTTATTTACTTGAGAGAAAGAGAGAGAGGAAGGGCAGAGGGAGAGAGAGAGAGAGAGAACCCTCAAGCAGACTCGCCGTTGAGTATGGAGCCCAATGCAAGGCTCCATCCTAGGACCCTGAGATCATGACCTGAGCTGAAATCAATAGTTGGTTGCTCAAGGGACTGAGCCTCCCAGGTGCCCATCTCCCACTGATTTTTAAATAAGAACAACCATAGCAGCAACAATGATGCCAACATCCCCGAATCTCTGGAGTTATTTATTGCAAGTTGTGTTCCCCAGCAAGCGGACCCTAAGCCGTAGATTAGCAGGAAGGAGGTTTATCAGGTTACTCTTTGGGTCAACACCAGTGGAACGGAAGGCAAAGGAGCCGGATTGGGCAAAGGGAGAAATCAGGTTGTGATGCCAACCTAGTGGAAAACTCTGGGGTGAGGGGAGATGTCTGCATTTGGGATGTTCTTTCAGAGTTGTCTCCCATTGGAGTGAGGGTGGGGAGGAGCCTTCATGCCTCCATGGGCTGTCCTGCAATGGATGTGTGGCCTTGCTTGAGGCAGCTCTCTTTAGACTCGTCAGTCCCCACACAGGACTGACATTTGAGAGCTGTCCTCAATGTAGCTACTCAATGAGTCCCTCCCAGCAGGTGAGGCCGTATATTGTCCCTCATCCCTGAAAGGGCATCTGGGCAGGACTATCACTGTATCCACCATAGGAATCTTACAGAAAAATACCGTGATTGGAAAAATTATAGATCGAGATTAAGATCTCATAGGAAATACAGATCAGGAAGAAAAAAAATGATTATGATCTTATAGGAAATAGAGATCAGGGAGAAAAGTAAAAACAACATTAAAACATTTCAATGTACAACCAAGTTCTAGATACTAAAAATTTCTAGAAGCTGCCTACTTCGAAATGCCCCGGAATCACTGGCATCAGAAACCTGTTCTGGGAAGCAAGTCTTTTCTGGACTCCTCTTCTTCAGATATGAAGGAAGAATTTCTGTGACATTCTGATCTTTGGGGGTGACATTCTGACATTCTGAGTCTGGTTCTCCTGCAGCTTTGTGCTATGCTGATTGTGCCTCTGAGTTCTTTCTGGCTTAATGCACCTGCCACCCCCCTTCACCCCCCCCTGCTGCCAGCTTTAAGCTTTTATAAGTTTTAAAAAGAAATGCCTGTGTAACTGTCCAGTTTTCTCTTACTTATCAATAAAGCCTAAAAGGACTTTATCCCGCTCTGGGCTTAATCCTCTCTCCATATATCTAGAAAGTTTCAAACACAGGATCTATGTTAGATCATGTTCCTTTTAAAACTCAAATGCATGTCTAAAAATAGTTAGAGAATAACTATGTAATATGTCTACTTTATACTGAATTTCTACCATGTGCCAGGCCACACATTGGCAAAACATTACTATAAAAGGGTATTTATTATTTATAGTCAACACTTAACACACCTCCAGATCTTTTGCATACTTTTACTTTTTTTTAAAAGGCTATTTATTTGTCAGAGAGGGAGGGAGAGAGAGTGAGAGAGAGCGTGCACACACAAGCATGGGGAGCAGCAGGCAGAGGGAGAAGTAGGCTCCCAACTGAGGAAGGAGCCTAATGCAGGACTCGATCCCAGGACCTTGGGATCATGACCTGAGCTGACGGCAGACACTTAACCGACTGAGCCATCCAGGCGTCCTGCATGCTTTTACTTTCAATCCTTATTGCACTCCAGCAATTAGTTATTATGGTCACTGTTTGTCCAGGAAATTGCCCAAGATCATGTAGCTTAGAGCTTGCTGAGCCGAATTTTGAATTCAGATTTCTTTTCCTTTTTTCCCACTTCCTTAAAAGGCCCACAGCCCTACAGTTGATGTTCTTTCTGCTATTATTATACTACTTTCTATCTAGATGATTTCTTCATCTGCAGGGATACTGTTTTCTACTTTTTCCAAGTTTAGTTTCCAAGAAAGTTTAGTATTAAGCAGTAGGCGTTTCCTAAAGAGTTTTGAATTTACTTGAAACGATTATAGGTCAGATCAAAAATGATTTTTTAAACCAATAATCATCTCTTCTTGAATGGTTGGCTTGTCTCAGAAACAAAGTTTCAATCACAAGTCTTAAAAGTTTTACCACTTAAATATCTCTTGAAGTTGGATGTTCCTCTTTATTCCCTACAATAAATTTCTGACTGGTCTCCCTGAGTCCGTTTTTGGCCCTTTTCTCCACATTCCAACCTGAGGATCCTTCTAAACACATACTCTAGCTCTCTTACTAGCTCTCATCTTCTCTGGAGAATAACTCCGTTCTTTAAGTTGATGCCCAAGGGTCTTCAAAATATGCATCAGATGTCTCTAGCTCTGTCTCTTGCTGTTTCCCCAGTAATTCTAAACAGTTTTTTCTTCTTAGACACATTTCTTTATCTCATGTATACTTTCATAAACTTATCTTTAGGACGTGTGTATGTAAGTGCCACACCTTACATAAATATGCATGTATTTGGAGGACAAAAGTATTTAGAGGTCCTAATATTCAAGTATATATTTGTATCTTTCTTTTCTTAACTCTGCAATTATGTTTTATAAGTCGCTTTTTTTTTTTTTTCCCCAGTAGACTTACGAAAGGCTCTAGATTCTTAGATTTACCATCTGGATAATTCCATAATAAAGTTTCAGATTTATTGACCGAGAGAAGCAAAGTGGGGAGAAAAACTATGAAAACATATTCTCTTTCTGGTTCTATAAGCTGGCTTCTACCATACATAATATACTATTATTTATATATGAGCCTTTTGAAAATATCTATTGAGTGAAATGCATCTGATGAATGTATGTAAATTACATGTTTTATATAAATATGTAAGTATTTGAATGTTAAAAATATCTTCTGGACCATGACATACCAAATATAGGATTGTTTTTCTTTTAGTACTTATGACCTTCTATTTTCTCTTTCCAAACTTGCAATGAAGGAGAGAGAACATGAGAAATGCCAGTTCATGATAAAAAATTTCCTTGTATTTTGTTCCTGCAGTTTTATTTGAGCAGTTTTAGTGATTAATGTTATACCTTTTCAGTGATCTCTGATGTACCGTCTTAATAGAGTAATATGATTGAAATATTCACTTGCTAACTGTGTAAGTTAATAAATTTCACAAGGACTTAATGGGTATGATGCACGCATAATTTACATGACACGCTAAGTCATGAAGTACCTCTTCCTTTTGGAAGTATAACTTTTGGTTCTCTCAGTCAGATGTTACATAAAGTTATAATACATAAAATTATTTTTGTTGGAGTTCATCATTGATTGACCAGTAGAAGCAGGAGACTGATTTTGTGTTTGGTGGTGTTTCTGTGGGATTTGTCAGAAACAAAGGCATCATGTGTAGTTTTTTGTGTTTTGGTTTCCCAAAGGTATCAGCCACACAGTGGGTGGAGCACCTTTCACAGTGTAGTGTGGAATTTATTCTTAGTCTTTAAGCTATAGAGTGGCTCTGAAGCCTCCAGGGTTACCTAGGAATGATATGAATGATTCCTAGCACCCAGGAAGAGTTACTACCATTACCATATTGGGTTAATAAGACAGAATCAATACCCAGAGATGACCTCACAAATAATGAGAATGACTGAGGAGGGCCATGTCGTCTTCACCTCCTCTCCTCTCCTACTATTTTTCTCTATCTATAAATACTATTTGAACCTCAGAATCTGATGCCTCGAGGTGTTAACACACTGGGATACGTTCCCCAGTTCTCTTAATTTCTGCTGAAGAGAGTCCACCAGTGACCTCCAATAAGGTATATTGTTGGAACCTAAACATAAATTCATAGAATGTTAGCATATAAAGGGACTGTTGAAATCATCTATGCAATATACAAACTTCAAATCTCCATACAACACCCATTACAAATGGTCATCTGGGATCTCCTTGAACACTGGAGCGACCAAGATTTTGTTGCTGCAAAAGGCAGGTCTTTCTTATTTCCAAGAGCTCCAATTCTTAGGTTTCTTTTGTTATATTAGGTCTGTTCTGTTATATTACCCTAAATCTATCTCCCTCTGACTTCCAGTTAGCAGTCCTACTTTTGTTCCCTGGAGCCACATTGAAATCAAACATCACTTCCACATATCTGTTGCCTCTGTGTTTGAAAATGGCCAGTGTGTCTGTCGCCTGCTTGTCTCCTCCTCTCTGGGTAATTTCTTTAACTATTCCTCTTAGGATTCAGATGTCACTGATCCCTGGTCTGACCAGCACAGAGGCAAGGACGGTGACTTTCTCATTCATTAGGAACACTTTACTTTTGTAATGCAGTCTAGGTGAACTGGGTGTCTTTGGTAACAAGGACACAGTATAGATCCTCATGGAACTTGAACAGAACTGAAGTTGAATTTGTGCTCCGTTATATCACATTTTTCCATCATATACTTTAGTTGGTTTTCTTGGGCTCTAAGTACAGGGCATTTTGTTTTGATTTTATCATGTTGTTGGTGTAGTTTGGGGATTTGACGGAATCATTCACTATGTTGGTTATCCTTCTTTGTTTCATGCTACCTTTGCATTTAAGAAACATGCTATCTCTGACTTCACCAGTCATCAACAAAAATACTTTTCTGGTTGAGGCAATGGTAGAGCAGCAAGGAACTAGAAGCCCTTCTGTACTTTAACAATGATTGATGTACTAGTACTCTTTGTTTATGATCATTTAACTAAAATCATACCTATGAAACTACATTATTCGATGCACGTATCTATAGCGTGATGATGGATCAGAACAGTGGTTGCTCTTGGTGGTGGTGGTGAGGGGGAAGGTAGAGGAGAGGAACTGGAGAAGGGCACAAAGGAGCTTCTGGAAATGGAAATGTTTGGTATCTGGATGACATGTGGTTTATAGGGGTGTATGTCCTTCAGCAGAACTGCTAAAACCTTTCATTTAAGATCTGGGCATTTCATTGTATCTAAATTGTATCTCAATTGAAAACAGTATGTAAGTTCATTTATTGCTTGGATTACCAACTGTTAAGAATTAAAGTCAGCTTTGCAAATTAAAATCTTGGGGTTTGGAATATTGAAATGCCTTTGTCAGTATTTGACAGTGATGAAATCGAAAGTAGGATGTAGAACTCAACCACTGTTTTGTATGAATTGCTTTTTAAATTCATCCTTTGAATAATACTTCTTTAGGGTGTGGGTGGGATGGGAAATAATTTTCTTTTAAGCAGTCTACTTGATATTCAAAAAAAGATGGATAATAACATTACTATATTTTGGTAACGTGTGTTCAATAGGTTTTGCTTTGTTCTAATTCTAAGGTTTTGGAAAGTTGGAATGTGTAAATGGTTTATCAACATACTGTATTCAATGAGTATTTGTTTAGAATGAAGAAAATTAGGTGTCATGTCTATTTTGTTCACTGAGTATTCTTTATAAATCACTTCTCTGAAAGTCTTCTCCTTTTTGAGGTGATACTGTGTGTCAATCAAGACAGAGTGTAAGAGATTATGAGCTATGATGGAACCACACATTCCTTAGTAGAATGGTAGCCACTCTAATAGAACATGATGAAATGGAGAATAGTTGTTTTTAAGAGATGTAGTAAAAGCATGCACATGTCCTCCACTTTTCATTTTGAGGTAATACATTACTATTATATGATACTTTTTATTCTTCATGACTTTTTTGCACGTGTTATATAGTCTTATTCTCACAGGACTTAAAACGTATTTTGTTAGATTAAGAGTATGTACATAGGATGGTGAAATAATTTGAGAAAGATCATACTGATCTAAATCTTCCACTCCATTCCAGGCCTAGTTCGAAATCGTGTCTCTTCAGTGAAGCTGCCCTTTATTCTCCTCACCCTAAAATAATTTAAAAAATTAAATTAAAAGTTTAATTAAAAAAAATTTTAGGGGCTCCTGGGTGGCATAGTTGGTTAAGCATCAGACTTGATTTCAGCTCAAGTCATGATCTCAGAGTCATGTGATCAAGCCCTACATTGGGCTCTGGCGCTTAGTGTGGAGTCTGCTTGAGATTCTCTCTCCTTCTCCCTTTGCCCCTCCCCCTGCTTATACACTCTTTCTCTCTCTCTCAATAAATTAAAAAAGGCACTTTTTTTAAATTAAAAAAAATTTCCTAAGCAATCTTCGTACTGCCCATGCTATACTATAACCATCTCAACTGCCTTGTATTTCTTCTTAAATTTTTTTATGGATATATTTTATGTTTTCCTAGCCATGTTGTCAGTTCTACTTTTCCTATGTCCACCCATCCCCACTGTCCCTAGAATAGAGCCAGATGAACATTGGTTATTTAATACTTTCTCAGCAAGAGCTGCCCTTAAAATTAAATTGTGCAATGCAAATAAAATGCTCCGAGTAGTGTGTGGCCCATCATATGTAATAAAAGCTGGTCGGATAAGTTCTCTTGGGAATAATGTGACCAAATTCATTATACGATTAATAGTAATTTCACATTTTTAGTGCACAGTTTTAATTAGAATCTTTGCTTTCTGGGAGTGCCTGGCTAGCTCACTCAGTAGATCATGCGACTCTTAATCACAAGGTTGTGAGTTCAATCCCCATGTTGAGCATGGAGCCTACTTTAAAAAAAAAACAAACAAAAAAACTGTTGAAAAAAGAGAAACTTTGCTTCCTGCATTTGGTAGGTTTTCTGAGTTCGAGTGTAAAATCTTTGGAAACTTGTAAGGTGATGGTCTATTAGCAAGGCAGAATGGTTTGGGGAAAAAAGCTGCATGTTGATATTTGTTGGCCTCTCTCTGAAGCCCTGCCACTTTCTGGCAGAGTAAAGTGGGATGGATACCCTAAGCCCCCACCCTACCATGAGGGTGTATGTGACCTAGCAAAGTACATGGGATGTGATTTGCCCTTGATGAGGGCAGACTTCATGATTCCCCTTATCTCACTGGTATCTATTTTATTACTTTTTCTTTTCTTTTTAATGAACAAGTTTTCAAGGAACATGAAGTTATATATGCTTTTTTGAAAAAGTTTAGAAAATTTGGGAAAATATAAAGGAGAGCAAGCAAAAACTCACCTTGAGGAAAGATGGAATATTTTTAGTATAAGATCCCAATTTTTTAATAAAAATGTCAATCTCATTTCAGTAACTCATTTATCAAACCTTTTTTTCTTTTATTAGTGCATTACTCTAGCAAACATTTATTGGATGACTCCTGTGTGTCAGGCACTGTTCCAGGCGTAGGAGACAGAGCGGTGAACTAGGCAGAATCTTTGTTCTTCATGGAGCTTATGTGGTTTTTTTTGAGGGGAGTATACAACAAGCACATAAACAAATATAAAATATGACCTGAGATGGTGATAATGGTATGGCTGAAATGTAAAACAGGTGCGTGTGTCCACAGTGATGGCAGTCCGCCTTTAGAGAGGGTGGCCAGAAGAGGTCTATCTCAGGAGACGACATTGTACCAGAAATCATAAAGGAGTGAGAAAGCAAGTTGAGTGACCATCTGGTTAAGAGCACTCCAAGCAGAAAAGCATGTTCCCAGCAGGTCCAGCACAAGGCTTACAAACCCAATGGAGACTGGATTATCCAACTCTCTAAAATCCTGTCATCTAACTTTGAACTGGGAATGCTGGTTACCTGTTGTTTTCTTAGGGTGTTAAATCCTGATCTCCCATTTAATCCAGGTTCGTACTGTGGTACCCATTGCTCTGCTTGTATTGCTAGCTTCATTAAGGCTTTGATCTTGTGTTAATGTTTTTGTTTGTTTTGCATATAGAAAAGTCCTTTTAAAACCCAACCCTCAACCACTGGGAGGAAGCACTGCTCCAGAGAATGTTCAAAACAGAAAAGCACTCCAGTTCTAAAGTGTAGGTGTCTTCCAGCAAGTGGAGGTTTATAAGGAGCTGCTGAGCAGGGATGGGAAGGAGGAAGATTTCCTGAGACATGTCTTTATGGTTTAACATCATTCTGTTTCAAATGAATTATTATAACAGCAGATGCATTTTTTTTTTTAAAGATTTTTGTTTTATTTATTTGACAGAGAGAAAAACAGCGAGAGAGGAAACACAAGCAGGGGGAGTGGGAGAGGGAGAAGCAGGCTTCCCACCAAGCAGGGAGCCCGATATGAGGCTCGATCCCAGGACCCTGGGATCATGACCTGAGCCAAAGGCAGACGCTTAACGACTGAGCCTCCCAGGCACCCCCAGATGCATTTTTTAAAAAAATCCAGCTATGAAAATATGTCTCAGGGAAGGAAGAATGGTTTTTGGGTTATCCATTTTTTGGCTTCTATTATAAAACATTGAGCTGACTTTAGTAGTCACAGAACAATTAAATTGCTGTGAACAATTATTCACAGAACTCTTCTAATCACATATTTCTATGATCTCTTATAAATGCTGAGAAGGTCCCAGAAATGACTACTTGAAATCAAAACACTGGAAAATTCAAATAATCGTTTCTTGTGTTATGTATTTCTAATGGAAAAAGATAACAAATAAAGATGCCTTTAAATTAAATGAAGTACCAATAGTCATAAGGTAAATTTCAATCAAGTAAGATGCTGTTAAATCTCTTATGCTTTCTAGAAATCCACATAACTGTTAACGATTGTTGAGTGCAGTAATGCTCACAAGCAGTAATATGACTTCTGAATAGGTATAATTAAATCATGGTCAGCTCAGCTTCCATGTTATGTGGATCTCTTATGGCTTTTTACTTCTCTGAAATTGGCAATGGGAACTTGACTCATCGGAACCATCAAAGAAACAAATAAACAAACAATGTATTCTCAGTCCACTCCCAGCCACCATTCCTGTTAGGCATTTAGTATACCTGTTTACTTTCCTAGTTTTTCTCTTGAGAGAATTAGGATTAGTAAAACTATTCATACAATCATGTAATAAAAGGACCTGAAAAAAAATAAAAAAAGGAAAAAAAAGAAAAGAAAAGAAAAGGACCTGAAAAGTCCGTCTGCTTTTATTTCTAAGCAATTCCTTCTTTCTTACTTTGGTTTAACATTTTTTCAAACCATCTCAACACCCTTTACATATAAATCCAAATTCTGGCTGCTGGATTAATAAAAAAGACATAGAAAAGCTGAATTTTTAGGGGTTAGTCAGTCCAGAGGATTTATATGGTTACACAGTAGCCTTTCCACTGAAAACTTTTTAGTAGCATTAAGTAATTATGATTGAGAGGAGAAATGGTAAGATTTCTTCTTTGGCAGTGTTGAAAACCGATGGCCTCTGACTTATCTCAACAGTTGAGAGTCAGGAATTTTTCTCTGGAGAATGGATACTTGGGAGCCTTGCATGTCTGTGATTTATGTGGCATTTGACTTATGTTTTCCAAGCTGTGATAGTTCACAATTTAAGCACTTCTCATCACCACCAAGCAACTCGAGAAAATATAGCATCTTTTAATTTGAGTCCTCTCAGTTGGCCATACATGGAGATGTCAGGAGAGTTTTGTGGCGACCATGTGCCACAGGCATCCAAGGATGTGGTAGAACTGGAATGAACCCCTCCTTTACCCCCTCATGTCATTGACAACATGTGTTACGTATTATTATGGTTCTGGCCTCTAGATTTTAATTTCTTGGTGACAGGATCTATATTTGGGGAAGAGAATTGTCTGGACTAACTTTCTGTGTAATAATCATTTGGATTAAATGATTATTTTCTATGCAAATCTAAGTAAGATGCAGACACTGTGGGTGCCAAGGATTTCTGTGTGAATCAGGGATAGGAATAACAAAGGAGCCTGTTCTGTGTTAGTGGTGAGAAAGCATCTCCTGGAGGCTGACACATATATATGCTCGAATCGAGATTCGGGTAAATATACTAGTTAAACCCTGGTGACCCCAAACCATTGCCAACCACCAGATGTGCATCCCTGCAATCCACGTAGCAAACAGTGGAGGGATTTGGAAGTAGTTAACCGCTGTGATTGCTTGAGAACCTCAGAAAATGAAGCATTCTGCCTCAAGGTTGTTCTCCTGGCAAATAGGGCTCTCTCGAATCCTTTATCTCAATCTTGTCTAAACTTGGAAATGACCTTTCATATACATTTTTTCTTTCTCCTCCTCTTTTTTGGTTTATGCCAACAGCAGTCAAATAAAGTTCATAGACTCTCAGAAGGAAAACCAGTGAACTTCTGCCTGGAAGATGCCACTGTAGGAAAAAAAAAATGGTACTTCTCTGCCTACTCCAAAATGTGCTATTTGAGCCTCACCCTCTTTTCTGTACACGAATTTCATATATGGATAAGATAATAAGTTTTAAAAGGTATTTCGCTTTTCACAGTGATTACCAGTGGCTTGATGATATTTGTGGGTTGGTCTGCGCAAGAGCATCGAGATTTTTTTGAGTCATCCTTTCAATATTTTCCTTTTCTTTATTTGTTTGCCTTTTGATCCTGTAGGTATTCCTGTAGCTTATACTCTTCACTTAGAGCTGAGAGTTTTATCTCATCCCATCTTATTTCCATTTCCCTTTCTCTTGGTTTATACCCTGAGACACTCAGGGAAAGGAAAATGATTTGCCTTTGCTTGATTCTTAGGCCTTTGCTTGAAGCAAAGCTCCATGAACATAGATGAAGCAAAGACCAGTGTTCCAAAAGAAAAGTAGACCATTGTTCTTTTGAGTCCTGGCTGCTTGTTGTGGGAATTTAGAAGTGAGAAACAATAGGCTGGAGAACATAGATTGGAGCAGTGTCAGGAGGATCCTTGGGTACAGCTGCTCATGCTCAGCAGGAGGCGTGAGTGTATGTGCAGTTTTACTGGAGGACAAACAAATGAGAAGTCAAATCAGAGCGGGAGACAAACCAGGAGAGACTCTGGACTCCAGGAAACAAACTGAGGGTTACAGGAGGGGAGGGGGTGAAGGGATGGGGTCACCAGGTGATGGGTATTGAGGAGGGCATGTATGGTGAGCACTGTTATACACAACTAATGACTCATTGAATGCTACATCAAAAACTAATGATGTACTATATGTTGGCCAATTGAACATAATAAAAAAAAAGATTAGGGAATTTACCTTCTAAAACAAAAGCAAAAAACTCAGAAGACATAGAAGGGGAATGATCCCTTTTTGAAAATGATCATGTTGGTCACTAATGTGTTTTCATAACTACCTCAAACATCATTGCTTTTTGTGGATTTTGAATGCTGGTTTTTTATTCCAACTGGGTGAAGGAATGGGAAGTGTATTGGCAAACGCATGCTTCTTCCCCAGATGAAACTCTCTTTTTCTTACAATGAAGTTATAGCAAGGCTCCTCACGAGCTCGTCTCACAAGATTACGAAAGCAAAGCTGTAAAGTCCTTGGGTTGAGGGTAGGATTGGGGTGCTAGTCACCACTTGGGTGTTTTCCTGTAATGCCTGTGTCCTCCCTTGCAGCTCCTTTCTCGTAGAGTTCATTCTCATGACTGTAAAAGTTAGAGCCTATTGGTGTGACAGTTGGTAGGGCTTCCTGGGTTCCAGAAGGGCCTGGCTCAGATGTTATCAGAGTTCCCACAACTCACCGGGGTGCATCCTGGGAAAGCATTTTCTGAGAAAAGTAAACTCATTTTTTTAAAATCTGTCATTTTGAGATGCGTCTGCAGTCTTGTACTTTGTAGGGAAAGAGCCAGAGTAGAGCTGGTGCTATTCTTTCCTGTCTTAGTATGTCTGCTGTCCTGCTTGCAGTCTGGGTCTGACCAGCAGGGTAGTAAACCTGTTTCTCCGGCTGTCGTGTGTGTTGACTTAAAGACTTTTCTTGTGCCAGGAAACAATGTCATGAGAACGATCCATGGGGTGGGAGAGATGATGACCCAAATGGTACTCAGTCGAGGCTCTATCTTCCCCATGAGCGTGCCTGACGTTCAGCCCAGCATCCACCCCAGCAAGCAGGGGAGCCCCGTAGAGCATGAAGATGTGACTGTGATGGACACCAAACTGAAGATTATTGAGATTCTGCAGGTATGTGGCATAACGGAAGTGAAGTGGCGAATACCCAATTGTGCGTCTCGGTGTAACTTACGCTGTTTGTTCCAAATCACTGGAAATATTCTGAAATGCTATTGATCGAATTTATTCCTGTTAAGTTAATGACACTATTTAACATATTAGTTACAGGTGTTCATTTCTATTAAATGTATTTCTGATGATATCTAACAATTATGGAGTACTTTGAGGGTCATGAAACCTCTTTCATACGCATTTTCTCATTTAGTATTGACCCTGATTTCATTTTACCTTCACTTCAGGATTTCAGAGCAGGCAAACTTGAGATTGAATTCTAACTCTATTTCTGTTTTTAATTGAATTGGACATGTAATTCTAGGTATTCAGATTTATCATTATAGCAGGAAACTCAAATGAAATTTTATTTATTATTAACAAAAATATTAATAATTGGTTTCAGTATTTTATATAAGTGACTATCCCTCTTTGTGTTTTTGTTTCCGAGAGGCTGGGAATAATATGTTTTTAAAATTAATATAGTCTAATACCTAGCTCTATGAATTTAAAGGAGATAAATTATTATTTCATGCCCACTGGTTTAGTGAATAAATTCCCCATTACTGTAGCTGTGAATTCTTAGTATTTTTTTTTAAGTTTGAAAAGTAGTTTTATGATACTTTAATTATAGCATTTATTCCAGATTTGGAGAATGGAGCCTGGAGTTTTCAAGGATCTATTAAGATTCTGGATACAGTTTACTAAGTCTTTCATCATAATTTAATGTAGACTGAGCTAACAGAAGTGGGTTAGTGGTCCTGGAAGGGTCTGTACATTTTTATTTAAAGTCATTAGGTTTATAATCATAAAAGGTTTCAAAGTTCCTCCAGAAATTCCAAAGGCTGAATCCTGAGAAATTTTGGCAGGCCTCCCAACCCTGTGTTCATGACCCTGAAGAATCAGTTGGTTCTCCTCTTCTGAAACTGAGAACGGTAGTGATCACCTGACCCGTGGACCTAGTGAGTCCATAGCTTCCCATCGTCCTACCCATGGGACAACCTCTAAGACACGTGACCTCATTTTAGTCCACAGTTACAGAAGTTCAGCTTTCAAAAAACAATCTAATAGCTAACAAATGAGGAGATGGAGCTACTGCAGTGGGGCCAATGAGGGGCTGACCTCTCCTTGCTGCCTCTTTTGGGCTTTTATTTATTTATTTATTTTACAGATTTTTATTTATTTTTTTGACACACACAGAGAGAGATCACAAGTAGGCAGGGAGGCAGGCACAGCGAGAGGGGGAAGCAGGCTGCCTGCTGAGCAGAGAGCCCGATGTGGAGCTCGATCCCAGGACCCTGAGATCATGACCTGAGCCGAAGGCAGAGGCTTCACCCACTGAGCCACCCAGGTGCCCCTCTTTTGGGCTTTTAATGTATTTTTTGTTGAGCCTCTTTCTGCACTCTGTTTTTTGTGTTGCCATGTATGGGTCTGATCCAGTCTGTGCTCCTATGTGCTCCACTTCCATACGTTTCTTCCTTAGAACACCTCTTCAAGAGTTTCTTCGGAGGCACATGGGTGGCTCAGTCGGTTAAACGTCTGCCTTCGGCTCAGGTCATGATCCCAGGTCCTGGCATGGAGCCCCGGGCTCCCTGCTCAGCGGGGAGCCTGCTTCTCCCTCTTCCTCTGCCCCTCCCCCTGCTTGTGATCTCTCTCTCTCTGTCAAATAAATTAATAAAATCTTAAAAAAAAAGAATTTCTTTGGAGGATGTTCCTCATACAAGTCTGCTTTCTGCCAGCTCTTCCTCTCACGGAGTCTTCCTTCCTTTTCCCCATCGTTTTAGTATCTCTCTTTCTGTATCTCTCTTTATTTCTCTTTCTCATTCTCTCCCTCTGTCTTTTTTTTTTTTTTTTTTAAGATTTATTTATTTATTTGAGAGAGAGACAGAATGAGCGAGCAAGTGGGTGGAGAGGAGCAGAGGGAGAGGGAGAGAGAGCTTCTCAAGCAGCTGAGCTCAGAGCCTAACCTGGGGCTCCATCTCACAACCCTGAGATCATGACCTGAGCTGACACCAAGAGTCAGAGGCTTAACCTACTGAGCCAACCAGGCGCCTCCCCTTCCTCTCTGTGTCTTTGGTCCTCTCTCAACTGTCTTTCTCTGTCTTTGTTTTTATTCTTCCCTCTGCCCCTTTCCTACCTTCCATTTATTTTTTACAATTAAATATATTAGAAGATGAAAGTTTTACTTTTGGTTATATTTATAAAATACAACGCTATGAGCACTAATCTTCAACTGAAACTTAATAAGTGTTTCACTAATTAGTGTCTTATTAATTTGTTCTTTACATAGGTTTTTCTTTTTTTTTTAAACCTTTTCTTTCAAACACCTGCCATCCAGTTTCTGTTCCCACCCAAGGCTATCAAGTCCAATGGCCCCTTCTCGGCTCTGTTTTCCCACGATCTGTCCCCTGCTTTGAAAATCCTCTTAACTAGAATCATCTCAACCAAGATGTGTTGCAGCACTCACCACATGGTAATAAAAGAGACTCTTTGGTGTTTGTATTTCCTCCCACATTATATGTTCTTCCCAGGCAGGTCTTACCCTTGACACCCCTTTTGTACCCTCAGCACCTTTCTTAGTTCCTGGCTTAGCAAATGTTTGTTGAACTTAAGTGACCATAGCTGACACGGAGCATGTTTCCTGCCCATAAGAAGCATAGAGGGCCGGCAGAGGAGAGAAAGAGAGAGGCAGAGGCAGAGAAACAGAGTAAATAATAGTATTAGGTCGACAGTAGACAGATAGGCAAAAATAATGTGTTGGGAGAGCGAAAAGGAGAAAAGTGAATCTAGACAGGGAACCAGGGGAAGCTTCATTTAAAAAGGGATTTAAACTGAATCTGGGAGGATATCTCAAAAACTGGTTACTCTGGGGTGAAGGGGAATGTTCAAGGTGAAGTGGACACTGAACACATGTGAGAAGGCAGGAGAGAAACACCCAGTGCTTCTGGAACAGAGCAGTGTGAGAAGGAGTGAGAGGAGGGAGGAGGAAGGAGTTGGGGAGGGAGGGGGCTGCTTCAAGAGCCACAGAGATACTGGGAGATCAGGTCAGGCAGTATCATGCGTGACCATTACTGTTCACTGTCCAAACAAGGCTCTTTTGAGAGTGTAGGGGGCACGGATAGTAATTATGCTGGGATGAAATGTTAAACCAGGCTCGTCTTGGGCAAACTGGGATGGAGGGGAACCCTATATAAAACCACTTCTTTATTGTTTCCCTTCTCCACTCAGAAATCTGTAGCACATACATTTTCTTTCTCTGATCGCCACTGAATTTTCTATACTACATGATCAAGCCCTTGATACTTTTCTAATTATGTTAGCAATGCTACATTTTGTTTTCCCAACTCAGACTTTGGCTTCTTAAGGGCAGTGGGCTTCAAGTGTTTGCAGTCTTCCTAGTGCCTAGCACAGACGGGAACCTTATTGGCACTTAGTTTCTGCCAATGTGTTAGTTAAGGAAGACAAGGACAACTACACAACCGTAGGAAACACAAACACCGTTGAGGCTAATCCATGGTATATCTGGATGCTGTTACTTCAGCTTTCCTTTTGTAGCCCAGATCCAAGACCGATTGTGGTATAGTCAGAATCCACACTATTGTACCTGTAATTTTGGCCTTTCTGTGCATGAATGAAGCTCACAGCTCCAGCACTCTCCTCTCAGAGCCAATGGCAACTCTGCAAGGTGCAAAAAAATCATTACTTCTTCATCCAGACTCATTGGATACCTCTATGTGGAATATTGAAAGAATAATCATGGGAAGTCAAGTTTTCTTCTTCCTAAAAAACTGCTTTGGGATCTTACTGACATTGGCTAATGGAAATCTATCAGTTTTCTTAGCTTTATGACTGATAAACATGTATGCAACTGAGATTTCTAATTAGTTCATGTGAAATGTTTATAGTTATGTTGTTGGTGATATAATGAATTGTAGTTTTAACCACTATGCTAAGAAAATAAAAATATGTTTTTAATGCTTTTTGTAGTTTATCCTGAGTGTCAGACTAGATTATAGGATCTCGTATATGCTGTCAATATATAAGAAGGAATTTGGAGAGAACAATGAGAACACGGAAACGACTGCCAGTGGCTCTCCAGATACCTTACTACCATCAGGTATCTCCTTTGTGACACTATTTGCTCTGTAGCTTTCATATTTTGCCTATGAGACAAAAATGTGGAAATAATATCCACCAGTGACATGAAGGAGCTGAGACAGAGCAGTAGATGACTTGCCGAGGATGGCTGGGAAGATATTTGCAGTTACTTGGTGCTCAGTCCTTGGAATGCAGTTTATTTTGCAGTCTTCACAGCTGATGAGGTAGAGGTACTGTTTATTGTACCATTTTACAGATAAGAAAACCAAGGTCAGATGGGGTAAGTTACTCACTAAAGATCAGAAAAGTAGTAGAGCAGGGATTTCCTCTGAGGTCTCTCCAACTTCAGAGCCTAAATCTTGTAAGCATCATGCTGTTTTGGGGAAAGTCCAAGGGAATGTTTTTGCTTGATCAAAGAGCTGCGTGAAATATAGCTGTGGGGAAAAAGATGTATTGTAGGAAGCTGTTGCCCAACTCTTGAATAAAGACATGGTATTTCCTAAAGGTCTAAATGGAAGTATTAGTGTGTGTGTGTGTGTGTGTGTGTGTGTGTGTGTGTTTACTTTGCATGGTTATGAACTGGTATTTTATGTCAGTTTTTCACATTTAAAAAATGTGAGAATGAAGCCAGTCTACCTCCGTGCGTAGGAGTATAGTGAAGAAAGGGCATAAAAATTATTGTGAAAATTTTGTGACTGTAAAATGTACCTTATGAAACCTAAGAAATATTAAATTTCCATTTTTCTGGATAGATCAGGCCAGTAACAGCAGGCTAGAAACTACGTCATATTAAAGATTTAGCCAGGTCACAGAATTCTTTTTCTGAGGATAGGATTTGTGCACAGATATGAAATTTTCTTCTAACCACAACCACCGTGAAAATATCAGGTATCCTCCTCTTTTTTGCCCATCAATCAATTTGACAGGAATGATTCAGTGATTGTAAGGGTGTAGTTAAAATGGATGATAGACCCATGTCCTGTCTCCGACTCATTAGTACCATCCGAAAGGCAGCAAGCCTCTGTAGACGGAGTTAAGCTTTCCTAAGGGAGAGGTCGCTTCTGGTATATTTGCAACTGTGTGTTTTATGCTTCCCAGAAGTATAGAACCCCAAAGGGCTATTTCCAGGAATGATATGGCAGGACCAGAAAATCTTGCTAGTGGTTGCATTGACAGTATCATAAAAATTATTGGCTCTCAGAAGCCAGACTTCTGGAAATAGAAGTTCTAAGTGTCAGTAAAGTATGGGGGGGACCCCTCAGAAAACCCGTTCTCTCTGATTTACCTGATCTCTTTCATTGGTTGAATCTGGAAGAGAGAGCTTTCTGGGGAGAATTCTTTTTCCTTTTTTATGTCTTGCTCTGTTTTCTTTTAATGCTTTGGAGATAATAAATAAATAATGTACTTATTTAAACATGTTATTTTGAGTAAGATATCTTCAAAATATTCGTGGTGAGAATGGGTGAGGAATCATGACTGATTCACATAAAAAAAATTAATGTCCCATAAGAAGAAGGGATGCAATTTTAGAAGGAAGTGTGGGTAAAAGGATCATGTTGTTTGGAAGTACCATAGAGTAATAAGGTTCATTATTGCTGTATTTTGATTCTTTAAAAAACATGTTTAAAAAACACCCTTCCATGTCATCACTCCATTAAATTGTATATATTTACATATATGTGTATGTATGGACTTGATGCATATAGATACATTTAGACAGGTGAAACAACTTTGTGAATGGTGCTTTCTGTTCTAAATATATCTTCGACTATAGCAATATAGATTTAAAATGTAAACTTTGTTTAAAATGTTGAGCTCTAAGTATAATTAGAATTGTGACTTTTTAAACTGTTAATTGACATTTGGTGGCATAAAGAAATGAAGACAAATATTTTTAGGTATGCTAATACTGATATAAATACTGTGACTCCTAACTAGGATATGATAAAGAATGGATTTTGCCATTTGTCTTTACAGCTATTGTTCCTGATATAGATGAAATTGCAGCCCAGGCAGAAACTATGTTTGCTGGAAGGTATAGTAACACTTACGTATCTTTATCTTGGGGCTAAGGTTTTGCTTAGAATTCTGTTGATACTTTGTTATTGTTTACCTCCCTATATTTATTTAATTTTAGATCCTTTATTGTTGCCCACATAATTTCTGCCAGAAATGAAGCTGCTAATTTACTGTAGGGGAGTAAGCATAGCTTTTCTTTAGGTAGGTCAGGGGAAAAAGACAAGAGAGATGAGATCAGCATATTGAACTTTTCCCTGAATTCTTTGCTTTTCTTTCCTCAAATAATGACAGCACACGGATGCCCTTTAAGTCCCTTGGTATAAATAGCACTGTGTCTTGCAAAACATTGCTTTCCTGCGTCTGAGAAATTTGAGGCAAGAAAATGACTTCTTTCAATGTTATCATTAACTTCATTTGTGAGAAATAAAGCTATTTTCTGCCAGTTGGAAATATCCATGATTACAGAAAACAAAATACCTCTGGTGTGACTACCTTCCTTTGTTTTCAGGAACCCTGACATTTGTTGTTTTTAAGTTGTTTCTTTCTTTTTCAGAAATGAAATTAATAGCAGTAAAAAGGAAAAGTAAAAAAAGTCCTCAAGTGTCTAAGCTACCAATTATTGAGTTTCTTGTGTTCATTTCTATTACAAATTTGCCATGAGAACCTAAACAGTTTCACACTAAGCCCTTTGTTGCATTTTCTTGGGTTAGAAAGACAAACAAGAATGAAGAAGGGAACCCAAAAGGATTTTTTTTACCTCTAGTGAACATTTAGTTTAGCTTTGTTTTTATATTGTTTTGACAGTTTTTGTTGTTGTTTTTGTTGTGTTTTCCTATTTAAATATTTCATTATGCCCAGGAAGAGACAGTAAATCAGTGCATGATTTTTCACCTTAAAACAAACTGAGGGTTACAGAAGGGAGGAGGATGGAGAGATGGGGTAACTGGGTGATGGGATTAAGGAGGGCACGTGATATGATGAGCACTGGGTGTTATTTGCAACTAATGAACACTGCATCAAAAACTAATGATGTGCTATATGTTGGCTAGTTGAAAATAATAATAATAATAGTAATAAAAATAAAAGCTTACTAAACTTCAAAAAAAAAAAAAAATGGATCTCTTATTCTGTGCAGGCTTGCCCAGGGTGTGAATATACCAAGCACAGAGAGCGGCTCTGGTGATGATTGTGTGCGCATGTGTGTGTGTACGTGTGCCCGTGCCCTGTCCTTCCTTGCCGCTCATCACCTGTTGTGGAGAGGTCTCTAGGGCTCTGGGGAAAGTTAGTTGTTTCTGTACATCCGTCCTAATATTTCTTCTCAATACTGGAGTTGAGATCTTTTGGATCATTTTTGGATCCTAGCTTTTGTCTGTGTTGAGGTGAGCGACTCATCCTGCTTCGCCTAGTACTTTCTCAGAGCAAGCCCTGAAAAGTCCTCCATACTGGGATCGCCCTCAGCCTTGGACAGACGGCGATGGTTGGTCATCCCTGCTTTCCTGGACAAACACAAGTTTTCTTTTCTTGTCTTGTCTTCTCTTCTTTCTTTCTTTCTTTTTTTTTTTTGTGTGTGCTTTGTTTCTTTATCAGTTACATGAGGGGAAAAAAGTAAAAGGATCTTCCTTTGTACTTTTTAACTTTAGGGGGAGAAGTTATATAACTGAGAAGGTATACGCAATTTTAATCACATATGAGTAATTTTTTTGTAAAGATAAGTTATTTTAGGATGACTTTTGGTTTTATAGAAAGGAGAAAAATCCAGTTCAACTTGATGATGAAGGAGGCAGGACCTTTTTACGTGTCCTCATTCATCTGATCATGCATGACTACCCTCCTTTGCTCTCAGGAGCCTTACAACTACTGTTCAAGCACTTCAGCCAGAGAGCGGAAGTCTTACAGGCATTTAAACAGGTAAGACAGAGGAGCCTTCACTGGGGCCATAGCAGGAGCTCTGAAAATATTGTTTATAACATCCGACCTGACTTCACAATTGCAAAGTTAATGAGAGTGTGTGGCTTCTCCTAGAGACACTTTCTATTTTGAAAGACAGATGTGGCCTTGTCTTAAGCCAAGACATGATCTATTTTAGAAAGAGTTCCCCACGAATGATTTTCAGTTAATATCTTTAATGTAAATGACAGGCATGAAGATTTAGGAAGGCACTGGGGGATAATACCATATTAAGACTTTTGTTGTCACTGCTATTATTTTGACGCCAGATTTTACTGATAAATTTGGATAGGACAAGTAGTAGTGCTGAAATATATATTTTGTGATTGAAAATGTATAAATACCAAAGAAAGTAACAGTTTTGGATCTAATCTTTCTCTTTGTCATTTGAATTGCATCGATCTTGAGACTATTAGTGAATACTAAGTACTTACATGTGTGTTTCGCTAATATTTGTGGTATTTAATAAAGTGTTGATCTTCGTTAGGATGTTTTATAAGAGTATTTTAAAATACAAAATAATTACAAGAGTAATGATACAAATAGATATAATTATGCATAATTTGTATATGTCATGTAATACATATAAATTATAATAAAATAAAGTTTATAACATGAAGTTTAGACCATATCAGAATTTTCTTCCACTTATTTCTGTATTTCTAGCTCTTTTCAAATAGAGTTCGGGAAAAATTAACTTTAGCAGTGAAATTAGAGTTAAGGTATCTTTTCTTTTAAACTACTCTTTAGCACTTTGATAGGGCTCACTTTTTAAAAATATATAATTCTTTATAACATATGAATATATTAGGTAGTGTTCAAAGATACTTCCAGGTAAGTTTTCATGGTCAATGTACATCTAAAATATCCATAAATATTCTAGAAATATTAAACTTCAACTGAAACACATTTGTTAAAAACTTGGAATTTTTGACATCAATAAAATAGGAATGATGGAATTTCCATAAGTAAACTGAGGGTTCAAATTCTTCTGTTTCCAGGTGCAATTGCTGGTGTCCAATCAAGATGTAGATAACTACAAGCAAATCAAGGCAGATCTAGACCAGCTTCGACTAACGGTAGAAAAATCTGAGTTATGGGTTGAGAAGAGCAGCAGCTATGAGAATGGAGAAATGGGTGAAAGTCAAGTAAAAGGTGGTGAAGAGCCAATTGAGGTTTGTTTTCAAGATATATTTTGATATAATCCAAACAATATCTTCTAATCACATGCCCCATAGCCAAAATTATTCCAAAGAAAAATTCTGTTCTGAGTAACAGAGCATACAATTTTCATTTGCCAAATGAATTAACTCCATAAGCCTTTATTTTGGTTAATTCTTGTAGGTCTTATAGGTCCTAAGCATAGACCTATAAAGAGGTGAATTTTTGTTGTTACCATTCACTGTGGCTATTTATTGCCAACCTGTAATTCATTTCTTTCTTTACTGCTTACCCTTATACAATATGTAAAAATAGTTAAATGGAGCAGTATGCTTTAATGCCAGCATGAAAATACCCTAAGTCTGTATTTACTCTAAAGAGTGGTAAGGTGGAGTTCCTAAGTCTTCTGTTGTATAGGGTTTAGCTTTTGGTGGCTTAATTAGTTATTGTTTTCACATTTCACTAAATACTAAATAACCATTTAAAGTTTTTAAAGCCATGTTTTCACAGTAATACTTGGCAAACCAGTGCCAACATCCTAATTGGTAAGATATTGTTTCTTAAATTCCTGTCTCGTGTTTTATTTAGTTGTTTTTTAATCTGTAGGAATGTAGACTCTTTGGAGTGGTTTACCTACCCCAGCTTTTCTATTTGTTGGAATACCCAAAATATTGTGGAGTGAAAGGTAAAGATAGAGTAGGAGATAATTTCAGTCCTCAAAATGTGAAAGAGTCCTAACGGGAAGTTCCTCTGGTGGGTTACTACTAATTCCTTGTCTCAGGACTACTTAACCACTAATCTGCACAGAATTTTTGACTTAATCTTTAAGCAACTTTTTTCTGTGATTTTATAATGTAAGTTATTAGAATGTAGAGTCCCTACTCCATATAAATTTGTTTCAAGACCAGCTCTTTTGTTGTTGTTGATATAGAGTTCTTCTACAGCATATTTAAGAAATAAGAGGACATTTAACATTTACGTGATACTTGCTATACATCATCTTGTAGCAGACATTTTCATACACGGTATCTCTTTTTAAATGTTATGACAAACTTTGGAGAGAGTTAGAAAGATTACATTTCTAAGGATGAATTAATTCAAACTCAGAAAACCCAAGGATTTCATCCCTATCAAGCAGCTCTATGTGACCCAATTGAGATTTTAACCCAGGTCTTTCTGAGGATAAGTTCCAGGCTCTTTAATGTGTGAAGGCAATTTCTGATATAATATTTAAAGATATTAAGAGATGTATTATGCCTTTGCAAAGCTGGAACACCTCTTTTGCAGATACATACTGTGCCCATCTCTAGAGAATAAACATAATATTGCTTCCCCTTTTAGAACATTGAGTTTTTAAAAAATAAAGAACAGTACTAAACAATAGGAAATGCTCTTTGTAAAAGTTTGCAAAAAAATCATGTAAGAGTATGGATGAGATGTTCCATGAAGGAATTTAGTCACTGGTCTGCAGTTTAAATTCCTAACCTCTGAATGAAGTGGAGAAAGAGCCTCTATCAGTGTATATCCATGGTATCCTCGAAGCAGTTTAATAAGCAATTTGTATTAATGTAAGAAAGGAGATGAATAAGCTGTCTGATTGGGGATACCTTAAAAACAAAACTGCATTCCACATGGGTTATAAATTTATTTTTCTAAATACTTGAGATGAATATAAATCAATGAAGCTGGAATTTATTTACTCTTTGTTGAGTACAGGATTTGTCAGTTCAGAAAATGGTAATGATTTTAGGTACTTGAAATCATAGCTACAATTCAGAGGTCTAGAACCTGCTTTGGCTGCTGCCAACACTGCAGCTCTACCACCACTCACTCACACCTGAAAAGCATGTGGCTAGATAATGGAACACTCATGGCTCTCAGGATTTTCTTCTCAGCCCTTCCAGCCAATAGGATGATGGCTTTGAATGGATAGGGCATTAAGAGCATTGACGTCAGATACCCTAGAATTTGCCACTAAGTATAAGTGTGACTTTGGGTAACTTATTTTAATTCCCTGTTTTTTTGTTTTTAATATTTGTTTTTAATATTCAGTGGACATAATAATGGTACTTAGATCATGAGAATACTAGATCAGATGAGCAAACTGCACATGGTATGTCAGTTAATACAACTTCAGTGGGAAAATAAAAGCAATAAGGTAATATGTTATTTACCAACGAGTCAAGAAATAAGGCTCCAGCTTTAATTAATTCATTTTTTCAGTGTGGTCACTATAGACCAATAGACTTAATTTTGAGACTGATCTTTTCATGGTTGCATCATGGCAGCAAAATCCTTGACATTACATCTCTGTACAGTGATGCCAAAAAGAATATTTATGCCTTTTTATGCATTTCTGAGTCTCCCGTGTAGGAACAAGGAAACTTCTTCCAGGCATCCCTTAGTAGAGTCTATCTCATGTCTTCTTGTCCAAAGCAGGGCCATATGTTTACCTCTAAACCAATGGATTATAAGATTAATTTAGCCTAAGTAAAGAATGACCCTCAAGCTCTAGCATACCCACCCTGAATTACATGGGGAAAGGGTAGATAGTAGAACAAAACTGAAATCTGCTCTCAAGGAAAACAAAGAAAGGCTATTGGTGAGCAACTGACAGTATCTGCCAAAATCAGTAGTCAATGCCTGTTTGTTATTGTTATTATTGGTTTTCGTGCACAACATATTGTGCTGTTTACTATGATGGGTATGGAATTACGAAATCTCGGAGTTAAAATATACTCATCGGGGTATCAAGTCCAATTCCTGCCTGATACTTATTTTCTTTCGAAATAGCTCACGTGAGTGAGATATTTCTCAAAACAGAACAAACTTCTGTGATGCTGAATTCAGTAATTCTTGAGGTAGCACATTCTATTGAAATGAACACATAGCCTAAGAAGTAGAATATTACTAGTAAGAAGTCCTGGGGTCCCTCCCTGTATGCTGGCAGAGACCGTTATTGTGAGTTTATGGTCATTTCCTTGCTTTTCTTAATGGTTTTTGCCATACGCATTTGTATTTCTAAAACATGAAAAACATATGAAAAGTATTTTATTTAGTCTGTCTTGAATATATTTTTGCCCTCTCTCCTTGCTGATGTGTATCTGCAACTCATTCATTTTTCCTAATATATATTGGAGAATGTGCCTTACACTTTATGCACACGTTTATCTAGTTAGCTGTTGGAAGACATTTTCATTCTTTACAGTGCTAGTGTTTTTATTTTATTTATTTATTTGTTTGTTTATTTATTTATTTATAACATATAATGTATTATTTGCCCCAGGGGTACATGTCTGTGAATCATCAGGTTTACACATTTCACAGCACTTACCATAGCACATACCCATCCCAATGTCCATAATGCAGCCGCCCTATCCCTATCCCCCCTATGCCCCAGCAACCCTCAGTTTGTTTCGTGAGTTTAGGAGTCTCTTATAGTTTGTCTCCTTCCTGATCCCATCTTGTTTCATTTCCCCCCAACACCCCCCATGACCCCCCGCCCTGCCTCTCAAATTCTTTATATCAGAGAGATCATGTTATAATTGTCTTTCTCTGATTGACTTATTTCGCTTAGTTCTAGTGTTTTTAAAGAAAATTTGCTACCAAAAGCAATGCTGCTTTATAACCTTTTGTATGCCATCTGATGAACAAGTTTAAGAGACTCTTCAGACTAAAGACTTAAATATGAGACCTGAATATATAAAAAGCTTAGAGGAAAACCCAGTAATTTCTTTGACATCACTAGCAACAATTTTTTTCTAGATATGTCTCCCAAGACAAGAGAAACAAAAGCAAAAAAAAAAAAAAAAAACTATTGGGACTACATCAAAATAAAAAGCTTTTACACAGCAAAGGAACCCATCAACAAACAAAAAGGCAAACTACTGAATGGGAGAAGATCTTTGCAAGTGATATATCTGATAAGAGGTTAATATCCAAAATATATAAAGAACTTATACAACTCAATACCAAAAAACCAAATAATCCAGTTAAAAATGGACAGAGGATCTAAATTGACATTTTTCCAAAGAAGACATACAGATGACCTAACATGATAAGATGCTCAACATCACTCATCATCAGGAAAATGCAAATCAAAACCACAATGAGATACCACTTTACACGTGTCAGAATAGCTAAAAATAAAAAAGACAGGAAATAATAAGTGTTGGCTAGGATGTGAACAAAAAGGACCCCTTTGTACTGTTGGTGGCAATGTGAATTGGTAGAGCCACTGTGGAAAACAATATGGAATTTCTTTAAGAAATGAAAAATAAAAATACCATATGATCCAATAATTACACTCGTGGCTATTTACCCTAAGAAAATGAAAACATTTTCATTTGAAACAAAACGAAATTTTATATGAAATCATATATGAAAGATGTATGCTCCCCTATGTTTATTGTAGCATTATTTACAATAGCCATGATGTGGAAACAACTTAAGTGTCCATGGATAGATGAATAGAGAAGGAAGATGTAATGTGTATGTGCACACACACACACACACAGGAATATTATGCAGTCATAAAAGAGTGAGACCATGCCATTTCCAACAGCATGGATGGACCTAGAGGGTATCATGCCAAGTGAATTAAATCAGAGTGAGAGAGATAAATACCATATGATTTCACTCATATGTAGATTCTAAAAAAAAAACCAAAAACACAAATCCAAGGAATAAACAAAAAAAAAAAGCAGAATTAGACCTATAAATAGAACAAACTAATGGTTGCCAGAGGATAGGGTAGTGAGGAATGGGCACATTGAATGAAGAGGGATAGGAGATACAGGTCTCCAGTTATGGAGTGAATAAGTCACAGGAATAAAAGGCACAGTATAGGGAGCATAGCCAATGATAATGTAATAGTGTGGTGTGACAGACGGTAGCTACGTTTGGTACCATGGTGTGTGGAGAAGTAGAATCACTACATTGTATACTTGAAACGAATGTAGCAGTGAGTGTCAACTATCCTCAAAAAAAAAAAAAAAAGAAGATTCTTCGAGATTTATATTTAGGTATAAAACATCTAGAATGTTTACTTTTACCAAATAATGCTACTTGTTTTCTGAAGACCAAGTGACACTCCCTTCAGCATTGTATGAGAGTTCCTTAGCCCCATATCCTCACGACGGCTGACTTTCTCTCTTTTCCATTTTTGATAATTGGGTGAATTGACATATTTTCTCTGTTGTGATTTTGTGGGATTGCTCATGAGGTTGAGCATATCTTCATAGGCTTATTGGCCTTTCACTTCCTCTTCCATTTTAGATTAAGCTAAATCTTGTATGGGCAAGTTAGCTAGGTCCTACCAAATCATGTATACCTCCTACTAAGGTTAAAAATATTTTTTGACTTCAAGTCATGGTGATGCTGTAGTTCAAACTTGAGTACAATCTTTTCATTTATTATTTCTTTTTTTCTTCTTTGTTGTATTGGTAAAAATTTCCAGTATAATGTTGAATAGATGTGGTATCCTTATCCTGTCTTGGTTCAGATTTTAAAGGGAATGATTTTAATATTTCAGTATTGAATATAATGTTTATTGTCCATTTGTGTTTGTAGATACCCTTTATCAATTGTGGCAGTCCCCTTCTATTCCTAGTTTGCTAATTTTTACCACAAATGGTTATTGACTTTAATTAAACATGATTTATACATCTATCAAGATTATGTTATTTTTCTTTAATCTTAATCTGCTAAGTTTTAAAAAAAATTTATTTAAATTCCAGTTATTTAACATACAGTGTAATATTAGTTTCAACATCCATAAATCACCCAGTGCTCATCCTTAATCCCCATAATTTATTTCACCCATCCCCCTTAATCTGCTAATTTTAATAACAAGAATTATAAATAGAGCTTCTTCCATAGTAACCTTACATTCTAAAATAGATTTATCTTGTTAATAATTTTTACATTGCTAGATCCAGTTTGCTAATATTTTGTTTAGGTTTTTACATCTATGTTGTCAGTGAGATTAGCCTGAAGTTTCCTTTGCTATACTGTTCCTGTCAAGTATTGGTAACAAGGTTAGACTAACTTCATAATAAAATGAGTTGCAGGAACTTCCTCTTTCTTTGCATATGTTTAGATTTGTATTCTGTGAATGTTTGTAAAACGGATCTGTAAATCTGCCTGGGCCTTGGATTTAGTTTGTGGGAAGATTTAAACTACTGATTCAATTTTTCTTAATGGTTATAAACTCATGCAGATTTTCTATTTTGGGTCAGTTTGCTGTATATTTTTCTGGCTATATGCTTCAGTTTTCAAATTTATTGGCATACATTTGTTCATATTGTTTCATTTTCTTTTAAAATTTCTGCTAGCTCTGTAGCTTCAGGACCCTCCCCCTGCACTTTTTAAAAGATTTATTTATTTATTTTAGTGGGGGAGGGACAGAGGGAGAGAGAGTCCCAAGCAGACTCCACAGTGAGTGCAGAGCCCAACTTGGGGCTGGATCCCACCACTCTGAGATCACTACCCGAGCCGAAGCCAAGAGTCAGACCCTTGACCGACTACACCACCCAGGTGCCCTGAGACCCCTTTTTTATTCTTAATATTGTTTACTTGTGTTAACTTTCTTATTTTGACCCTTTAGATTTCATTATTTGTGTTGTATACTTCTGTGGGTTTTGACAAGTGTATAATGTCACGCACATATCATCTTACCAGCATTGCACATATTTTATTCATGCTTTTTAATGAATCTATTTTTGGCTTTGGTGAGCTTCTGGGTTTATTTTATTATATTTATTCTGCTGTAACCTTTTATGTTGACACACTTTTCAGACTTTTAAAAAATTTAATGGTATAATTTCCTTCTAAGGAACTGCATTCCACAAATTTTGACAAACGCCTTTTATATTATTGTTCAATATTAGATATTTTAAAATTTCCATTATGATTTCATCTTTCTCCCAGAATTACTTGGAAGTGAATTCTTAAATTTCCAAATGTCTAGACGAAATTTATCCCTTTTTGTTATTGAAGTCTTAATTAATTAACTTGTGGCAAGAGAATGTGGTTATAATGCCGTCGGTTCTCCAAAATTTGTTGAGACTTGCTTTATGGCCTCTTACATACCATCAGGTTTTGTAAATGTTTTATGTGAGCTTGAGAAGAATGTGAACAGATATAAGGTTCCTTGTATATGGCTAGTAAGTCAAGCTTCTTGTGTTTGAATCACTTATCTACTTACTAATATTTTTGTTTTCTTGATGTATCAATAGTTGAGAGGGATTGGTTAACATTTTCCACTACAATGGTAGGTTTATACGTTTTCCCCTGTAGTTTTATTAATTTTTACTTTATACGTTCTAAGGCTATTTTTGTTAGGTTGGGTTTCTTGCACTTCGTTTTTTTTTCTTTCTTTCTTTCTTTTTTTGAGCATAGTTGACACATTTTAAGGCTACTTTATTTGATGCCTCTAAATTTAAAGTTATTTCTTTACTGGGAACAAAAACTTTTATCAGTTGAAAAGTATTTTCTTCCACTTCTGATGATAATATTTCATGTCTTCGGGCTTCTGTTGCTACTGTTGAGAAGTTTGCTGTGTACTACATAGTGGTGCTTTAAATTCTGAAACTCATTGTTTGTTAAACCTTATTATTGCCTCAGTATCTGTTAATTTCCTTTTTATATTTTCCATACCTGAGACTTTGTGCTGAATTTGAGTAATTTCTTTAGACTCATATGTGTCTCTCTTAAATCTGTCTTATCTGCAGTTTACCTACTGACTTTTTAATTTCGGTCATTATATTTTTTCATACTTGCAATTTGATTGATTGATTGATTGATTGATTTGAGAGAAAGAGATCACAAGTAGGCAGAGAGGCAGGCAGAGAGAGGAGGAAGCAGGGTCCCTGCCGAGCAGAGAGCCCGATGCGGGACTCGATCCCAGGACCCTGAGATCATGACCTGAGCCGAAGGCAGAGGCTTAACCCACTGAGCCACCCAGGTGCCCCGCAATTTGATTTTTAAAACAATCTTTCTGGTCATTTTTTTGATCATCTTTTGTTGCTTGCCAATTTTTGCAATTCCATATGGCTGTTGTACAGACTATGCATAATAATGCCAGGATCAGAAGTACTTGGGAATTTCTTATGATTCTCACTCATGTTGCTGATGCCTTATGTATTTGATCATCTTTGATTATGAGCTCATACATTTTTTTAATAGACTTTATTTTTAGCGAAAAATTGTGCACCAAGTACAGTGAATTCCCATATACTCTCCCCATTTTCATTTTATCAACATCTTGCATTAATGTGGTGCATTTGTTATAATCGATAAGCCAATATTGATACATTACTATTAACTAAAGTCCATAGTTTACTTTAGGTTTCATTATTTGTGTTGTACAGGTCTGTGGGTTTTGCATAATGTCACATAAGTACCATACAGAATAGTTTCACTGCCCTAAATATCCTCTGTGCTCCACCTCTTTGTCCTTTCCTTATGAACCCCCAAGTCCTGGCAACTGTTAGTCTTTTTACTGTCTCTATAGTTTTGCCTTCTCCAGAATGTTGTATGCTTTAAGGTTTATATAATTTTTGCAGACTGGCTTCTTTCATTTTGCGATACACATTTTAGGTTCTTGTATGTCCTTTTGTAACTTGCTAGCTCATTTCTTTTTATCACTGAATAACATCCCATTGTTGGATGTACAACAGTTTATCCATTCACCTATTGAAGGACATCTTCGTTGCTTCCAATTTGGGCCCATTATGAATAATGCTGCTATAAATATTCGACTGTTGGTTTTGAACTCTTATGTTCTTGACTTCCAACATGGGGTTGAAATTGGGCATGTTTTCTTCCTATTTGTGATTACCTTGGCCTATTGCCAGGGGTCACTGCTAGCCTGAGACCATGATGCTTTCTTCTCCTGTATCTGTCTGAAGGCAGGAGTCTCAGGTTTATCTCCCTGAATTTGACACTTGCTTAGAACAGACTTCATCTCTGAGTTGCTAGTACTGGCATTTAGCTTCAGAAAACCTTATCATGTTACCTTGAAGCTTAGAGTCCTGATTTGGTTTCAGTTTACCTTTTTTTTTTTTTTTTTTGGTAGATGGAAGGTGGGGTTTTGGAGTCCTCTGTTTTCTGAGAGCCCAGAAATGTACTTAAGATAGGTCCTTTATCTAGGATATAGCTGTTTTGTAATAGGAGGGCCATTTGCAGTTTTAAGTTTGCTACTCTTGCAGGAGTCCATGGGAATGTGTTTACTTAGGTATTTACTAATTAAAAAAAGTATTATGAACTTAGATTCTTTGTAACTTTACATGTATAATTCCTCTGAGCATTATGTTTAATCCAGAGAAAATTTCATTTGCTTCTGTGAGGCACTTTGGGTTGCTATATTTTTTGTAACCATCTTAAACAATGTTTTTGGCTTGGGACCTTTGAGGCCCCTTTATTAGTGGGAATTCTAGTCCCAAATCTTAAGTGAAAGTGGGCTTGTCCTATGGGCACTCAGGAGAATCCTTCTCCCTTTTTTTGGCTTTGACCAAGCCAAGGCTAAGCTGGGTACCTCTTTGTTCTTCTGTGGGCCACATCTTTTTCTGGACGTCTCCTCTAAGGATTCCTGGGTCTAAGGCAGAGTCTCTAATCAGCACTCTGTCTTGCTTGGGACTCAGGCTTTGTTTCTTTTCCATTGTGTGTGTGGGACATATTCAAACTCAATATCTAGGTTATCAGATATGGACCGACGCCCTCTGGGTCGGTCTTGCTTGAATCTAGTGCTTGACTACTGCTTGGAAATTTTGGTGAATCTTTGTTTCTGGCTTCTGTTTACTTCTTTTTTTTTACTAAAAAAGGATTTTTTAAATTTTTTTTACTAAAAAGGAACATTTGAAAGATTTTATCTATCACTCTTAGATGCTGTATACTTGGAGGGGTTTCTCTGCAATTCAATTTTGTCATACTTGACAGTTCTTAAGTTTTCTTTAAACTCTTAGAAACTCGGGGCACCTGGGTGGCTCAGTCAGTTAAGTGTCTGCCTTTGGCTCAGGTGATGATCCCAGGATTCTGGGATCAAGTCCCACATCGGGCTCCCTGCTCAGTGGGGAGTCTGTTTCTCTCTCTGCCCCGACCCCCTGCTCTCTCATTGTCTCTCTCTCTCTTGCAAAAATAAATAAAATCTTAAAAAGAATAAACTCTTAGAGACTCTTCTTCAAACTCTTCCTTATTTTGAGCCCATGTATTTATCCTTTTAGTGTCTGTTTACTGATGCTAGGTTTGAGGCAATGTAGACCATAGCTAAACTGCCTCTATTTGATTGCTGTGTGTCTCTCTAGAGCAAAATCCTTCTTTCGAACATTCTGCTTAAAGTATGATTTTGGTTCCTTCACCATCATGCCTATGTAAGGCTTTGTACATGTCCAAACTTCTCATTTCCCTTCCTATTCCCTTTCGATGTCTGTAATCAGATCTAATGTTCGAGATATGGCTCTTGCCCTCAAAGAATGAACATGTAGAGAGCAATATGCCAGAATGTCTGATTAAATACTGAACCATGTGGTGAGACGACGGAGGAGTCGGTGTGGGCTGGAGGACTTGGAGAAGGCTTCACTATTCTGAAGGGTCGGGAGGATTTAGTTAGCTAATCTATTCAAGAATAGTAAGAGAATCGGAGTTCAGCACAAAGAAGTGGTATTTGAAGTATCTGGAAATTGGGAGCCTCTGAAAATTCTTGGGTTGGAGGTGAGTATACTATCTTGGAAAATTTAGTCTGGCAGAGCAAGAGACTAAAGGTGGGGACCAACTAGGGGACTCTTGCTTAAACTGAGGTGTGAGATTATGCGATCATGATTGAGGGTGGCAGCAGTAGAAATATACACAAATGGGTAGATTGGGAGGCCAGGAGAATGGTTACATTTGTAATAGCTTCATATAAGGAGAAAAAATTGAGAAGCTACAAAGTTGCTAACTTGTACACAGCCAAGTAATACACAGTTTGCAATGAACCAACTGCCAAATATAGTGACGATTTATTGTCAACAGGATGAAATCTATGACAATGTCAATGGCAACAGCCAGTAGCAGGCAGCACGCACTCTAGCCGGCCAATACAGATAATAATCCTTTGTTGTTTAGGAAATCTTTACAAAGGCTCTAAACACAGAGTGATTAGCATTGTTTTAAAACAGATCATAATGGTCTAACTTTGTGCCTGCTTACATATCAGAAGACCAGATTACATTAATGTGATTTTTAAAAATGTGATTCTTCATCTTAGTAATAAAAAAATTTTTCCTAGAACATAAAAGTTTTTTGTTTTGTTTTGTTTTGTTTTGTTTTTTTCCTCAGTGGTAGTTCTCTTTACTCTGGGCAGTAAATGGGAATGGACAATCTGTCTACTAAGAAATCTGTCTACTAAGAAATCTCAGCATATGATCCCAAATTATCCTATTACTGTAGTTGATTATATATGTATATATGGAGGAGAATGGGATGGATTTGGTCGTCTAGTAAGCCCACTGCCTCCCTAGCATCTATGAGCTTTACTACCTATTGTATTGATAATATTTTCTTTTATTAAACTTAACTTCCAGGGCATTAAAAAACTATGCCATCCTTGTTGAAACATTAAAGGCTGGAGTATAACAAGTTGAGAGTATCTATAGTATTGCTGATTCATCACATTCGAATAGGTGTTGAATTCTAACTATAGGAAGGAGGGATTAACTCAGAAAGTCATATCTGAAAGGGTTAAGTCAGGATTGCCCTTCATATTCATCCACCTCTTCATTAAGTGTTGAGAAGCAGGTCACTTGGGCATCGTTGTGCTTCTAAGAGAAGTTCCCACTCATGTTATTTATTTTGGCTGTTAATTTGTCTTCACAATTGCGCTTCTCTATCTGTATGTCTATATCTCTGTATTTATTTACCCACCTGTATTTGATTGCCTGCTTCTTTTTAAAAAGCTTACTGATACTGTCATTGATCTAGAGTCTAATGTTTGAGCCGTCTATCTAGTTTTTACTTCAGGGACTTTTTTTTTTTTTTTTTTTTTTTTTTTCATTTTCAGGGTTTCTGCTTGGTTCTTTTTCACACCCATGCATTCGAGATTCATATTTGCCTGCTGAGCTTCACTTTTGTTGTTGTCGTTGTTCTTTTAATGGATTTGCAATGTAAGGAACAGAATTCACTGAAAAATGTCCCTGGGGGCTCACTCTGGGTTGTGTAGACAATAAGCTGGCTGGACTGTTTGTGGGGGGTCAGCGTGGGGATTGTGGGAGGCAGTGTCTTCTCTTCTGAGAGGCTATACACCAGGTTGGCTTCTGATGGGATCTGTGGCTTCCACTTATCAGCGGGAGCTGTCTAATTTCTGTGGGCTCCATAGCTGTGTCCCTGATAAATTCCTATAAACAAAGGGCGCCTGAATCCACAGCCTAGTGCCCAAGAAGTTTGTGTGTACCTTTGTTGGCAGGTTGCTCTTGTACTTGTCCCATCAGAAGTTACTACAAGGTGGGGATAGGAGCAGTTACTCAGAAATCTAGATCCATACTGGTGTTCGGCAGAGCACCCAGCACCTACTGTGGAAGGATGGAAGGATGGGGGACACTTGCCTTCTCTTGCCGGCGCTTGGCTTGTAGTTTCCGCCTTTCCCAATGAAGCTATCCTTGATCTATGCTAACTGGTGCTGTGGAGTCAGCCTGAGCGTGTGGCAACCACAGAGGGGGCCACATGGCATGAGAGACGTTATTCCTCACTTTATCTCTGTGACTGTTTTAAACAAACTTTTAAGTCCTTGAAGATTTTAACTGTTTACATTTCACTGGGAATGATGTACTCTCGTTACTGAGGTTTCTTGTTGTCTTAGCATTAACTTTCCTCATAGGCATTTGGATTTTATGCAGATTTATCTTGGTGAGAGAATGAATTTAATTCCTTCCTTTCCTCTCTCCCTCCATTTCTTTTTCTCTATTTCTCTCAAGATACACCTTCCTTGTCTCATGATTTTTGTTACCTCCATATGCTATTATTCTTTTAAAAATTAAAAAATTAAAAAAAAAATTTTTTTGAGAGACAGAATGTGAGAGCAGGGGGGAAGGAGCAGAGAGAGAATCTTAAGCAGGTTCCACGCCCAGCGTACAGTCTGACATGGGCTCGATCCCATGACCCTGAAATCATGACCCAAGCCTAAATCAAGAGTCGGATACTTAACTGACTGAACCACCCAGGCGCCCCATGCTATTATTCTTTAAAAGCAAAAACTGGTTTCCATTCTTTGCCCATCATTTCTGATCTTTTTCCTTTGATAAAGCAAGCAAGCAAGAAGGCAGATCCCTCTAGAAGGATATCTGCAAAGAAAACTGTGCTTTTCTAAGTGTTAGTACTTTGATTCTGCACAGCAAGGAAAATAGTTCTGCATAAAGTTTGTTTCTTCAACAAAACTTATGATTGACTAACTCTTGACAAAAGCAACTGGTAGAATGTCTAAGCTTCATGGCTTGGTTTAGATGGAATCCATGTACTCTAGACAGAACCTTCCTACATGACCTGATCAATGAGGGACACTGTGGTCATTGCATGAAGGACTTTTATCCATTAGTTTTGGAGTGTGCTTTCCTGAATTTTCCTTTTCTGAAATTTGTTTTCTCATCTCCATTTTTTAAAAAATTTTTGCCCCAGACTTCATTGTATATTTACTTCATTTGTTTATATAACATTACATATCCCTGTACTTTGCCTCTGAGTAAACACTACTGAAGGTGATTGCTGTAGAGGAGTGTCACAAAAATAAGTCCTTTCACAAGACATACATTTGAAAACTAATTTTTGGTGTGGAGCCAAATGCTACTTTTATACATCCTCATTCTATTTGGTTGTCATGCAAATTCTTAAATGTAATGCTTGTATCTCCTGAATTTGTTTCTTTAAATTACTTCTACTGTAATAATCTTTTCCCTTCTTGTCCTTTGGGCTTACATTTAAAATTAATGCTATTTTAGGATAAACAGTATTTCTCTTCTTGTTTTAAGGAACAGTTACTATCTCACTAATTTTTTTTCACTTTGCCATTTGTTCTCCATTTAATATAAGTTGTTAGTGAGGATTCTAAGTTCCTATATGGTTTCTTTGCCTCAGCAGTTGGCTTGTAAGAAAATTGTAGAAGTTGATTCAGTTACATCAGAGCATGCAGATACCATTAGACCAGACATCAATGTTTCTGTAGTGATTGCTTACTAAAGAGGGAGTCTAAAAGAAGGTGCCGATGGCTTTTTCTTATATTCTGTATGGACAACCCCCTTCCCACAGCTGTCTCAGGGAGTGTCGTGGTATGATTGTGACTGGGGAAGCTTCTTTCACCTAACATATTGGGTATCAGACGTAGTCTCTAAGGCTCTATTATATCGTTGTTTTCATTTCCTATACGGTGCTTTGTTATTCTGTGTCACCCTGCTGACTGGAGGCTTGCCTATCCTTTCTATGTTTTGTATAATACTGGTGAGGATTACATAAAAAAGTATTATATATTATATAAATAAAGTATTTTAAAAAGTACTGTACATTGCTGTGGTATAATGGGTTCCTGTTGCATTTTTATGAAAACAAGTATGAGTTTACATTGAACATACCCATCGTCAATATATTCCGTGGTTTCCTAATATCCCTCTAATGCACACTAGTGGCACACACCCTTTTTTGGTACCTCATTTATCAGATATATAGATGGTTGAGGAGATTTGGGATGTTTTCTAGGACATCTGATTTAAACATCATCAAATACTAATTAAAATGATGTCAAGTGAGTCAGAAAATACCAATATTGTATTTGTCTTGGGACAAAGGGAAAGGAAAACAGGTTTGGGGTCAGGTTAGTAATATGTTTTTACGTTCTAGAAGGGAAAGTATTTGGGCTCAAGCTGAGAGAAGTGAAAGGGAAGTTATCTGCCAGGAATGGTGGACACCGTCTCTTCTGCACCTTGCGGATCTTGGGCCAAGTCTTCAAGCAGCCTTAGATGCCAGCGAGGGAAGCAGAAACTGTCAGCCATGACCTCATAATTGTCCGAATTAGCTTTACTTGCAAAGTCAGATAAGTAGATCTAGGGTGATTTTAGGGCTCTGCAACCCTCTACGTATCTTCCTACATGACTGGTATATGATGTTACTCTTAGATGGGAGGGAGAAAAAAAAATCATTTTACAGTGAGGTTATCATTCAGTTGTCTGAAGAAGGTGACATTTGTTATGAAGAGCTTCAAGTAAATTATAATCTGATCGGTGAATCAAATCTGAAAGACTGATTATTGGATTTTCTTCCGTGTTTTGGAAGAAGATGGGAAGGGGAAAGGAAGGGATTTGACATCTGAAGTTGGGAGGATGGTGATTGGTAAGTGATGCCACTAACTGAGTTAAATAATGGTTATAGGAAGAGAAGGCTAGGGACACAGATGGGGAGCAGAATGCCTTGCAGACTTGCTGACTTGACAACATTGCTGAGGAAGGACATCCTTTAACTTCACTGGGGTGGGGACAAAGAGAAGACATGCACTGAGCTATTTTAATCATGCAGCTGCGGATGCAGGCAGTTCTACATTGTAGGATTTGGAAAATCTTTTTTTTTTTTTTTTTTTTAATAAACATGATTGCCCTTGTTGAAATTAAGGAGCCAGATTCCCATTAGTTGGTGCCAATATTTAGTTCACCATATAGCTCATACAATTTCACTTCCCTATGTGATTTTTGCTGTTGATATAAAAGAGTTTGCTTGACTGATGCAAAATAAATTTTGGGGGGTAGCTATATTCAGAACTTGTATTTTTTTGTTTAGGTATTCACTCTTTGAGTCTCTGCCTAGAACTCTGCTACCCATCCAATTTCTAGACTCTTCTAGAAATATCTGGATCCTTTTAGACTATTCTTGCTGTATTGTTTCTGAACCTACTGCTTTATGTCACGGTAGATGCTATGCAATTAAAAATCTAGCTGCCTCTATGAAATCACTGAACTAAGCGGTTTCCCATATTCCATTAGAGGAAATAAATTCAAATTCTTCCAGATGACAGGAAAGAATTATAATTAAGTGCAAATACTTTTGGAGTGCCATATTTATTCTTCATCACCATTGTCAAAAGGATAATTTGGGTATCTACTACATGCATAGCACCATTCTCAGTGTTATGCATTTTTTTCTGAGCCTACTCAGCTCTGGAACTCTGCATAAGTTACACGTCTGCATTTTGTACCGTACTAATATTTTGACATTAAAATGAAGGCAGGGCTTTGTAGATTTGGCCACTGACCTAAGATCAAAGTTACATAGGATATAAAAAATATAATCAATTTCTGCTCTTTCTGGAGGAAAGCTTTTGGAATACCTTTACTTAGAGTATTTTGGCATCAAAATAAGAAAATGAAACCTAACTGTAATTACATAGTTTACATTTTTCTTAAATTCCCTTGATCTGCTTTGGAATCATCCAGATGTTCTGTGGGTTAATATTTTTGTTCCATTTACTTACATTGAATTATTTCCTGAAATTAAAAGGGACTGCTTATTGAATTCTCCAGTGCTGCCTCCTTTTGTTGACTGCTGGCAATTTTAAATTAAAATAATTATTCTTCATAATTCCCATTCTTATGGAGTTTAGCGTTGTCTGTATCTTCCCCTGGGCTGAACTAGAGAGCATAGCTTTTTGTAATGTAGTACATTTTGCCTGAGATGACTTTTCTTAAAACAAGACAGTTGCTTTTTCTTCAGGTCATTGTTTGAAAAATAGACTTAAATATATCTGCCAAAGCTTTGCCTGTGTTTTTAACTGATTTTTTTTTTAAAGGTGACATATGTCAGAAACATCTCCTTTCCCCTATAGAAGCTTTGTCAATCTTTAGACTTGGTCATATCTTAATCCTAGTTTGTAGTACAAACTTGGTTTTCTTTAATTTTTCTTTCTTTCCAGAAAAAAAAAATGAACATGGCCTTTTTAAATTTCAACTGCCACCTTTGTGATCCGAAAAAGGAAATTTCATTATATTTCTAGCTTTTGCAATTTCTACTTCTCATCAATAATTTTTGTCATCAGATAGAAATCCTGTTTGTCTCATTCTCTAACCTCCTGTCTTTTTCCATCTAAATAGTTTCCATTCGTATCAGCACTTGGGCCCCTTCCCTCTACTGCACTGGCTTCTCTTAGATATGTAGCTTTACACTTTCTTCTACAACTTTCTAGGATTCACTTAGTGTTTGTTGTCTCGCAGACAGTCTCTCGCATTCCTTTCTCTCTTTTATTTACCTGCAGTGGAGGTTGGACTGTTTTCCTTTCCCTCCTAGCATTTGTTAGGATGAATAGATGACACAACCCTGGACTCCAGCAGTAACACTGTGAATGTTTTCAGCGTTCATAGTCTTTACTTTTTGCAGTTCCAGTTCTGTTGAGTGAAAGAGACAAGGTGGTCAGAAAGGTACAAAGTAATCTTGAAGACTATCAATGGCATGATAAAACAAAGAGAGTGGGTTTTAAGGAAAATGATAGTGAACTACAGAATCAAATGTTAAAGGAAGTTTTGGTGATTATGAGTCATTGGCACATAAATCAATTTTAATATAGTGTGGTAGAGAGTATGATTTTTTTTCCCCCAAATACTTTTATTTTATTTTTTCAGTGTTACAAGATTCATTGTTCACGTACCACACCCAGTGCTCCATGCAATACGTGCTTTTGAGAAATCTAGTGGGGCCATAACCTGAGATGCATGACTACTTCCAAGGAGGGGCAGTATCACTGAAAAATGCTTGGTTATCCTCAACTTAGCCATATTTTTAAAGACATGAGAAAGAATCAGTAGACAGCAGAAACTACTCATGCATAGGAAACAGAGATGAAGCAAGGAGAGGAGGCAAGGGAGATGGAATTTGAAAAATCGATGCACCAAAAGCTTTTTTTTTCCCCCTCTGAAACACAGCAGGGAAGGTAAGTTTGTGGATGGTACTAGAATTGCAGGTGGAAAAGAGGAAATATTCATATGCTCTGTAAATTGGTGGGAGAGGTTATTTGCTAAGGTTGCATTGGGATTGGAAGCTTCTATCTTGGATCCAGTATTTGCCTGGAACAGAACCAAAGACAAATACAAAGCTTACTAAGAAGTCGTGATGGGTCAATACTGGTCAAGTCACTCTTCTATTTGAAGAGTCCTTGAATTCTCTGCTCAGAATTCTTTGACTAGCATGGACAGTTTTTTTCTTTTTCTTGGGTTGTATTAGCTTTGTGATTTGTCATGGAAACAGCTTGGGACAATTGAAATCACATTGATTGGATTTGCATATTTTTGTTTCTTTTCCCTAGCTTAGATTGGGGTCCCCTTTAACTGTGAGAACCCAACATCATCAATATAGTCAGGAGTTCAGTGTTTTTTGACTCAAGTTGGACTTAACATTTATCCCAGTGCCATTTTGTACGTGTAAATCAGGAAGGCAGTCATGCCCCACTTTGCTAAGTGCTCTCTTGCAACATGCGCTGGCTCTTCTTACCATTCTCTATACACTATTATGTGTGCTCTTTCTGCAGGACCTTTGGCTAAAGTGAGTTCTTTACCTAACAAGTGCCCCCCCCCCTTCCTCCACATGTCTCTCATACTTAAATAGTTTTCATCTTTGAAGACCTTGGCTTCCACTTGACCTCTTCGTTAAGCTGTTTATAGCTAGAGCTATTCTTCCTTTCTCTCTCTGAATAGTGAATTCTGCTCAGTTCAAATCTTTATTTTCATATTTCTCCCAGTTTTCTTAGACTGTAATTTTCTTATGGGAAGGACCACATATCCTATTTCTTTTAGATCCACTCACCTTTGTCTAGTACCAGGCATGTATTAGGTCTTAATAAATGCTCATGCATTAAATTATTTCTAATGTGTTTTATTTTTATTTAGTGATTATAAGAGTTGATATTTAAAATATGTCACTCCCTATATTTGTTTTTTATTGTACGGCTACAGATAATGGTTGTTACAGTGAAATATTTTTGGCATTTCAGGACCTCTTAATAAGCTTTATCAATTTAGTAATTTAAAATATTATTTTTAATTCAAATTTTATTTTCCTTTCTTTATTTTCATGGTTCTGTACATGCTTGGCTGGTCCCAAGTCATGACTCTTAAGGATGTCATGGTAACCTGGTGGAGAATTCTTGGGTTAAAGTGTTCTTTCCTTCCATCCCTGAAATGTTTTTTTCAGCTGTTATGATATGCTTCTTCACCCTTTTTTCCCCCTATAGTTTATCTCTAATGATAAAATTACACATTTTATCCCTTGAATTTTTACTATTCCTTCTCCTATCGGCTCTATAAAGCAATGATATGGCTGGTATATTTAGCATAAGGAAATACACTGATAATGTATTATGCAATAACTTTTCCTTTTTAACTTAACTCATTAATTATTAGTACCATCTACCTTGTAATTTGGTTGTTATTGGGAAATGGTAATTTGCATGACTCCCTCAAGCCAGGAACTTTTTATGGGATAAGGATAAAAAGTACAAAGGAAACATTTAAGTTGAATCATAAATTACAAAGTAATTATCAAGCATTTATTATTTATTACAAAATAAATTTATTACAAAGCTATGTATGGGATAAAAATACATACTTGTGTTTATTTTAGGAATCAAGCATTTTAAGTCCAGTGCAGGATGGAACAAGGAAACCTCAGATTGACAGCAATAAGAGCAATAACTACTGGATTGTAAAGGAGGTCAGCCCATGTCAAATATTTTCATATGGGGCTGTAGTTGTGTGGCAAATAACTTTTGTTTGTGTATTACATTTAATGTTATATTCCTTATATTTAATGCTTTTCTTCTTTTTAAAGATTTTGATTAGACTAAGTAAACTCTGTGTCCAGAATAAAAAGTGTCGGAATCAACATCAACGATTACTGAAAAATATGGGAGCTCATTCAGTGGTGTTGGATCTTCTGAAGATACCCTATGAAAAGGTGAGTGCTTAGTAACTTTTTTTGAAAGAAAAATTTATTTTGATATGATCTCAAATATATAGCAGAGTTGTGAGAATTTTTTCCCTGAACAGCTTGGAAGTGAGTCACCAAGCTGATCATCCCGAGCCCTTTGGTGTGTGGTTCCTACAGAAAGGACGCCCCTTCTTTCTGCGTAACCACGTGTCAAGCTTCCAGATCAGGAAAGAACATGACCCTTCATTGCCACTTAATCCTCAGGCGCTGGTCCCATTTCTCTCATCATCTCAACTGTGTCCTGTTTAACAAAAAGGTCCACTTCAGAAACAGGTGGTGTTTGGTCGTCATGTCTGCTCATCTCCTCTGGCTGGAACTCTTAGGAAATTGGCACTTTGGAAGACAGACCCACTCTTTTGAAGACCGTTCCTTCATTTGGGCCAGTGAATGTTGCCTTGTGATTAGACTCAGTTATGCATCTTTGGCAGGAACATAACAGAAGTGAGGCTCAGTTCTTCCCACCACTTCCTATCAGGAGGCACCTGATTTTGCTTTCGGTCCCATTACTGATGGTGTTCCCTTTGATCACTTGATTAAGGTGGTTGTGTCTGCCAGGATCCTCCATGGCAAAGGGCTCATTCTCCCTTGGTAATTAATGAGTATTTTGTGGAGAGCTTCTTTGAAACTGAGTAAATACCCCCTTCTTCGTCAAACTTTGTATCTATTTATTCACTTATTTATTTTAATCCGTATAAACTTGTGGATGCTCATTTTATTCCCTAGGTAACGCTAGGCTTCCCTAATTAGCTCTTTGATTCTCAGATGCTCCCCAGTCTGCCCAGTGGCTCCCCTTTGAGCTAGTTTCTCTGTCCTCTAACATGCACATCACATCACTCTTTAGTAGTTCCTTGCTTTTCACATATGAAGATGTTCCAGGGTCATCTTGCTTTTTTCTTTTTTTTTGGTCCAACTCTGGAATCAGCCATTTCTTTAAGTGGTTCCAGTTCTGTTTTGGGGGAGAATGATGTGTAGAAGCAAAGTTCCGAGAGCTAAGTGTACTTATTGCTTTTAGGGTTTTATCCTTCTAGGCCCTCTAAATAGACAAAGCCAGGGACCATATGTATGTGTTGAAATAGTTACTCATTCGTTAATATGGCAAATAGTTAATCTTCCTAATCTTTCATCACTGCAGCGGCCCCCGCTCCATAGGGACACCCTCTGCCCCCGACTCAGGCTCTGACAGCCCCAGGGTGGATGTCCTCCTTATCTCCCAGGTGCTACCTGCCCCACCAGGCCTCTCCTGGTGCAGATGTTCTCCCCACCTGGACTTGCACTCCTCCAGTGGGGTTGTTCCCCAGTTCAGCTTCTTTTTTAACACATACATTCATCCATTCTACCCTTCCTTAGGTGGCATAATTCATTCTATGGCACAGAATGCAATAAAAGAATTATTGAAAGGCAACAAAAGGTATTAAATCCTCAGCATTTATTATCCACATTATTTCATCTTTGATATTGTAACATGGGCATTGGACATGTGATCGAGTCCCTTCTTCTAATAATAAAACTTGGCGCTCAGTATTTTACTACTACATTATGTTTATGGATTTGCTCAGTTTTAATAACTGGGTGGTGCAGAAACAAAAAAAAGAATAAGAGGAGAGTTTCAAAGAAATGTCAGCTACAATGGCACTGGTCCTAGTGTTCTTCTGTGTTGGCCAGTTTTTCAGTGGGAATTGGGTATTCCTGTGGCTGAAGTCTCTTTGATGTCTTTGAACTATCCCTGCATTACACAAATAAAGGAAAGTGTTAGTAGATTTTGAATTAAAATTTCCCTATTTTTAGGTCAGGAATGAAGTTTTTGGTCTCATTTACTCATCTAGTTAAATCATCCCTATTTTAAATATGAGGGAACGGGTCTATTAATGATCTTGGGCTATTTGTTTAGTTATAGATGGCATAAACTATAGACTCTTAGAAAAAACAGAAAACATTAAGTTATTTATTAAAACTATTACTCAAAACATGAGTCCATTTTGTATCTCTGACACTGACCACGTGACAAATCGGATAATCAACTACCCAGAAAAAATTTAGGTGGTTTCAGTGATACCGTTGAAAGACTGCTATTAAGAAGAGAACTTTACATTCTTTGTGAATTTTGAGACTTCGGTTTTCTTGTTGAGATTCCTATAAGTGAATGATAGTGTTATGGGATTTTGGAAAATGACAGTGAATAAGGAAAGCAACTTATGAGTACATGTGTTCAGAAAGAGGGGGACCCCAAAAGATTGGGGAATAGAGGAGATCAGAAAGCAAAGAGGAAAAGTAAAACAAAGAGGTGGAAATAGAGGAGAAAAATAGCAAAAGGATGGGTATTAAGGAGGGCACGTATTGTGATGAGCAGTGGGTGTTATTTGCAACTAATGAATTGTTGAACACAACATCAAAAACTAATGATGTACTATGTTAGCTAATTGAACATAATAAAAAAATAAAAATAGCAAAAGGTGAGGGTGGGGTGAGGGTAGAGTTGAGATGAGGTCAGAAATATATATATATTTAGAGGGAGGGAAATTTACAGGGGGGGTGTAGGAACAGAGGAAAAGTGAGCGGAGAGAAGAGACTAGGGACAAAGCAAGAGGATGAGGGATGATGGATTCTGGGAAAAGCAGCAGGAAGGGAAGAGTTTGAGAAGGAGGAGGATCTAAAAGGTAGAGAAAGAGGAGAAAGCAAGAAATAGGAAGATTCAGATACATGGAAATATTGGGAAAGAGAGCAAGTCCCAGAGAAGGGAGAAATGAGAAGGAGAAATAAAGAGAAGGTGAGAAACATCTAGAAGATGGTGGGGGGTTGGTGGGGATTATGAGTGGGGCGGGGGGGGGAGGTGTAGAAACAGAAATGGCACAGAGGAGGAGGAGCTACTAACACAGTAGCAAAGAGGAAAAGAGTACATGTGGGAAAGAAAATACTTTTTCATAATATTTGGTATTATGATTTATTTGTTTCATTGCTACTCTTTCACTTACAGAATGATGAAAAGATGAATGAAGTGATGAATCTGGCCCACACTTTTCTGCAGAATTTCTGTCGGGGAAATCCACAGAACCAAGTTCTCCTTCATAAACATCTGAATTTGTTTTTAACTCCCGGTGTAAGTATTTTTGTGACTTCTAATTGACTAAGTAAAGTGTCCATCCTATTCGTTCTAGCAGCATTGGCGAATAGAATTTTATTAGCCTTTACCAGCTTATTTTTTTCCTTGTAGGGGTTCTCTCCCTAAAAGTGAATATATATCTATTTTTTCCATTAAGGAAACATTCACAGAAACTGGAAATACTACATAAATTTTACCTGCAAGTGACAACTTCCTTTATATGTATATAGTTTAATGTTAGGAAAAAATATGGTAGAACCAAGAACAACAGCAATGTCATGAGTGAGATAAATATGGAAAACTCTGTAAAATGTGTCAGTGGATACTAGGGAAGAACTAACTTTGAGTAATAGCTAATTAATCTCAAGAATCCCGTCGCCAACACGTTGACCTTTATGATAATCAACTCCTTTTTCCAACTAAATTCCTTTGTGAGCTCAGTTTGCTTTTAATGGTGAATGAGCTCATTGCATTTCGTAGGAGTCTTGACCAGGAAATTCACTATGGCTTTGCATAAAATGTAAAACTGATCACAAACAGGGAAATTAGCGTAAGTACTGTAAAACGGAAAATTGATCTTGTCAGAATTATAAGGGCATGGTCCTCTCTGGTTAGCTCCTGGAAGCAGAAACCATGAGGCACATCTTCATGAACAACTACCATCTCTGCAATGAGATCAGTGAGAGAGTTGTGCAACACTTTGTGCACTGCATCGAGACACACGGCCGCCACGTGGAGTACCTGAGGTTTCTGCAAACGATTGTAAAAGCAGATGGTAAATATGTGAAGAAATGCCAGGATATGGTAATGACTGAGGTATGTTCTCAGTTTGCATTTTAACAGCTTCCCATAAGTAATATGCTCAAGTATGTGTTTTCTGTGAATGTGTAGGATGAATAGCCCCCACAACATAGGTAGGGAAAATAATTTGGTCCTGATGGCTTATGCAACAAGTATATCTTGTTTAAATCTAGTGAAGTAACATACCATTAAGTTGATTGCATAATTTTCCAAGTTTATTTTTCCTTTTGATCCATAAGGAATGTGTGTATTTTAGAGAGCAAAATTCTGGGAAATGTAGTTGAGAATGAAAGTGACCCATTTTATACTTTTTAAATTTTCCAAGCTGTAACAAAGATGGTTGTAACTTTGTTTTCCTTTTTTTGATCTATTCCTGAAAGAATCAGTGTTCTCTGTTACTATTTGTTACTATTTTCTAATTAAAGTAGAAATTATCCGTCAGTGATTTATGATATGTGGAACCGTAAATTGAAAATTTAAGAAATACACATGGTTGAAGCCCCTCATTTATTTTGCTTTCTTCATTGTGATGTTTGACATTGAGCGAGATTAATGCAATGAGTAAGTTACTCACCAGGAACCAAGTGGTACTTTGGAGAAATTGAGCCCATTTGGGTAAATCATTGCTCTGTGACCTAATAGTTCTCTAAAGGCCTGTATGGATTAAGGCAGCTTTCAACCATGGCTGCCAAACAGTTGTGTTTTATGTTATATGACTATATTGATATGAGGGGATTTTCATAATTATATACTTCCGATTTATGGTGAGGAGGGGGACTTCTGTATTGATAAAATGTGAGTCCCTCCTGCCCCATAGAAATCTTAAAATTAATTCAGCTTAAAGCCTTGAATTTTTAATGTAAATTATTGTTATTAAGCATTTTAAGGAACATTTTAAACTTGTAAAATTTACCTTTTCCTTATCTACATTTACATTCGTAATTGTTCTTTATTGCCCAAAAATGTGGGAACTAATTTGATTTTGCATTATGATCACCAAGGAAAGGATTAAAATGGGAAAGTAGCAAATAAAAATTAGAAAAAAATTATGGCACCTCTTAGAGGAAGTGTTTTTATGTGGAGAGAAGTATTTGTAATATTGTATTGTGTTGACATATAATACGTATTTTGACACATATGCATTCTCTTTCCACAAAACGTTCAAAGCAAGCCAGTTGTCTTATCGATTTAAATCTGTTACCAATTTAATTAAAATAGAGAAAAAATATATCCCCCAAATATCTCCCATTGGGGTTAGAAAGTTGGTACTGATAATAGACAATAAGATATTATGGAGTTTGAGCAATAAAATTACCACCTGCTGGAATTCTCCACTAAAATTGTATAAACAAAATAGGAAGGAAAATGTATATCCTAAAAGCCCCTGCTTATTCATTTCTTTGTTTCTCTCCCTCTCTAAGTCTTCTTTTTCTCCATTTCTCCCATCTCCGCTTTTACCTCCATTCCTTGCTGGTGCCCATGATGCATGGAATTTCCAGATTCTTGTAAAGTTGCATTTGGCTCCAATTACATGCTTTTTTTATTCTGTCACTGTTGAAGGGGTTGGGGTTTTTTACTCTGCTTTAGTAAAATTAGCAGATTTCTCATGTCTTGGCAATGGCATCTTCCATTTGAAGTAGAGGAAAGCAACTTTCTTGAAATATTTTGCAAGTTTAATTTCAGGGGATAACTCACTGGGAAATGATTAACTATCATCTATGCGCTTTAATTCTTGTCCCCATCTACCTTTCCCCTATCTCCCTGGCTGCTTTTGATAGTATTCCTAAATAATCACTTGGCACCTGACTAGAATCATTTTACCATCCTGCCTTGGTATAGTTCTGCTTTTGCAATATTATCTGTGTTTTTTTTTAATAAAGATATGCATGTGTTTCCAGATAGACCAAACCTTTTGCAATAGCTGCAAGGACGAACATTTGGACTTCTATGTAGACTCTCTTATTATCATTTCAGTTGATAAATGGGGGTGAAGATGTGCTGATATTTTACAATGATAGAGCATCGTTTCCCATCCTTCTCCATATGATGTGTTCAGAGAGAGACCGAGGGGATGAGAGTGGCCCCTTAGCCTACCACATCACCCTGGTGGAGTTGCTGGCAGCATGCACAGAGGGGAAAAATGTCTACACCGAAATCAAGTGCAATTCCCTTCTGCCCTTGGACGACATAGTGAGGGTGGTGACCCATGATGACTGCATCCCCGAGGTAAGCCTGGAAAAATCTTAGCAGCCACGAAATTGTTATTAATACAAAGTGCAGAAGTGCCAGAAGTCCCCATACTATTTATAATGAGATAATGTATTTAGTCAAGAAATTGTACTTTGCTGTATAATTAGGAAGAGTTAAAAGAGCATAAAAAGTTTCCTTTTTTAGTTCTACAAGAAACTGGAAGACGATAAACTTTTTCAGAGTAGAGTCACTGTGGCCTTACTGGAAGCTACTATAGGACTCTCTTAAATTCTAAGTATGGCAATGTGATAAAACAGATTTGGTATGTTCTTGAACATGTAATAGATGCTTCGTAAATAATTCATGATCACTGATAGGACAGGCTGGGATGGTGCAGCAGTATCATCTATTAGACGCTGTAAGTTTACTTTGCTTGGCGGAATAAGTGCAGTCTTGGAAATATGGACACGCATTTTGCTTTATTCACACATCAATTTTTGCGCTCTGTCCTTGTTTGGCTCTGATAATAGGGAAAAAACTCAATAAAAATTAGTTGTCTGCCAAAAGGATTAATGAGGCTTCCAGGAACATTGCAATAGTTTCTTTCATTTCTACTGTTCTGGTGTATTGTTGCAAAGTTCATAAATATGTGATGCATCAAATTTGATATAAATCCAAACATTTTAAATCATAGTAACTTAAAAAGGGTCAGGTTAAGTTAACTTCCCTAACTTCCCAGTAGTACTATGTAGTGATGGACTTAAAAGTTTATTTTTGTGAAGTTTTGTGGAATTATTGACAATTCATACCAAGAGTACTTCATACTTTGATTGGTTTGAAATAAGATGGCTAAGAAAGGTAGCATACTGTAGTGATTAAATTAATGGAATCTGTCTTTATTTGAGGCCCTGATTCAGACTGTGCTTCTTCCCACATTCTGGTCTTTCTGACCACACCACTCTAACCCCTTCTGTTCACCTACTTCACTCCTCTTCATCCTTCACATCTCGATTCAAGGATTACTTCTTTAAGGAAAAATTCCCTGGCCTCTCATAATAGAGTTATAAGAGTCTACGATTTGAAATTTGGCATTTGAATTTTGTTAATAAAGGTCTGTAGCCTTCACATCCTTTCCCAAGATATAAGTGTGATGAGAGTAGCAACTAGGTTGTTCTATTTACCATTATATTACCTGAGCCTGAGTCTATACTTAATCCATATGTTTTGAATGAATGGCCAAATGAATTAAAGAATGAATCAGAATCCTGGATCCATTACTTCTAGATTTGTGACTGATTCCAGCAGGTTACTTAACCTTTCTGATCTTTAATTTGCACAATTTTAAAGTGAAACAATTATGGTATGTAACTGAGAGGATTGTTGGAGGATGGAATTAAGTAAGATATTACATACAAAATGCAGAAGGTGTTTGGCACGTAGCAAACAATGAATAAATATAAGCTGCTGTCAAGATGATTATGATAATGCACTGAATGGTTTGATGTCTCCCTACCCTACAATCAGTTCTTGACACAGGCACCCTGTCTGCTTTTTGGCCTTAATCAAGTAGAGAGAAGCATTAAGGCCATGAAAACCGGCCCTGTATTCATTATGTTCTAACTTGGAGTCTATGAATCCTTGAAATTATTTACATGATTTTGTATGTATATGCATTTGGGTGGTTTATAGCACCCATCCCATTATTTATTTATTTGTTCATTTTTTTACTCATTTAGAGAGAGAGAGAGTGCACCTGTGAGCCAGGGAAAGGGGCAGAGAGAGAGAGAAAATCCCAAGCGGATTCTGCATTGAACACAGAGCATGACTCGGGGCTCGATCTCATGACCCTGAGATCATGACCTGAGTTGAAATCAAGAGTTAGAAGCTTAACCGACTGAGCCACCTAGATGCCCCTCATCACATTTTAATTTAAAAAAAAAAAAAAAAGAAAGAAAGGAAAGAGAAGAAACCCAAGAACTACTGCCCTACACACTTTAGAAATACTCTATGTTGGTGAGACTCATCTCAGTCCTTTATGAGGAATTTTGTTAAATATTAGAAGGAATGTTGCTACATCTCAGTGTATTTTTTTTCTAAACTATAAGCCTGTTTCTTCTCAGAAACAGTAACTTAAATATTTCTGAATGGCAATAAAGTACTATTTAATCAACACATGTAAACGTTATATTAGAATTTTCTTGGTTGCAAATGACAGAAACCTAACTTAAACAGTTTAAACAAAAAAAGAGGAATTTTTTGGCTCCTGTATTCGGGAATTTGAAGGATTAGTTATTCTGATGGATCAAGAGGTTCAAACAATGTCAGAATTCTTTCCATCTCTTGTCCCCTTTTCCTTTGTGGTTTTGCCTTATTCTTTTCTTCTGAGCATAATTGTCCTCCATGTACTTGCGGAAGATGGCTTCTTGGGGTTTGGGTTTACCTTGTTTCACTTTAGTAATGAGCGAGCAAGAGAGAATGACACAGAGAGAGAGACAGAGAAAGAATGATAGGGAGAGAGAGAGAGAATGCCAGAAATGAGAGAGAATAACAGAATGACAGAGAGAAGGGGAGGGAGAGGGAGAAAAAGAAAACAGGGAAAGGGAGCACATTTGACTCTCAGTGTCTTAACTAGGATAGACTTGGCTTAAGTCTGTCCTAAGGTGTACCTGCTCATTCCAGTCACTGGGGACAGGGGAGTAGGCTCCTAGGTCAGGGTCTGGAGGGTTTTAGTTAAGAGAAGCGATATGGGAATGCTTTCTTAGATAGACATAAAGTATGCTAAAATCCACGATAGTAGCTAACCCAGATTTTATTTAACTTTTCACATTTGATATTTGAAAATGAACAATTAAGAAAACCCACTTTCTTTTGTATTTGAAACTTCCACAGGTTAAAATTGCTTATGTGAATTTTGTTAATCACTGTTACGTGGACACTGAAGTGGAAATGAAAGAAATCTACACGAGTAACCACATTTGGAAATTATTTGAGAACTTCTTGGTGGACATGGCAAGGGTGAGTTAACGCTTTCACCATTAAATACGACTTCATGGTTAGTTAGGTTGTTGGTACATATTTTGACTAAACAGGATCAAGGATCTGGATGAAAACTTGGAATTTTAAATTTAAATTTAATTTAAACCCTCCAACTTTGGATGTAATCTATTGCTTTCAAAAAGTTGTGCATGCATTTCACAAGATTGTGAATGAGATTTAATGAGTTCATATACACAAAATACCCAATATAATGTGTATAGAAACGAAGTATCCATTTCTACTTTTACCACTGGCTATATCGGTTTATTATTAAGTGGAATTTTTGTGGCCTTTTTACATGGGTTGGGGAAGACATTGGCAGAGGTCAATTTGTATTCAGCCTCTTATCATGGATGCAATTACAAACCATAGATGGAAAAGATCTCAGGAGGCCTTGACCACTACTTTCAGACAGATAGGTAATTGACCAGACTACCCAAGGCTTAGCATTGCTCAGTGTTGCCTATTCAGAGTTTTCTTTGGGAGAGTGCTCCAGTAATTGAATCATCTGGTTTGACTCGTAGGTCAAAATAGGTCCTGCTTTTTACTGAGTCCATTTCCTCCCATTTGGTCTTTTGGGGGGATTAGAGAGGACATGTGGAGCCAGTTGGCATTTTCTAGATATTGTCCAGCATATGTTTTTGAGTAAAATTGAGTAAATGAATGAATGAATGAAGAAAGGAAGAAGGAATCTTCTTTATTGATAGCACTTAATTTTAGTTAGTATATCTTAGGCCCTCCCCCCTTTTGGCATGTTGAATTGTCATAACATACAGGATCTGTTAGTTTTTTTGATCTTCAGTTTTCCCTTTGAAGTGATGGAATATAATGTTCAAATGAGAGTTTCGCTAGTGGAAGATAGTGTATGGATAATCCTTAGACCTGTGATGACTTACGGTGGGCTGTCCCAGTTTTTTTGACTCTCTACATTCCTGAGTACTGGTAGCTTTACACGGGCCTTATTTAGATGTATTTGGAGGAGAGGGGGGTTAGTGAAGTCCATATTTCCACTGTCTTAGATGAAAGGATGCTGACAGTTACTCACTGGTTAACTGCCTCCCTACAGCCCATTCTGGAAGGAAGGAAGACAAGAGGGATATAGAAAACACTGACTGAGACTCCGACATCAGGGCTTTGTGGGTGAAATGTGCCGCATTTCAATGTGGTGTAGTCTGAGCCAACGCCACCATGTTCACGCATGCGTGGAGTAAGGCAGTCCTTAGTTTACTTCATTTACTTCATTTCTATAGAATGAAAAGCCACGCGTTACCTTTGGCAGGCAAACCAGCACCTGTGGAGAAATCAGCTTGTTTTACACACGATTTTCATACCACTCATATTGACCCCCATGTCTTTGTGAAAGCCCTTGCATCTGATGGGCTAGAAGGATCGCTAGAGACCTTGAAGTAAAGGATGGGTTATGTGCCGATGACTTAGCTTTAAAATTGCACATGCAGGAAGACATTAAAGAGATTATAGGCTGATTTGCAGAGTTGCACAGTGCCACGGACTAAAGATAAGCTTGACAAGACCAAGGTCACATTCTAGGCAGCATGAGCTGCAAAGCTAAATGAGTTTTATTTTTTTTAAAGATTTCATTTATTTATTTGACAGAGAGAGAGAGAGAGATCACAAGTAGGCAGAGAGGCAGGCATAGAGAGAGAGGGAAGCAGGCTCCCTGCTGAGCAGAGAGCCAGATGCGAGGCTCAATCCCAGGACTCTGAGATCATGACCTGAGCTGGAGGTAGAGGCTTTAACCCACTGAGCCACCCAGGCGCCCCGAGTTTTATGTTTTAAACCAAAGAAAGCTGGTGGTAACAGCCACTGGTTACGCCACCTTGGAAACACCCTTGCCGTTGATGTATTTCTAAAGCTACGACGTATGTATTCTTTTTTGTAAAGAAAGCATGCGTGCTGGGAAGGGTTTTTATTTTAACTATTTTGATTAAGTAGACATTTAATGTTATTTATTATATAAAGGCTTGAAGGGAATTTTGAGAACTTTTAGTCTATTTACTCATTATGTCTAACCACAACAGCTTAGCAATACCATAAAAAGCATTTTTTTCTTTCCTTCTGGTTTTCCTCTTGTTTATATTTTAAAACAGCAGCTCTCTTATCCCCTCACCAAGAATGAAAAAGAATCACCCTTCCTATTTCAGGGAAGGGACAGGAAACCTGGCTTTTCTGTAACGGGGCTTCGTCTTTCTGCCGTTGAGAGATTAAGGAGCCGCCGCATACTCAAATTCAAATACCAAACATTGTTTAAATAAAGTAGAATGTGGCTTCCTAGGCAAATTTTCAGTTGAGTAGATCTCACTTCAAACTTCAGTGAGCATCAGAATTGTCTGGAGGGTTTGTGAAAGCACAAATTGCTGAGCCCCACCCCAGAGTGTCTGATGCAGTAGTTGTGGGTGTTTGCCTTTTTATCACGTTCCCGGGTGATGCTGAAGCTGCTGGTCCAGGGGCCATACTTGGGAACCACTGCAGTAGAATATAATAGTTTCAGAGTAGGTACTTGAGAGGCACTAGCTGGACCAGAGTTCAAGTCCAGATTCTGCCTCTTCCTAGCTCAGTTACCTTGAGCAAAGTACTTACCCCCCTGACTCAGTTTCCTTATTTGTAAAATGGATACAATAACACATTCCTCATAGGGTTACTGGGAGGCTTCAATGAGATAATGCATATGAAGCTCTTAGCACATGCGTGGCCCTTACTCAGAGAGCTGGTAACATCGTCTATTTCATTCATATCATGGTAACGGCACTGGTATTATTACAAGGGTATATGTAGCCTCTAAAGCAATTTCAACAAGCTTCCTCAATACCTATACGGATAGTAATGTTGAGGATACCCAAAAGGAGGATCAGCCAGTATAGGCAAGAGTCAGAAACCATGTCTCTGAAACTGGACATGCGCAGTCATGACTTGACAGAGAGAGGGGCTAAATGCAGATGTTCCCATGAAGTGACGAAGTCCTGGAGCAGCTGATTTACATCGTGAGAAATGGTGAAGGTGACCTGAAGGAAAGGTATGTGGAGAATTGGACCGAAAGAATCATAAGCTCTTAAGGTTGAAGGAGACTAGCCATCATATAGCTCACACTCTTCAGCATCTGCCTGTGTATTTCCAGCAGGAGTCATCTCAGTATTTTTTGAGACAACTGGTTTCATTATTGCATAACTTTAACTGTGAAAAGCTCTTAATATTGAGCCAAATTGTTATGTCTGTTTCTTCCTTCTATAGCAACATAGAATGATTCAGTTCAGCAAAGATGTAGGTATTTATCATAAGTAACGTGTTCTCCTTGCTGGTCATCTACTTTCAAATAATAAAGTCATGCAAGTTAAGGAACTTAAGATCATCTAGGCTGACGTCATAATTTTGCCCCTGAGTTCCAGAGAGATTAATTCACTGACATAGGGTGACTTGCCTAGCCAGAAACAGAGCTGGGAAATCTGCTGGGGCCTAACCTGGTGCTTTTTCCGTAAAAGCTTCTCACATTTGTTCTGGGCTCCTTCCTGTTTTCAATACACTTTTGGGTTCTCTCTATGTCAGTGTTTGGAAAGTAGGATGGAACCCAGTGTTTCAGGTGGGGTCTGGCCAGCACAAGGCAGATGATTATTTTAGTAGAAGTTTGGAGAACAGTCTTACTTGCAAGGCAAAAGAAATATTAATATGTAGTTGCATTCATACCACCTTCCACCTTTCTCTTCATGTTGCACTGGAGTCATTTCTACCAGGTTCTTTTTGTTTGCTTTTGGGTAAAGCTCTCTAAAGAGCCTTAATTAGTACCTTTCATATTCTTGTTTGTACCCCCTTGTCTTTTATCTTGCTAAGACCCATATAAAATATCTTTCCGAAAGACGGTTTTTAATAAACCGGTGCTGGGTTTCCCATACATAATTCCATTCTGATTTCCTGACAGACAGTACCCGTGTTCTGTAAATATGCCAAATTTAGGCAGGCAGCAAAGGTATTAGACTCATGAAAAGTTGTTCCACTGTCTTTCAGAGCATTTAACAGCAGCCCACTTTGGTCTGTGTTCCAGTGTGGCTACACTTGGTGTCTGTGGAGCAGAAATGCTTCCCTTTGCCTCTGTAACTGATCGTTGTTTCAAAGTCAGGGGATTTGAGTCATTATTAGAAAGCACCTGAATGGAGAGTTTGGGGGGTGGACTGTGGTCAATGTTAGCTCCAGACTGTATTTTTCCTTTTGAAGAAGTTTCCAATTTTGCTATCCATTTCAAGATTCTCTAATGACCATTGGTACTCTAAGTGATGTATTGACAGAATGAAATTAGACCAAGAAATAATTTGGAGGTGCACCTAACGCAGTGTCATGTCATTGCCCCATCAATCACTGCTTAGCAGGACAACTCAGAATATTTTATTTTCAAATAGGTCACTTAATGGAGCCGTTCTCTCCCTTTACATAGCTTATCAAATAGGTCGGAAGTAGGAGTAAAGGTAAAATTTATATTTACTTTGAACCACACTTTCCAAGTTCTTTAATTTGATGGAATTGAAATTTTCTTTGGCTGATGATTTGATTCTAGAGTTTCCTTGACTTTCTTAAGTTGAATGAGCCATTGAAACGTCTTATTTTAAGGGGTTCTTTTTATATTAGCTAGCATTGTGGGAAAGTGAAGAGTATAAAGTACTCTATAAACCTTATCCTTTGTGTGGCCCCTTTCTCTCAGTTGTAATTCTATTTTTCTCCTCAACTTTCAGGCCAAGTTATAATGGTGGTGTCCACATGTAAGGAATACTTGTTTGGCTATTCTTGGTTGATGGTTGGTTGGTCCCTATGCTACATCCTATTTTCTGCTCTTAAATCATTAATAGCATTTGTCATAGCTGATCAATTCCTTCCTGAAACACTTCTTTACTTGGCCTCCAAGATATCACTTCCATTCTGCTTGCCTCCCTCCTCAGTGCCTACTCTTTCTTACGTTTCTTTGCTCTTTCCTCCAAATCTTTCTACATTCTCAATATTGGAATGTGCCAGACTCAAACCGTAGACTTACTCCCCTCTATCTATAATTGCTTGCTTGCTGATCTCAATACTCTCTTGTCTTCAATACCAGACTGATTGAAGCTTAGATCCTTCTCCTGATGTCCAGTCTCACATATCTAACTGCCTGTGGGATATCTCCACTTGGCTATCTAACTTCAAGCTCCCCATTTACTGCTATATCCCACTAAAAATGAATTCCTTCTCAAGTCTCTGGCATCTCAGTCATTCCAGGCGTTGAAGCAAAAAATCTTGGTGTTATCTATTAACTTTGTTTCCTTACACTCTAAATCCATTCCTTAAAAGCAAATTCTACAAACTTTAACCTTAAAATATTAAAAATCTGACGACTTCTGAACACTTCCATCACTACCACCTGCTTCAAGGTACCATTAACTCTCATTTGGATCATTGCAGTAGCCTCATAGCCTATTTCCCTGCTTTCACACTTGCCCCCCTTCTTCATCTATTCTCTGTTCTCTATTCTTCAACTATACAGCAGCCATAATGATTCAAAAGAAGAGGAAAAAGAAGAATGGTGGCTCAGGGCACTCTTCTGCTTAGATTCCTCCCAAAGTAAAACAATTGCATGATTTGGCCTCTCCCCTGATCACCCCTCCCCTTTCCCATGTCCACTTAATTTCCCCTAGCTGGTCTCTAGTCCATCTATTGGCCATCTTGCTGCTCCTCAAATATACCAAACATACTCCCATCTCAGCACCTTTGCATCGGCCTGGGGTAGTATTGGTTCTGGAGGTATCCTCAAGATTTCTTTATGTTCCTGCTTAGAAGTCCTCAAAGAGGTCTTCACTTACCACCCTGTGTGTAGCAACTTCTTCCCTCTGCTCCCCCTTCACTTGCTTCATTTTTCTTCATCGAACTTGTATCCCCATGTGACATTTTTATATGCATTTGTATTTGTTCCTACTGAAAAAAGCAGGGCAGAGGTTTTTGTTTGGTTCACTGCTGCACACCTGACCTAGAACAGTGTCTCCCACATAGTAGATAGTCAGTATGCATTTGTGAAATAAATAAATGTCCACTGAAGTGAAGAATACTTAGGAAGTGAATTTGAAAACAAAGTAAGTGTAGACTTAGCATCTAATTAAATGAGCATATCAATGAAATGAAATAAACAGGCTTAAACAGATTTTTACATATGTAAGATATTAATATATAATAAAGAAATTATTACCCATTAGTAAGGAAGTGAGTAGTTATTTTCAGGGATGAGCAAACTTTCTCCATGAACAGAAAGGTAGTTAATACTTTAGCTTTTCAGGCCTCTATCACAATGGTTTAGCAATTACTAAAAGGAAAAGAGCCATAGACAAGATGTAAACAAGTGGATATAGCTACATTTGCCCCCTGGGCTGTAGTTTGCTTACCCCTGGTAACATTAAGGTAATAATAGAAGCTCCATTAGAATAGTGACTCTTATGTATTTTATTCATCGATAGATCCCAGGTACATAGAACATTCTTGGCATGGAATAGACATTCAACAAAAATTGATTTGAACTAAATTGAAATAACATTTGAGGACACTGGCTATTTGAGGTGAAATGAACTCAGCTCCTAACCTAATAATATAATAGCATAAATTGCAATTAGATTAAGATTTTAGAGATAAATGTGGAACAATAAAAATGGATGGAAATGATGTAGGTAGCTATTTATCTGTCTTTGGATGAGAAGGTTCTTTTTAAGCATAAAAGCAGTGAATAAGAATAGCTGAGGAAAATAATAGATGTTTCGTTTTTTGAAAATTTCAAATTTAAGTGCATAAACATCACACATAGCAACAAGAAAATCAAAATCAAAAAAAGTTGCTGAGCATTTTTAAAAAGGCTTAAATAATCTATACATAGAGAACTTGGGACACCTGGGTGGCTCAGTCGGTTGAGCTTCAGACTCTTGGTTTTGGCTCAGGTCATGATCTCTGGGTTGTGAAATCTAGCCTCGTGTCTGACTCCATGCTGAGTGCAGAGCCTGCTTGGGTTTCTCTTTTCCTTTCCCTCTGCTCCCAACACTCAGAAGTAAGTAAATAAATCTTTAAAGGCTCAATGCTTGAAAAAGAAAAAAAAAGAATATTTATATATGTATATTATATATATATATGTTATATATGTATAAGAATATCTATAAGAATATGTTTTTTATATATATAAAAGCACTAACAATCTAATAATGAAATGATCAAACCCAGGCATTCATGACTTATAGAGGAGGAAATACAAGTAGACCCCTGAAAAAAATAGTCAACTGTTAATAATTTTTTAAAAATACAAAGAAGAATAAGATCCAGTTTCTAACTATCACAGTTGTAAGGGCAAAAAGATAAAAGTAAAGAGATAATATTAAATGCTGGTTCACATACTTTGCTGATGAGAATGTAAATTCATGCTGTCTTTCTGAAAAGCATTTTGGTAATACATTAAAAGAAACCTTCATACCTTTTTAATGTGTCAAATAATTTACCTTCCAAGAATCTGTCCTCAGGAAATAATTAGAAATGATATCAAGGATTTATGGTCAAAGAAGTTCAACATGCTGTTATAACATACAGTAAGAAACAGTTTCAAAATTTAATAATAGAGAAATGGTTCAAAAAATTATGATTTATCTATGAGATTGATGTTATAGAGTCATTGAGATTATTTCTTGAGGATTTTTAATAATGTGGGAAGTGCTAATGGTTGAGTGAAGAGTATGAAAAGAAGACAAAACTGATTATCTAGAATAATTTCAGTTATGGAAAATATACATGGCGGAGCACAAAGATTAAGAAGAAAGGCTTCTAAGAGGTTAACCATCGTTTTGTCTGGATTTTTGTATTATAGATAATTTTCATTTCCATTTTGTGCTTTTCTACATTTTTTCAGGGTTCCTACAATTATAATGTATATGGATATTAAAAAAAATTATCTTTTTAAAAAGTGAGTTTAGAGTTCTAAGAAAGCCAACTGAGTGTATGAACTGATGACTCAACTAGAAAGGAGATGTTTAAAAAGCAAATGTTTGGAAGTTTTGGCCCCATGAATGAAGGAATGCAAATTAAAATAAATATGTGATATTACCTCAGCTATTTAGAGGGACATGTGTACTGTCTACAAGGATCCTTAGGATTTGTATTCCTTGGTCTGTGTGATCAAAATATGTTACTGGCACTAGAGCTCCCCTATCCTGCAGGGTAGCAGCTTGCCACATTTAAATTTTAATTTTAATTAGGTAAAATTAAATCAGATAGAAAATCCAGTTCCTCGGTAGCACCAGGTCACCTTTCAAGTGCCCAGTAAGCACATGTGTTGGACATCACAGATATGGATTTCCATCGTTGCAGAAAGTCCTATTGGACAGTGCTACTCTAGCATCTAACTTTTTAAACCCCATCTGTCATCTTTGGAAGAGTAGCAGTCACTTTAGATTGGAAGAGAGAAGGGACATCATATATGCAAGGGGAGAAATGTCAGACATAAGTATGTCTAGAAATGTTGTTTCGTATTTGCTTTCAGCAAATTATTTTGTACCTACTGTGTGCTGAGGTCCTGCGTGTGCGGTGGTGAGCAAGTCAGTCTAGTTTCCCAGGTCCAGGGACTTATGTTCTACTGTTGGGGACAGATTTTCACTTGCTCTTCCCCCAGAACCCTCCAGGGCTGTTTCCTCACTTCCTTCAGTTTTTTGTTAAAATGTCGCCTTATCCAGAGAGGTTCCCCAAGCAAGTTAAGTGAAATAGTAATCCTTGACCTTACCCACTCCCCCTGCAGCATAAAAAGGAGCTATACTCCTCCCTGTACAGCTTGCCCTTCTTTATTTTTCTCTAGGGTATCGTATTTGCTCTATTTTCCACTTATGTATTATTAGTCTATTGTGTGTCTTTCTTGATTAGAATAAAAGCTCTTATAGAGTAGGGACTTTATTTTATTTGGTTCACTGTCCTGACTCCTAATCCAATATTTAGCTTTAATTAATTAATTTATTTTTAAAGATTTTATTTACTTATTTGTAAGAGAGAGCACAAGCAGGGGGAGCCGCAGAGGGAGAGGCAGAAGCAGGCTCCCTGCTGAGCAGGGAGCCCAATGTGGGGCTCAATCCCAGGACTCTGGGATTATGACCTGAGCTGAAGGCTGACGCTTAGCCGACTGAGCCACCCAGGTGCCCCAATATTTAGCTTTAATTTAAATAATAATAATTTAAACAAATAATTTGAAAAATAATGATACATGGAGTTTGGGATTATTTTAATATTTTATAATATTTTACAGAGATTTTCAAATATTTTAAAAATAATGATACATGGAATATACCAGGGAGCTTAAATAGTAATTAGTAATATATGAAAAACCTCAAGCAGCCTAAGAGTGAGACAAGAAATTACTGTTTAGTAGATGTTTGGAGGATAGTTGGATATCAATATGGGAAAAAATTGATCAGAATCCATAAATCGGGTCACCACAGCAGCAAACTCCCAGATAGCATAATAGTTAAAAATGGGAGTCAGGATGCATATAGGGATGGAGGAAGATTCCAATAAAAAACTAGAACAAAATATGTAGAATATCCTTTGCTTTTGTGGAAGGAAGGTTTTCTCTTCTTTATATTAACTAAATAGAAATGATCTAAATAAAATATAATGCCTGAATGCTAAGAATTATTTGACACAATGACATGTAATGAAATGAACATTCTAAATAAAAAAAATCCAGATGTGAAAAATATATGGGAAAGAGCTCAAAAAGAGCTTGTGAAAAATGTTAAATGATACGTCATGTACCAGTTGTTCTCTGGGTCTTACTTAAAGTGGTTAGAGGATTTGAATCATCCATATGTGACAAAATGTAGGCATGAAGTGATTACGTGGAAAGTGCCAAGCCTCATTAGCAATGTCAGAAAAACAAAATAACTTTGAAGTGTCATTAAATGGGCGAAAATAATGATAATTTACAGATAGAATAGATAGTTTCTGCGGGAACTAGATTGCCTCCTCCAGGAGATGTGGGCAGTGTGAAAGGGACCAAGAAGGCACAGGGGAGCACCCAGGGATTGGGGACACTGCAAAGCTATTTGCACCCAGGCATGAAGGGGCGAAGGCAGCGCCATTGTTACTGGGGACACTGCTGAAGGACTCAGTGGGGGTGGCATGCAGAGATGCAGACACTGCTGAAACCTCCATGAGAAGGAGGTGGGGTTGGAGGCAGAGGCCCACTTGGTACCTGAATTCTTTCTTTCCCCTTCTGTTCTGCGATCACATCAGCTGGTCCCAACCGGAGCTGAAAACAAGAGTTAGTTGGTAATAATGGGGAACTGTCTTGCATATCTACAAATAGGTTGTTTTAAACATTGTAAATTTATTATTTTAGAAGATCAGCCCAGCAACAGTATAAAACTGTCTATTTATCCTCATCTGGTGATTCCTCTTTTGGTAGAATATATGCCAAAAATCTGAAAGAAAATATAGGAATTTTGCACAATTTCTTACAGTTGCAAAAAAAAAAAAAAAGTAGGGAAATCACATAAAAGACTAGCAAGAACAAAATAACTAGGAAAATAAGGAAATGATTTGTATTTTTGGTTATATATACCTCAGTTTATTCCAAAAATGGATTAAAGCATGATGGTGTACTGGTATGATGGAATAAATACAACCTTTTATTTTTATTTTATTTTAATTTTTGCAATTGCTCGAAGTTCCAACTTCATTTATTTTTGTTATGTTCAATTAGCCTACATGTAGTACATCATCAGTTTTTGATGTAGTGTTCAACAATTCATTAGTTGCATATAATACCCAGTTCTTATCACATAACCTTTTAAAATAAGTGTTTAGAGAATCATATGGGGGCATGTTTTATAGGAAATAATGGTATGCAAATAAGATGTGCAAATAGATCGAAACTTTGAAAATACATGTATTACACAAAAAAGTTAATTTAATGTGATATCATTTTTTGGGAACCATTTCCAATCTATGGGAATGAGGCAGTAAAAATAAATAAATGACAGAATAGATAAAGAAATATTGTTATTTTGGGTGTTCTTTTTTTTTTTTTTTCCCCTGGAAAGTTTTAAAAGACTTTAATAAGTAAAGTGGCTTCTTACATGTCTTGCCTACCCATGATATTGCAATGTAGGCTGCAAAGTTCTGGAAGTACAAAAATATTATCATTCATATGGGGAAGAAAAAATATCTTGAAAAATTGACTTTCTTGTTCAAATGAATTGAGGACTAGGTTCCAAGTAGTTTTGTAAACCCAGGATTTTGAGGAAAGTCTTTATCTAGAAATAGATACTAATCCACTGACTAACACAAATTTCTGAGTGGTTCTTTAGCAAATGCCCTGTTGCAGGTAATTCAATGTTGTATGGCAATAGGTCTGCAGAGCACCCCCACAGTTGTGTGAAATGTCACTGGACGAGGAAGAAGGCTATTTGAGCTGGTTATGGTAGATTGGGTTGGCTACTTTTTCAACTTTAATATATTTTTATCCTACGAATCTGAAAATTTCAGTATATCAAAGCCAGTGCTGGAAAGATACTAAACGAAATAAATCCTATGTCATATCCATCGTGGGAAAACTAATTTTATATTAGTGCTGGGACCACACTCAATTTTAGTCCCAATGTTCCACAAATACAGCCTAACCCAGAGAGAACCTTGAAACAACAGTCTTTCTGTTCTTTCTTATTCTTTCATTTTTAAAAAGAATTGATTCATTCATGCCCCAAACATTGATTGAACATATTCTATATGCCAGGGATTATGTTACCTGCTGGAACACTAGCTTAAAAGATTGCGTAATTTGACATCATTTATTTCCTTTAATTGCACTGTTCCCTACAATAACGGTAGGATTAGTTCTGATACAACCCTGCCAGAGAGGTGTCACTTAATAGATGAGGAAAAAATGAAGAGCCCTGATGGGAAATGATTTAGAAGCAAAGCAATCCCTGTGCTCTTTCTTTTACCTGCATTCGACAACTAGTGTTATTTCCCCAACCAAAACATTGGGACACATTTGAGAAGGGAATTTTTCTCTTTTGTGAATTTATTTGTGTGGAAGATTTTTAAGGCAATAGCAGATTAAATTATAGTTACTTATTCTTTTGATTAATCACCTTACTGAAAAGAAAAAGAAGTGATGTAGAAATTTGGATTGTCTAAGAACATCTGGAACATCTGGCCACCATATTTCCCCACCGTCACTGTGTGAATATTTAAACGTTGTTACTCTGTCCCAGTTTTTCAGGGTCTTCTCACACCCTGTGCTTTCCCCCTCCCACTTTTTTTTCGTCTTCTTTTTAACTTCATGTTTCTTTTTATGGCCCAGCTTTTTTTCATTTGTTTTGAATCATGTATCTTCGCTTTTGCAATTTGTCTACCCTGATGTATTTGGAAATTGTGACTTGTTTCACAAAATGACCAATTTCTGCCTCATTTAATCACATATAAAAATCAGGGCAGGAACCAGGCCTGTGTTCTTTTCTGGTTTATCCTTAGTGTGAATATCATCTCTTCTTGCTTAGCCCTACTCAGGGAAGGAAGCAGGCAAGGGCACACTTCTGTGCTTCCCAAAGTATCTATGCTATGGATGAAAAGGTCTGAAGTGTTGGAAAGAGTTTTATCCTCTTTTATCTTTCTACTTTCCTTGCCAAATATTTTCTGTTTGTATCCCCCAATTTGGGCCAGGTATTATAAGTGAAAATGTGTAGAGATACAAACCATCACTAATCACATTCACCATTTTCTTATAATGGCTATTTCCTCTTTGATTTCCTCACATCGAGTGAAAAGGCGTTTTCTGGCAAAGCCGTGCTTGGGGACAGAGGGAGAAGGTTGGTGTGCAAAAGTAGAGAGAAGCAGAATGGGAGGAAGGGAGTGGAGGCATTTGTGAAAGAATTCTGGTCCAAGATGAAATGACTACCAAACTGAAAGGAACAGCTACAGCAGAATGATACAATTTTAATAGATTTTTGGCAGAAATGTATCTATTCAAAGCAACTTTCAAAAGCAGAAGAAATGTTACAGATAACCATTTCAGAGCAGTTTTTATAAGGTTTCAGTACTGAGTTAGAATTCAATGATGTGGTCGAGTGTATTGAGTTGTTCAATTTTTCTCTCCAGGTTTGCAACACGACCACAGACAGGAAACACGCAGACACCTTCTTGGAGAAGTGTGTCACTGAGTCAATAATGAACATTGTGAGCGGCTTCTTTAATTCCCCCTTTTCTGACAACAGTACCAGCCTCCAGGTAACGTAAACAGACACAGGAACATTCTTTCACACAGAATTTACCTTATTTGAGTAGGAAAAAACTTTAACATGGCCAGGGCATCATTTCCTACACTTTCGAAGGTCGCTTTTCTCTCATGTTATTTACTCTTATGCCCCTTTCCGAGTTTACCAAGCTTTATTTTAAATAAAGAGACCCCATCTTCAAACTGAGTTATTCCTATTTTCCCTCCAGGCATAATAGACACGTTCTTATCAGCATATTGGCTGTTTGCCAAGTGTTGCAATAAATGATTCATTCTTTCAATAGATAGGCATTTTGACTCAATAAATTCAACCTTAGTAATTTATCCTGAAAGGATTAGCAGGAATTTATATACTAAGATTTTCATTCAAATATTTCTAATACTTAAAAATTGACATCAACCTTAAATGACCACAAATAGGGGAATATCTAAATAAATTATGGTGTGTCTGTAGGATGGCTTATTTCATAGCAAATGGAAATCATGTTTTAAAAGAAATACTTATGACTAAGGAAAATGATTATGAAGTAATATTAAGTGAAACAGTTCCCAGCATTGCATGAGAGTATCATCCAAATCTGTATGTGTAAAGAACATATGTGCCTATATATATATAGAAAAACTCAGGAGGTAAATATCTTCAAAATGTTCATACTGATTATCCCTACATGGTGAGATTATTGGTGATTTTCATTTCTGTGGTTCCCCAAAATTCTATAGTGACTGTGTATTACCCTTATAAAAATATCATTTTCAATTATACTTTCTTTAGGGAAAACGTTTAAATTATTAGAACCATATGAAATTGTTTCTGTAGGTCAAAATTGTTGTCTCCTATCCTTGCACATCATATGAAATCGAAACATACAGTCAGTCAAACAAACTCAGAACACCTGCTCTACTTAAACTTGGAAATAACCCAGAGATTATTTAAAAAATATTGAAGTTCAAATCATTGGCTTCAAGAAATGCCAAATTTTTTCTGATTAAATCTGTAGTTAAAATGCAAATAATCGATTTCCTGTAGCATCTGGCATGGTGCCTGTCACGAAGTGGGTACATAATAAATATTTGTCGAATGAGACATTCTATCAATGGTGCCGACGCGCAAAAAAGACTGGATTGTGTTGTATTTTGATGAGCCTTTTTGATAAGGCATAGATGCCGTGTTAGGAGTGTTAATGGCTTAGTGGCCTATTTGCATACTTTTTTTCTGTTTTTAGACACATCAGCCAGTTTTTATTCAGCTGCTGCAATCTGCCTTCAGAATTTACAATTGTACCTGGCCAAACCCAGCGCAGAAGTCCTCCGTGGAATCTTGTATCAGATCTCTGGCCGAAGTGGGTAAGTCAGAATGTCGGGTTTCACTTGCTTTTACATTCGTGAAAGAAATTGGACTTTTGCCTAGTAGCCAATACAAGCAGCTTTCCAGTTTACGACTTAATAAGAAAAGTTTCTCTAAAGCTGAAGAGCAATGACCAGCAAACAATTCTAAATGCTGCAGCATACTTTTTGGGAGGGGAAGATGATTCTTGTATTTCTTTTTTCAAAATTTTAAAATCCATATATTTACTTGTATTTCTAATTGTAATATTGTATATGACACTTTACCATAGCTCAGCAAGATTTCACAGGAATGAGTTTAGTTTCATTGTTGTCTCAGATTTCGTTATGGAACTGTCTTGTCCATTAAGTAGCCTGACATACTAATACCTTCATAGGGCAGTGGGACCTTTTGGGGTTTTTTAGTTTTCCAATTTGGTCTGAAATCTGTCAGTATTTACTAAGGGCCTGTTGTATATGGAAGGCTTCAGAAATTACAAATGAAATGGAAGGCAAGGGGATTACAACTAAGGGAAGGTTAGTAGATTTTAGAGGGAGTTTCTCATAAATTCCTCTTTCCTTCCTTCCTTCCTTTTTAGATTTTTATTTATTTAGTTATTTGAGAGAGAGCACAAACAGGGGGAACAGCAGAGGAAGAGGGAGAAGCAGGTTCTCCCCTGAGCAGGGAGCCTGATGCAGGACTTGATCCCACGACCCTGGGATCATGACCTGAGCTGAAGGCAGACACTTAACTGACTGAGCCACCCAGGTGCCCCTCTTGAAAAATCCTTTCTTTCTTTCAGTTAATTAGGGCCATTCTCCAGATGGTGGAGGGGAGGCAGGGAAAGAAATATTGGACTTAAAAAAACAGACGAGCTTGACCATTCTCTCAACTGATGCAGTACGGGGAAGGGCAGCTTATACTGTATGTCATCGCCGCTGACATTTATTGAGCACTCGCCATGTGCATTGCTAAGCAATTTGCCCGATTTGTCTCATTTAATACTTGGATAGGTTCTTTGATTATTTACAGTGTACAGTTGAGAAAAACAGAATTATCCAGATTAGGTAACTTGGCTAGGGCTATAATATATGCTCAGTAAATATTTGATAAATGAATCAATGATTTAACTAATTAATGGCCATTTCAATTTTTTTTATTTTTCCCCCATCTGCAATTGAACGCAAGTGAGTGTATATTAACAAAATTTAATAACTGCTCAATTTTAATTTGAATAAATAACCTAAGATAACCTAAGAGGATCCCTTTAAAAATTTTAGAACTAAGAAACTAACAGAGTTCATCTCAGTGATTAATTATAAATAACTATTAAACTGGATAGATTTTCTATATGCCAAAAAGAAACAGTGTATAAAATACATTATTCACAATAATAATAAAAATGTTAAATACTTAAGAGAAAAGTTAACAAAAACATGAGAGAAAAATATTATAATACCATTTCGAGGGCTATAAAAATGTTTAATAAAGGAAGAGCTTTACTTTTATTGGATTTAAAAGTTCCTTTTGTGAGGATGCCGGCTCTCAAATACCTGATGTGTTGAATCCTTCAGCCACCTCAGGAACCCTCCTCCATGCACATCCTCCCTCCTCACAGCCCACTTGGGCTTAGGTATCACATGCCAGGCCAGACCCCACAAGGATGTGTCCCCTGGCAGCGTGGCCTCTGACACTCCTCTATGAAGGCATCCTCCTCACCTCCAGTAGGTTCCCACAGTCTACTTCAGGATGCTGAGGGACCTTCTTTCCACAGGCGTGGCCTCTGACTCTGCTGGCTCACTCCTTGGTACCCCACGCCAGGCTGTCGCCCAGCGGCTGACGCACTTCTCACCCCATCATGTTCTGATTCTCCACCCCCGGGGCAGCCTCCTACACAGGCACCTTCCACTTCTTTTTGGACTCAGAACCTCTGGATTGCCTCATCCCTGTGTGCCCTTCTTGCCCAGCGCTGACGCTTAACTTTGCTCTGCTCATCCTACAGACTTTAGGACTGAACCTTTCAAGAAGGGAAGAAATGAAGAAGACAATAGGTATTGTGTCAAAAATAAAGAAGGACACAAAAGAGAAGCTAATTCTTGGAGTACTTGGGTGGTTCTGTTGGTTAGGCTTCTGCCTTCAGCTCAGGTCATGATCTCAGGGTCCTGGGATCGAGCCCCATATCGGGCTCTCTGCTCAGCGGGGGTCTGCTTCTCTCTCTCCCTCGGCCTCTGTACTCTCTCTCTCTCACTATCTCTCTCTCTCAAATTAATAAATAAAAATCTTTATGGGACGCCTGGGTGGCTCAGTTGATTAAGCGGCTGCCTTCGGCTCAGGTCATGATCCCAGGGTCCTGGGATCGAGTCCCACATCGGGCTCCTTGCTTGGCAGGGAGCCTGCTTCTCCCTCTGCCTCTGCCTCCCACTCTACCTGCTTGTGCTCTCTCTCTCTCAATCTGACAAATAAATAAATAAAATCTTTAAAACAAACAAACAAATAAATAAATAAATAAAAATCTTTAAAAAAAAAGAGAGAAGCTAATTCGTACTGAAAAAGATACACATAACAAAATGTCCAGAAGGATAAAAATAAAATATTAACATTGATTATCTCTGAATGGTAAAATTATAGGTGAATCTGGTTCTGTTGTTCATGCTTTAGTGTAACCTCTGAGTGTTTTAATAATATACCTTTTAAGCTATAATGAAATAGTACTAACAACATTTTTATTTGGATGAAGTCATCTGGGAAATATACTAACCATTAAAAGATAAAATCCAAAGGAAAAGCAAAGAAATAAGATTTCTTGTTATTTCTTTTATTTTTAACGTAGGAATACATTGTCCTAGCTGCCAAGTATATTTCTGTATTTTAACATTTTAAGGCAGCCTCCCCTCTTCTTCCTTCTTTCTCTTTCTATCCTCCTCCTCTTCTACCTCCTCCTTTTTCTTCCTGTCCATCTTGTCCTCCCCCTCTTCCTCTCTCAGTATTTAACAAATGCAGTGGGGGGGGGCAGTTGGCCCTCCACAGAACATAGAAGGCATACTGTTTATAACATTTAAAAATTGAGATGAAGAACCTTCAGCCACAGGGGAGACCCCACGCTGTGCTTTCCATCTGACTTCCCACTTCAGTGGTGTTTCTTGTGCTTTGGGGATTTAAAATAGTCACCGACATTATATTAGACTAAAGATATCTTTTATTTCCATTATAATATTTCATTTCCTACCAATCCTCTATTAGCCCAAACCTTGTGATTTCTCAGGATATTTTAGTGACTTTTTGTGTGCTTTAAAGACATGTGTGATAGATAGGAAGTCAAAAATTATATCTAAGTCTGTAATCAAGGTTAGGTTTGGAAGAATGATGCTTTCGTGTAAGATCCCATTTTATCTTTGTGAGAAAGCATGTTTGTTCTTTCCACTTGAGCAGTTAGGAAGCTCTGGAAATTTTATTCTCACTATCCCTCGGCATTTGTACCTCTCCTTCCTTCCCCTCCATAAAGGCCTTGTTTCACCCCTCATCACTTCTTTCCTGGACCCCTGTAGGAATTATTCAGTGTTCTCTCCTCCTGTCTTTCTTCACCTAAAGAAGTCTGCTACCAGAGTAATCTTGAAGTGAAATTCTCTCTGTTGGTTTAAAAACATCAACAACAAAGTCCCCAGCCTTCAGCGTTGTCCCTTTGTCTAACAAACTGCGGATGGATTTCTCATTGTCGCGTTCATGGCCCCTACAGCTCAGCCCTACCTTACCTTTCTGACCTCCTTGCTCTCTGGTTCCCACGCACCTCGTGGGACAGCAGACGGATAGGACACCCCATGCCTTGCTTACGCTGTACCTTACTTTCTCGTTCTCTGTTTTGTTTGTTCTCATTCTCTATTTTGTTCATTTTCTTTCTCTCCCCAGTTGCCCCCACTGCCACCTGTCAGCATCTTTCCCATTATTTGAAATTTTTTATTCAGATTCCTCCATGAAAGCCCTTCTTAACTCCCATATCCAGAGCTGAACTTGACCTCATTCGACCACTTATACTTTTCTTTCAGTCTTCATTTGATCGTAGCGTATCCTGTCCTAAGTCCTCATCTTACTTCCCCTATTAGACTTTGAGGGACAGTGATTATGAGATGCCAATCCCAAAGCTATTGTCTAGGATGAAGAAGGTGAGAAGCAAATCCCGCTTTGTGATAGCTAGACCACCTCTTTTTCTGTTTGTTCATGAATTGCTCTGCATAGAAAAACATAATGAAAATGAGAGGCATTCAGAAGTGAGCATCCACGGTGGTAAAGTAAGCTAAATCCACCTTATGGTAATTGAAAACATTTGAAATATTTAGGCACAGGAGAGAAGTCTGAGGGAAGACCTAAGAATCTTGCAACGTTTCGGAGTTGATCGTGGACATGTTTTACAGCAATAAGGTTATCACGAATACAGGGCAGCCGTGAAGAGGCAGATTTTTGCCCCACTCTAAAGAATAACTACGTTACAGTTACCACTCTTTGAAAACCTTACTGGTCACATTTGATCGTTCTCTTTTGTTCACTCCCATTAAACACAAGAGCAGCTTCTACGGGCTTCACTTCCAAAATATATCTTTTTCTTTATCTTGCGTGACACCGTTGTCCAAATTCACGGTCGTGTGACATGGATTACAGAAGCGTCTTCTTACTGAACTCCCCACCCCCACTCCTGTCTTTCTAGCGTCCATTCCCGACACAGCAGTTAGAATGATCTTAAAATGTACATCAAATCATATCACTCACCTGCTGTCCATTACACTGGAAATGTGTGTTTCTTACCGTGGCTTAGAAAGCCCTTGATCATCTGAGCCTCTTCTTTTTCTACCTTTTCCTTCACTCATCCTCCCCCAGCTCTGCTGCTCCACCCACACTGGCCTTCCTCCTGTTTCTGAACTACACCAGATTTTTTCTCATCTCAGGGCAGTTGTGTGTGCTGTTTGCTCTCTCTGGGTCCTCTTCCCCACAATTGTCACATGCTCAGAATAGAAGTGCTCAGTGAAATGTTCCAGAACATCCCATACACAGTGTCCCAGCTTCTTCTTGTTCCTTATCCCATCTTACTATTTCCTTTCCTTCTGAGCACGTAGCACTACTTGAAAGCATCTTGTTTGTTTACCTATTTACTTATTTTTTCTTCTTGTTGTCTACTTCTCCTATTAAAATGTAAACTACAAACGCAGAGACTTTGCCTTACTCACTGACTGATAGGGCCTGGACATGCCTGGCACTGACTACACAGGTTAATGAGTGTTTGTTTACTGACAGTAACCCATGGGCTAGGAATTGTACAGATAGTGAAATTTAGGCTTAGAAAGGTTAAGTAACTTGCCCAATTAATAATTAGTTGAGTTGGGTTTAAAATCCCAGTTTTTCTGAGTATGGAGTTTATGCGGTACACGTTACCCCAGAAGGCCTGCCTTAGGAAGCCCTAACATATAAACTAGAACTTGGCGGTTTGGCTTGCCAAGTGGGGATTTATCTGAAGTTTTACAACTCAGGTGCAAAAACATTTTTGTGTTTCAGCAACTCTTTTTTTTTTTTTTTTTTTAAGATTTTATTTATTTATTTGACAGAGAGAGAGAGAAAGAGCACAAGCAGGGAGAGCAGCAGGCAGAGGGAGAGGGAGAAACAGGCTCCCTGCTGAGCAAGGAGCCCAATGTGGGCTCCATCCCAGGACCCTGAGATCGTGATCTGAGCCGAAGGCAGAGGCTTAACAACTGAGCCACCCAGGCGCCCCAATATTCCAGAAATTTTTATCGGCTACTATCGAATGTATTGAGGCCAAGATCAGTTGCGCATTTATTACGTCGGGTTCAGTTTTTCTGATGAAATTTCATAAACTTTTAATACTGAAGCCATGATCAGCTGTGAATGTACCATGTGTATCATGTTCATTTTATCTGAACAAACTTCCTAAGCTTCTAAAAGCTGAGGTGCTTTTGAATGATTTGTATCTGCAGAAATTACCAATAGTTACCTCCATTGCTCACTTTCTCCTGAGTCATGTCAAATTTGAAATTGATAGGAAGATACAGGGTCTTAAGTGTTAATAAATGTGAATTCCCTGTGGGGGTTCCTAGCTGGAATGTAAGGCATACACATGTCTATCATTCTCTACCCTCAATGACATAAGTTAAGGCTGGTTTGGGGACAAGTAAGGACAGGGACTTTGGCAGTAAATGCACACCATGGTGTTCACTGAGATTTGAGAAGTGATAGGGCCATTGAAGCTATGTAAAGTTTTAAATGCTCTTGGTCAGTTCCTGTTCCTCAGTTTCCTCTTTTATATAAAACACAATAGCACATGTTAGAAGTAATTTGAGAAAAAGCATCCAAAAATCACTTCCATATTATTTCACTTAAAAAAGAATTTTGCTCCATGTGTTTCATAATCTTCAAATGATTTGGGGGGATTAATGTTGGGTACTTTGTTGGCAACAGAATCTTTTTTCCAAATGGAAATTCTGTAAAATAACTTCTACAAATGGTTTGAATAATGAACATCAATCTTCAAGCCAATTGTTCCCAAAAAATTTGAACATGTAGAAAATAGTAACCCTTTGAGGAGAGAAATTCAGTGTCTATTAAACAACCAAATCTGTTTTGATCTACCTAGGATGTTGTAGTTGATTGTAAGACGAGTTTGACACAATGTACCCCTGTAATTCTGGTTTTCAAAAACATCATTATTCCTTTTTAAAAGTTAAATCTGAATAAGTTACAAGATAGGACAACATCTTAGAATACTTTTCACATATTGAGTCATTGGATTTATAGGGATCCCTCTTTATCTGAAACATATTATTTTAACTGTTTGGGAAATGCAATCTCAAACTGTATTTCCTGCCCTCAATAAATTTTTAGTACATTGGGAGTAAATGTAACAGGTACAGAATTCACAAAGTAGAGTAAGTGCTTAACTACTAAATAGCTTATCTCTTATCAAGTTTTAGAGCCTGAGATAGTGCGTAGAGCTCAGTAGGTACTTAATAAGTATTTATTGCGTGTGTAAAATAAATGGATGATACAAATAAATGCATGAATATCCTACTCCTGTCATTGGCTGCATAGTATCTTATGGGCCTGCATTCTAATTTATTTACCCCTTTGCTGGTTATTTATGTTGTTTCTAATCATCTTGCATATGAGGGAGGATAAGGTGAATACCTACAAGTAGAATTTCTGGGTATTTTAATTTTGATAGACACTCTCCTCTATAGAGATCATGTAATTTACTTGTCACCAGTGATGTGGGAGAGCATTTTCCTCCTTGATAGCTGTAGTTATCAAATTCTTAGATCTTTGCCAATCTTATAATTAAATATTGTTATAGATAATATCCTTACAAGTATTGTTATAGAAAATATCATTATAAATAAAAGTATTATTAGATATGTGTTTCTCTTTTTATGAGTGAAGAAAAAAATCTGTTCATACGATTGAGTCATTGGCATTTCCTTTTCTGTGGATTGTCACTTCTTGTACTTCACTTACTTTTTCTAAAGGTTTTTTTTTTTCTTAACACTTTCTCAATCACTATAACCCTTTATTAAGGAAATAAGCTCTTTGCCTATAAGTAACCATTAAAAATTTTTTTCACTTGTCATTTGAAATTTTATTATTTTATTTATTTTTAAATTTATTTTATTTTGTTTTAATTTTTTATTTTGTTTTATTTTTTTATTTTTTTATCATGTTCAGTTAGCTACTGTATAGTAAGTACATCATTTGTTTTTGAGGTAGTGTTCAATGATTCGTTTGTTGCATATAACACTCACTGCTCATATAATTTTATTTTATTTTTTTGGCATACAGATACTTATTTTCCATTAGGCTTACAGATTTTCTTTCATCTTCAAAATGGCCTCTATCAGTCTGAGATGTTTTTTAAATTCCCATTGAGAATTTTCATGATTTTCGTTTCTCTGTCTGCTTGTTTGTGTTTTTGGTGTGGCTGTTTACAATTTCGAGCTATCTGGACTAGAGTTAGTTACTAAGGTAGAAGGTATGGGATCAACTTTATTTTTTCCAGATGACTGGGCAGGTGTGCCAAGAGTAGTTATTGCATAACCCATAAAATTATAGTCTTTATTCGATTTGGGAATTAATTGAGTGTCCTTGGAGTGCCAAACAGGAAAGATGCATTTCGTATCTTTAATGTTCTTCACATTTAACAACACTAGAGCTTCGGGAGCGACTTACGCCGGATACTGAGACACGGTACAGAAAAAGACACCACACTGCGCTCCCTGCTATCTCTTCCTTGCGCACCAGCTGTTCTAATGCTTGTGGGCCCGTCCAGTAGGGCTTGACAAGCTAGCAGGGCTTCTAATTCCTGCTGATACTCTCTGTTGCCTTTTCCCCCACCTGCCAGTTTATCTATCTAAGCATTTTTCCATGGCACCTATCACTGCAATGTGTGTGTTCTCAGAGATTTGGTTCTGGCAGATACCATCAGTGATTTTGTCTAATTAAAAATTTCACCTAATCTGCAATATTTAATGAATAATAATTAGAAATAGATTTCAATTACGTCTTAAAATCACTGCAAAGACCAGTCATATCCAGAGAATTTTCAGGATTTATAAGCCTAATTAGTAGCTTAGCCGAGTCATCAAAATACTGGTGAATAAAGATAGCTCATTTTAGAGAACTAGCTATCGCTAGGCAGAGCTCTACAAAAGATAAATGCATTAATAACAGCCCATCCTTCTACTATTAGTTTTTTTTAAAGAAGTCCATATACTTACTCTCTGACGAAACATCCTTAACAAGGCAGTATCCCAATTGCATTCTAATTTAGAAGAGAAACAGGAACATTTCTTTTTTAAACATTTTAAAGTTTAACGTGACTCTTTCCATTAAAGCACACAGTTGGGAGTTAATGCTACAGGCCAGAAGAATGACTGCTGTAGTAAATCCATTCATTCGTTCTTAATGAGAGAGATGGGGACAGGGAGTAACTAGTAATCCCAAGATACATCCTAGTTCACATTTCACTATACTGTACTATTAATACCAGAATTGTCCTAATTTAATGAAAGTAAGCTAAGTTTGAATTATATTTTTGGTTGCATTTGAAAAATATTCTAGTTATTGTTTTTGTAAGTGAGATCATGAATTAATTCTTTTCTTTTCCTGGTCACAATTTTCCTTTCTGCTTTAATTTTTAAACAATATATGGAAAGCTAGTTCGCATTGCCAGCTCTGCTTTTGAATTACTATTTATAATATTTTGACAGTGCAGAGAATCTATTTCAAGCCATACCTTTAAAGGGATTAATATTTTTGTAATTGCTTGAAAAATTTTTATCATTATTTCCACAGCTGACTTATTTTAACTCAAATTTTCTTTTCCCCAATTGCATAGGGATTTTTCTTTTATTACTTAGAAATTGTAATTTAGCCCTTGGCCAGAATTCACTTCAGGCAGGAGAGAGGAAAGAGCTTTTAATTTACTCCATTAATTTACAGTGCGCAATTTGTGTTAGGACAGGAGACTAGAAAATACCCATTAAAGTAGTACAATTTGGGGAAAGTAAACAAACAAACAAACAAAAAACCCTTTCGACAAAGTTTGGGAGAGTGAGTTCTCCTGAGCCTGGTCTGTCCACGCTGTTGGCTGTAGTGGATAGTGGCAGAAACATCTGGGGTGGGTGTGAGTCTCCTGAGATCACTAATTAGAAGTCTGCACTGCTGAGACTAACAGACGTCCTGCCATTGGAGTACATCTCCACTGGTGTCATTAGAAAAATATTCATTGAGTCCTTCTTTGTGTAAGTTCTATTCATAGCAACAACACTTAGTTGATGGTCAGTTGTATCAAATATACTTGATTACTAAAGGGGAGATAAATCCCAATCCCCTCCTCGATTTTTTTAAATGTTAGCATAAACTCGGTTATAACATATGTTGAGGAGCATTGAAATTTATACATTTTTGTTTCCTTGTTGCTTAGAAAATAACATATAACAGCATTGTCTTCTGTTTGACTTTCGAATGTGCAGAACAAGCCCAGCTTATGCATGAAGCAGCCAGAAAGGGATCAAAGTCTCGCCAGGATTTGATCGTGGTGCAGGACTGAGTATTTATAAAAGTATGTGCAGCTTGGCAGTGCCGAGGCCGTCTGTCTTTCAGATGGAATGGGAGCGCGATTGCTCCTCTGTGTGTGATGGACATAAACAGATACTGTGTATTCTTTAGAAAAGGGACCTTTACAATGAATATAGGAAAACATTCACTAGGGAAATCTGGGCGGTGGTGCAATTGATTGTTTAGGGTTACCTTAGAGCTTTAGTATTTCCTTAAATTTCAACTAGAGCTCTTGTTTAAATTGGTAACTTTTTGTGTTGGTAGCTAAGGTTATCTGTTTTCAAAGAAGTTTTAAAGTATCTTTCAACCTCAGAGAATTTTCACCAGCAGAACTATTAAGGCCTACTGTCGTTGCTTTCCTTTCATTATGTGAAGCAAGCCGAATTGTCTCTCTCTCTTTTCTGTCTTTCCTAGTTTCATTCATTAAAAAAAGTCTTCCAGGGATGCCTGAGTGGCTCAGTCGGTTAAGCATCTGCCTTCAGCTCAGGTCAGGATCCCTGGGTCCTGGGATGGAGCCCTGTGTTGGGTTCCCTACTCAGTGGGGAGCCTGCTTCTCCCTCTGCCTCTGTGCCTCCCCCTACTCGTGCTTTCTCTCTCTCTCTCCGCTCAAATACATAAAAAAAATCTTAAAAAAAAAAAAAAAAGTCTTCCAGGGACTATCATGATAACTTTAAATAATATCCTTACATCTGTCTTTTGACTTAACAGCTGTAAATAATATCTATATTTCCACACTGAAAAATAAGGAACGTAACCTATTGCCTTCATTTTGACCTCTTCTCTCCTACCCTATGTTCTAATTATTGCTTAGTAGATTATTGGCTTTATGTTGCTATGATTTCTGAAATTTGTATTCTATTTGGAAATATAATGAAATCTTTTAGAGGATGATAAGATTTAAAAATCAGTGACCAGACCTTACCATATTATGATGAGTAAATATTTTTCACTCTATAACCATTACAGACAAAGATGTGTGATATATTGAGACTTTTACAAGTGGAAGAAAATTTCCTAACCATGAACGTCTAATGAATCTTCCTTCATGTGTGTCTTGCTTTATTTTCTTCTTCAGGTTCATACTCAGTTGCCATGATTTCTCATATTCACGTTGACATTTTCTTAGAGTCCTTTCTCTCTCTCTCTCTCTCTCTCTCTTTTTTTTTTTTTTTTTTTGGTGTGTGTGTGTGTGGTTTTTCATAGTGAGTTTAAAGAAAAAATTCCGAGACTTACATGTTCTGAAATGTTTTTATTCGGGTATCACTTCTGATTTTCAGTGTAGTTGGGTATAAACTCCTAGTTTCAAAATTTGTTGTCCATTAGCTCTTAAACATATTATTCTACTGATTCTAGCATACAATATTGATGGTGAGAAGTTTGATGCCTGTGTCTTTTCTGTAGAAATCTTTTTTTTCTTGGCTGTTGGCATTTCTATTAGTTTTGTAGGGTGACCATAACAAATTTCCTGAATGAGGTGGCTTACGATAATAGAAATTTACTATTTCACAGTTTTGGAGACTGAAATCAAGGTGTCAGTGCACCATACTCTCTGAGACCCCATGCCTTTCTCTTCGCTTCCGATGTTTGCTGGCAGTCCTTGGAATTCCTTAACTTGAAACTGCGTAAATCCTACTTCTGCCTTGATCTTCTCATGGTATTCTTCCTTGTGTGTCTCTGTTTCCCTTACCCCTTTCTTATAAGGACACTTGTTGTATTGGATAAGGGCCCACCCTTATCCAATGAGGTCAAGTTAAGACGACTTCATCTTAACTCGAGTACATTTGCAAAGACTCTATTTCCAAATAAGGTCACATTCACAGATATCTATGATTTAGACTTGAACATATATTTTTGGGTGGCATGACTCAATCCATGATAGCATTGTCAGTTTTTACCAGAATATGGTCAATATGCTTATTTAATCTTGTTTTACACAGAAGGGGTGCTTTCAGTTTGAAGACCTACATCTTTCTTCAGATCAAGTAAATTGTTATTTATTATTTTCTTAATCATTTCTTCCCTTCTATTGTCTCTGATATTTCTTTCTGAAACTTACAGATTTTAGATATTTGACTTCCTGGATGACTCTTTCTATTTCATATTCTCTCTGTTTTATTCTTCTTTTTGATCTTTTATGTTTTATGTTCTAGAAGATTCTTTGACTTTTCCAATTATCAACTTGGTCTTTATTCTTATCTTTTTCTTTTTCAGCCATTTTGAAATATTTATTTGTGCAATTATATTTTAATTTCCAAAATTTCTTTCTTTTTCTGAGTTGCTAATTTGGGGGGAGTAGTATATACCACATTTTCTGAGGACAAAAAATCAGAATTATTTAAATATTTTTGGTTCTTCCCTGATTGTTTCTGTTTTCACTGGGGCCAGTTATTTTTAATGTTCTTAGTTTGCCCTGTGATTCATGGTCGTATACTCATGGTTATAAAGGTCTGTAATGATAGCATTAGACCCACTGCAGTTTTAAGCGTCTGTTTCTCTACTAGCATTCTTGCATAAATGCCAGGTCTGACCCGGAGTTCTGGGTGAGGGGCTGAATAAATGATACACAAGTTTTCCTTGTGTGTGTGTGTGTGTGTGTGTGTGTGTGAAGCAGAAGACCAGCTGAGAATACGAACAAGTATTAAAATAGGAGAGCTTTGCTCAGGGGTTAGAGTCTTGTATATTTTTTCTTTTTGCTGGAGCTGCCTCTTCTCTGTCCCCTATTCTACTTCTTATTTGATGTTACTTCAAGCTCTGTCCTGCTTCTCTGTCAAGTTCTGACACCTTCATTTGGCATTCTCTCCAGGCAGGTATTTCACTTTCATGAGAGGACCTTTCTATAGTTCCCTAACTTCATCCTCTGGATAAATACTGCTGTTGTTAACTGCTCTGTTTATGCTAGTCAGAGGGGGGAGGACCTTAACTTCCCAGCGATGCACATGCTCTTCTTTAATGTGTTGCCCAGACAATTCCCCTATCCCCAATTACCACTCTTGGTGTTGGTCGACTCTGTTCTGAGGAAGACCTGTTCTCTTATCTCTTGTAGAGCAGTATATGTCCTCTTCCTTCTCTGATGGACTAATCCTGTCTTCATTCTGCTTGCAAAAATGCCCCAACATTTCTGTTTTCCATAAGGAAAAGCATTCTCATTTTTTTCAGTGCTATGATATAAGTCTGATAAAATATACATTTCAGTGAATTTTGGGAAGAAGGACATATACAGGGTGCTTCCTTCAAATGCAGATTTTTTATACTCTCGAAGTTTTTATTTCTTCTTTCAGCTGTTTTACTACCTGAAATTTTGTGTGTGCACATGTGGATGCATACACACATACACATCAATTATACTAATGAACAGACTGGCGGGATTTTATCATGTGTTTTCTGTCTGCTTTCTTATTTTCCTTGGCAGCTGGGAAAGCACAAATTTGCCTGGTCGTTTTATACTGTTTTTCTATATTGATGCTGTATGAAGTGCATTTCAAACATTAATCATCAAGAAATCAAATAAGGTCTTGAATGTTTAATGAGCTCACTTTAATAATTGGTCTTAAGAATTGAAATGCTTTCAGATTAAAAGCTTTTATAGTTATAGAAAACAATTTGATGGCAGAATTTAAAAATTTGATTTTTTCTTGTTTTATTGAGATATAATTGACATGTAACATTGTATTAATTTAAGGGTACAACATAATGACTTGATATATGCGTATATAGCAAAATGATTACCACAATAAATTTGGTTAACATCCATCACCTCACATAGTTACAATTTTTTTCTTGTGGTGAGAACTTTTAATATTTATTCTCTTAGCAAATTTCAAATAGATGATACAATATTGTTAAGTATAGTAACTGTACTGTTCATTACATCACAGAAGTTACTTTTTTTCGTTTTTATTTGTTCTGTTTATAAGATTATTTCAGTAATGTGTAAGAAGCTGTAGTCAAATTAAGACAAAAAATATTTTAATTCTTTCTTTTTCAGCAAAGAATCGTGGGATTGCCATTCCAGTGGATTTGGACAGCCAAGTCAATACCCTTTTCCTGAAGAGCCATTCCAATATGGTGCAGAGAGCAGCCATGGGTTGGAGACTATCTGCTCGCTCTGGACCACGCTTTAAGGAAGCTCTTGGAGGGCCTGCTTGGGATTATAGAAATATTATTGAAAAATTACAGGTACAATAAGAGCATGCCGTGGCTTACTATTTTCTAAATTATAATTTTTAATATATATAGTAGCACAAATAGAATATGGTTAAGAGAATATGGTTAATATATATAATAATGTATAATAATATATATTTATTATATATTATATATAATTTATATATATAATATATATATTATATATTATATATATAATATATAATAATATAAGAGAATATGGTTAATATATATAATAATATATATAGTAGCACAAATAGAATATGGTTAATAGAATATGGACCAGGCTTTATTTTACAATTCCCTATCAATATTACTCTTTTTAAAAGCATGGCTTCCAGGTAAAAGTTGTTATTTTTAGTGAGTATGTATTATTTAATGTGTTTGATAGTATAGTGATGGGTCTTAATATCAAAATAATATTCCATAACGAAACTTGGAAAATAAGTTACCATAAATTCTCATGTAATAAATTAAATATTCATAACTTTGCTTTAGTTTATCTGTTACTATTCTCTTATACTCTTTTGGTGAAAATGTTGGAAGCACCATTATTTGCATACTATCCCAAGCCTGTGTTTGGCCTAGATTCTGGGACACCAAGTAAAGAGAGACATTGTATTCGTCTGCTCAGGCTGCCATCACAAAATACCACAGACTGGGCGATTTAACCAACAGAAATTTATTTTATCACAGTTCTGGAGGTAGAAGCCCAAGATCCCTCTCCTTAGCTTGCAGGTGGCTGCCTTGTCACTGTGTCCTCATATGGTCCTTCCTCTGTGCACATACGCATCTGTATCCTTTATTGCCTCTTCTTATAAGGACACCAGTCATATTGGATGAGAGCTACCCATATGAATTCATTTTACCTTAATTAACTCTGTAAAGGACTTAGCTACAATTATAGTCACATTTTCTGAAGTACTTCAACTTTTGAGTTTTGTTAGGGAGACACAATTCAACCCATAACAGAAATCTTCCCACCCACATAATTGCAGACGATTTCATGGAGTGAATTAGGGTATGTTTTGAGGAAATTGTTTGTCTTGGAGAATAGTCAAGACATGAACAGGAATGAATACTGCGAGAGGTCACATGTAGATTAATTGGAGGACATTCAGAGTTTTCAGAGCTCAGTGTCATGTGGATTAAAAAGACAAGTTAGACTCAGTACGAAAAACTTGAAGGCTATATAACTCATTGAAAATTTGGGCGAAAATGTCATTATAAGTTATTAAACAGTTATAGGTTTGCAGAAAAGAGTTATCAGGAAGAGACTAGAAGAGGGCAGACTAGTTAAGAATCACTAAATACCTGGGGTGCCTCGGTGGCTCAATCAGTTAAGTGTGTGACCCCTGATTTCCACTCAGGTCATGATCTCAGGGTTGTGCCATTGAGCCCCAAGCTGGGCATGGAGCCTGCTTGAGATTCTCTCTCCCTCCCTCCTTCTGCCTCTCCCTATCTTTTCTCTCAAAAAAAAGAAGAAGAAGAAGGAAGAGAAGGTAGAGGAAGAAGAAGAAGGAGAAGAAAGAAAGAAAAAAAAAAAAAAAGGAAAAGAAAGAATCACTAACTATCTCAGCCAGGTGGCAGAATGAATGTATTGAAGAAACAGGGATTATATCCAATAATGAAGGCAGGGTCAGCAGACCTGCCTTCAGTGGAGAGAGGGAGAGAGAGACATTTAAGAGGCACTGATGATTGGAGACTAGGTGCTATTATTAAGACTTTTTATTATAGGAGGGAAGGAGAGAATACAGTAGAAGGAGTTTGGCCATGGTCATTGCTAATATGCTGAATTACATTAACAGGCTATTACATGTATTGGAAGTTAAGTCCATATTTGGAGATACTAGTAGCAGCAAGGACGGTGGATGGTGTTGCTAAAAGGGAGAATATAGTGATAGGAAAAACAAAGAGCATCTTCCAAGACCAGTAGTGGCAGAATGGCTAAATAAGAAAGACAAAAGGCAGGGTCAGAAAGAAGAGGAGCCAGGTTTATGAGAGCAAAAAGAGTAGAACATTTCAGATGAGAAATGGATAGAAGTGTTTGCCAGCATAGAGAGGGCATGTGTTGGTACGCTCATTAAATAGATACATATTTAGTAAAAACTCAATACCAGCTACTGTGTGCTAGTGATAGAGCCGTGCGCCCTGTGCTCTCATGGAACACACATTCTCACCCATTAGATGAATGATACAATGTTGGGTAAGTAAAACTACTATGAATAGGGCACCTGGGTGGCTCAGTTGTTGGACATCTACCTTCGGCTCGGGTCATGATCCCAGGGTCCTGGGATCGAGCCCCGCGTCGGGCTCCCTGCTCAGTGGGAAGCCTGATTCTCCCTCTCCCACTCCCCCTGCGTGTATTCCTTCTCTTGCTGTCTCTCTCTCTGTCAAATAAATAAATAAAATCTTAAAAAAAAAAAAAAACACCTGCTATGAATCAAATAAGTATACTGGGAGAATGGTCTTATAGTAGGGAACTCTTCTCTGTTGAGGTGACATTTGAGTTGAGACCTGAATGAGGTCTTATTCCAAGAGAGGAATAATCTATTCAAAGATTTGAGGACAGAGATTTTGACCGGGAGGGAATAGTAAATGCAAAGGTACGTAGGCAGGAATGAAGTTGGTGGGTATGAGGAGCCAAGAGAAGCCCATTGGGGTAGGAGTAGAGTGAGCAAAGGAGGAGAAGATTATGAAGTTAGGAGCCAAATCATGTAGAGACATGTATGGTAAGGCATTTGGATTTTATTCCAAGTGAGATGGCAACTCATCGGAGATTTTCAGTAGAGGATAAGCATGACTTTACTTTTTAAAAGATCACTGGATTTTGCATGATGAGTGGATTATAGAGTCCAGAAATAGAAGCAGTGACTCTCTTGTATTAATTGAGGCAAAAAATAGTGGCAGCTTGGCTAACGGGGTAGCGATTGTAGTGAAAAGAAGAAGATGAATTTTAGATATATTTGGCTGTGGGGCCAACAGGACTTGGTAGATGGGTAGATGAATTGTGGGGTGTTAGAAAGAAGAACAGAGGGTATGATATGATTGAATCATTTGCTAAGATAGGGAAGAATGGGAGAACTGTAATTAGGAATTCTGTGTGTGGGATTTTAAGTTTGAGATGTCTCTTTCGATATCCATGTGGGTATGTCAAACAGGCATTTGGATATATGAGTCCAGAGTGCTTTGGAAAGATGCAGGAAATATAAATTTGGAATGTTCCAGCGTATATATGATATTAAAACCATGGACTTGGATGAGATTTCTCACAAGGAGGGACCAAGAGCTTCTGGGAGTTGGCGAAGGAAGGTTGGGACATAGGTGGAAAATAGAGAAAGTGTGATGTCCCAGAAGCCACGAGCAGAAAGGGTTTGACAGAGTAGAAGCAAGTGTGTAAAGTGCTTAGCAGTGGTTGGGTGAGACGAGGACAACGAAATAACCACTGGATTTGTTAATAGGGTCATGACTGCAACTCACTGGTACTCAACAGTAATGATTACAAACATTTATTGAGGAATAATAAGTGGCCGGTATGTGTTAGAGGCTGTTCTGTGTACTTACCTTTAATCCTCACTGCAAACCCATGTGATTGTATCATTATCCTGACTTTTCACATGGGGAAATAACAAGTTAGAGAGATTACATAATTGGCCCATAATCGAAACAAAAGCTGAAGACAGAATTCACATCATAGGAACCTGAACATAATTTGTTTAGTAAATGAAATGAAGAGAGGTAATCTGAAAAATAGGCACATTTTAGCGATATTTTATTAAATATGGTCGTAAATTTGTAAAGCATATTCTCCTCCCACATTATAGAATATCTAGTTTCCAATTTGTGTTATTGCCTTCCTGGTAGTTTCTTTTAACTGTCATCAGAAATTTCTCAGAAAGCTTACTAGAATAGTTGAAGTAGAAATGATCACTTTTGCTAAAAAGGGAAGAAAGAGTTAAACGAGAGTTCACTACTGAAATCTAGCCATAAGAAATCAAGAGAGGCGGTGTCCCGTCTTTGTTGCCATAGCTGAAAGTAACAATAAGCAATTGGCAATCAATTTCCTGCTCAACAAAATATGTCGTAGGTATGAGTGAATAAAATACTGCTTTATGTGAGAAGATTTTTTTTTCGTCTTTTAACATAGTTATTTTAAAAACCAAAAGGGGATGCTTTAGTCATTAAAGAATGTTCAGTAAATTGTCATTGCCCACAGCCCATTTTAGAAACATGTCAGTGAGAATGCTTTCAGCTATAATTAACACGATTTTAATGAAAAGTGGCTTAAGCAATAAAAAAATATGTCGTTTCACATAGCAAGGACTCCAGAGGTGGGGCTCTTCTCACACTGGTTAATTTAGCAGCTCAAGAGAGCAGGGCCCTAACACTGTTGGTCTGTTGGCTTTCTGCTTAAGGTTGGTCTCCAAGAGTCATATCGAGACTGCCTCACATTTTGGGTTCACATTCTTAAGCTGTCTTGAGAGCCATAGGTAGTTTCAAAAGAGTCCGTCCCTGCCTCCCCTAACACACACTACTGCCTGCTCAACTGACTTCACTCGATGTCCTATTAGCGAGGACAGTGTCACATCATCATGTCTAGACTAAGCACTGGCAGGGGAACTGAAATGACCATGACTGGCGTAAACTAATCAACTGTGATCCTAAGCTGAGGGCGCTCATCTCCCTGAGGATGTTGCTGCCTAGGATGTTGCTGCCTCTGAGGATGTTGCTGAGAAACAACATGGGGGTCCTTTAGCAAGGAGAAGGGTGAATGAAGTAAGGCTGTTGGGTAGGAGACCAATAATGTCTATCAAAAAGATATAATTTGAAATAGCATTAAATGTCACTGAACCCTTGTGAGGTGCTAATACTGCTTCAAAGAATGTGTCGAGGAATTTCCCCCATGGGAAGATACGGTTAGTTCCAGATGACCAGAAATACCAATGCAATCTTTATTTAAGCTGTTCCTCAAGCATACCCCAATTTATTCTAATTTGCTGAATACCAATCCTGTGTCCATTAAAATCCTAGATACTGCAGGGTTGGTAACAGTGGCTTTACTGACTTTTCATCTTGTATATGCATCCTTGGAAATCATATACCTACCCACCCCTCTCTTATCTTATAAATGAAAAAGGGGACCCAAGCAATATTCATACAGACAAGCAGACTATACTTAAAGCACAGACAGTTGATGCCATGGGAAAGTAGGGTACATCTCTGAAATTCCCATGTCATACTTCTGGTTAGTATTCTCAGGCTTGTCAGATCTTCAGATGATGAAATCTGACTTAGGTCTTCACGTGTGTTCTCTCGTGCTTTATTCCTTAGGATGTGGTGGCCTCGTTGGAGCAACAGTTCAGCCCGATGATGCAGGCTGAATTCTCCGTGTTGGTTGATGTGTTGTACAGTCCGGAACTACTGTTCCCCGAGGGGAGTGATGCAAGAATAAGATGTGGTGCCTTCATGTCCAAGTAAGTGGGTTCACTCTCAGATTCTGCTAGTGTTATCAAGCCAAGAGGGCCTCTAACACAGTTCTGCCTTTTACTCTGCTGGTACATGACAGTCCACAGACTATGTGAAAGATCTAAACTCCGAGTTAAAATATACTTTCAAAATTATTAATTTGATTTAATATAAATTTTATTTTGGTGAAAGTCAAGTTATATTTTACTAAAGCTTACTGAAAATAAAACTTCATTATTGGGCACAAAATAGCACATGAAATAATATTTTGGTTCTAAGTCCTCTCTATTCCTCTCTAATCCCACACACACTATGTGGTGTGACCTTCAAAAAGGTTCCTGGTTAAAGTCACTTATTTTCATTAACCTAGAGGAAGGAAGGGTAAACTAGCATTTATTGAGGTCTTGCTGTGTGTGTTATTGTCCTCCGTGTGCTTACCTCTTGTATCTGTCTGCACAAACACTGAGAGACTGAGGGCTCAGGCCCATTTTAGCGGTGGGAAGGCTGAGGCGTGCTTTAGGTGAAGAGCTGTGAGGTCTCCACACAGCCCTCTGCCATGCCGCCTTGGTCATCGTCATCCTCGGCCTCTCATCTACTCATTTCTCTCTGCATTTTTATACTATTGTCAGATCTAGTACAACTGATGTGTTTATCCTGGAATATTTCCATTTTAATGGTAAACGAGCAATTCTCAAGGAAGAGCTGCAAGTTTTTTAGAGAAAGTGTAAGCAGCTCCAGAAAAAAGAGACGTGTCTTAATGTTGAGGGCACTCATTGAGTGACTCATTCAAGATGGTTAGTCAGAGGTACTTGGTCTTCTTGGATGGGGAGTTGGGGGAGGTTGCCAACCCCGTGGGCCGTATCTATCACAGCTAATTCCTGCATGGTTGGGGATATTGCTGAAACCCCCTCCATTGACTGTGATGCACCTGAGGTAAAAATGGAAGGACTAGAGGACACAAGAAGCATATTCCTTCCTTTTACCAGTTAAAGCTGGGATTTGTGGAGAGAAAACAAGATATGGGATGAGAAGAACTGACTGCAGGAATCATTTTGAAGAATAGGTGGGGTTTCTGTATTATGGCCAGAATCATGGATTCTTGGCTCCAGACCCACTATGTCTTATGGGAACTAGGAAGACTGTGTTCGTCTGGACACTTCCAGTCTTATAATAAGAATTTTTAAGTGAAGAGGTCCAGTATATCTGCAAAACTGATGACCATGGAAGCCATTAGGAAAAAAAAATTAATTATAGGTATTCACTAGTAACTCAGTATGAAAATAAGGCCTTTGAAAAATACCCTTTACCTCCTATAAATGTATATCAATGCATAGAATGTGAATTAAAAAGCTGGTAGTAAACGAGAATTGTAAGTCCAGGAAATTAATATGATACTATAGATATATCCCAGAAACCTGATAGTCTAGGACAGGGGCTGGCGAAATTACTTCTTCAGGGTAAATTGGTCCTTTTGATCATTTTTGCAAATAAAGTTTTATTGAAATACAGCTACACACTTTCATTCACTTGTTGTCTGTGGCTATTATATTATATTGTCACCTAGTTGCCACAGAGATTGTGTGGCCTACAAAACCTAAAATGTTTATTCTTTGACTCTGTAGGAAAAAAGTTTGCTGCCTACGTGTCAAGAATGAGGCTGTCAATACGGTAGTTACTAGCTACTCATAGCTATTTAAATTAAAATTTGAATTAATAAAAATACAAAGAAAATATTCAGTTCCCATCACATTTGCCACATTTTAAGTGCTTAATAGCTGTAGGTGGCTAGCAGCCAACACATTTGATAGCACAGATAGTGTTTCAATTATTGCAGAAAACGTTATGTTGGACGGCACCAGTCAAGAACTTAAAGATGTTGATCTATGAAAAGAGGACATAAAGTAACTCAAAATGCCAAGAAAATATTGGTCTGTGCTGAACATGTGCTAAAAGCAAATCTGTTGCAACACCAGGTACCTAAAAGGAGAGAAACGGAGCAATATAATAGTGGGAACATATTATAGATAGGACACTCAGATGGAAAAAAAGATGTCACATACTTTAGTGGTTAGAGAAGAGATTTTTGTGCTATTATGATTGTAGTATGGCCAGCGGCTTAGGAATGTCTGTTTTCTGCTCTAGTGCTTATCCTACTCCTTCCTTAACTCTGTGAAGAATCAAGGGTTTTATTTGCAGGGATATCTAATAAAATTAGAATCCAACTGTATTAATAGCTATGCAAGGGGCCCTGGATTACCGTGCAGAGCTCTCTGGTAAAGCTTACCTGGAGAAGAGAGCTCAGGTCCAAGGCCATCATGGGGTCTCCGACTTCCTCAAATGAATTTAATTCTTGAAACTTGTTGACTCAGATGGGCCTGCCGGAGAATGTGAGGAGTAGATCCCAGGAAAGATCCCAAATTCCCATATCTACTTTGTCACATAAATTGAGAGAGAAGAGGGGCGCCTGGGTGGCTCAGTCGTTAAGCGTCTGCCTTCTGCTCAGGTCATGATCCTAGGGTCTGGGGATTGAGCCCTGCATTGGGCTCCCTGCTCAGTGGGAAGCCTGCTTCTCCCTCTCCCACTCCCCCTGCTTGTGTTCCCTCTCTCACTCTCTCTCTCTCTGTCAAATAAACAAATAAAATCCTTTAAAAAAATTGAGAGAGAAGAGAATAAAGAGAGAATAAGTCAATGTGGTGTTAATCTTTAAGATGTCTGGTTGCAATCTATTCAAATTAGCACTTACTCCTCCCTTATGAAGGATAATCTCAGAGTTTATCAGACTGTGGGATGTGACTCATTTATGGGTTTAAAAATTAATTTAGGGAGCAGAGGCAACCATTAAAAATGAATCAAAAATATAAAATATCAGAGTGCCTCTCATGTAGTAAAAGTAACTTCTGTGTTAGTTTGATACACTCTACACATGTATTTATATGGTGCATTGTTTCGTGAAACTTATTTTTTCCTTAGATCATAGAAAGCTTCAGACATTATGTAACAGATGAATACCTTGTATAAATCCCTAGCAAACGATATTCACCTTTATGCTTGATGTTTTCAAATGGTTGGTGAATGAAGTATTTATCTAAAGAAAAGTTAAAGAAAATTAAAAGAGCCTGAGAGAAAAAAAAAATCAAAAGAAATTTACGATGCCCACCAAAACTATGTCCATGCATTCGAGGATGATCCCACAAAAGAGAGGATGAAATAGCAGAAGTTTCTGGTAGGCAGGTGTTTTCCTTGCAAGGAGCACTCTAGAACAATTATTCTGCGTGCTGAACCTGATCACATGTCTGAAAGGAAATCACTGTTCTTTCACTGTGTGCTACTCCTTCAGTATGGCATGGATATCATTTAAAAGTCCGCTTACCCTGTCCATAAATTTCAGGTGTCTTCTTCCTCTTCTTCTTCCACTTCCAATTTGTCATTACTTACCAAGTCCTGGCTATTTTATTTCTATATTACTTCTTGTACGATTACCCCATCGTGTGCCCTGTTCATCCCTTGCCTTGTTCTTACTCTTCCACATCATCTTCCACATGTAGACAGGGTCATTCAGGTCCTTTAAAACAGAGGTCCCCTATTTTCTTTTTCTTTTCTTTTTTTTTTTTAAGATTTTATTTATTTGACAGAAAGAGATCACAAGTAGGCAGGGAGGCAGGCAGAGAGAGAGGGGGAAGCAGGCTCCCTGCTGAGCAGAGAGCCCAACGTGGGGCTCGATCCTAGGACCCTGAGATCATGACCTGAACTGAAGGCAGTGGCTTAACCGACTGAGCCACCCAGGTGCCCAAGAGGTCCCCTATTTTCTATGGAGTAAATTCCAGGCTCTTTAGCATAATATTCCCAGTTCCTTCTTTTCAATTTGCATGTCTTATCCTCTCTTGTTTCATGTATTCGTGTGTCAGCTAGAATTGGAGTACTTATCATTCCCTGGACAGGAAGGTCAGCTTTCTGTCTCTGCCCTTTTTTCATATCATTCCCTTTGGAAGGACACCTCTCTCTCCTTTTTCCTGCTAGGTGAAATCTTCATCATTAAAAGTTATCTCTTCACTGGAGCCTCTTATCAGCCCTAGGAAACTTCCCCGAAGAATGTAGGAGTTTCTTTGTCTAGTTTACAGCATTTGCCATTACCTGTCTTGTAGCACTTAGCATATCACGTAAGAGGTGGCTGAGTGGGGACTCTCTTCACAGTAGCTCTGAGACTCAAGAGATTAGGAAATGGGTCATGTCACTACAGAATGGTGCTTCACAATCTTGGCTTTGTTGTCACATGGGTCTATATCCAGATCCCACCACTTAATGATTGTGTCACTACAGGCAAGTTGCTTTATCTCTCTGGACCTCTGCTTTCTCATGAGCCCAATAATAGAACCTGTGGCATTGGCTTGTTGTGAGGATGAATTGAGAGAATCCATGGGAAGTCCTAGTACTTCACCTTGACCCCTGATAAACACTGAATTGTCATTATCTAGTGAAAGCTCACTTCTTCTCAGGGTTATGTCCCATGGTACTCCTGTTATGTCACTGAAATGGGACCATTCCATTATGTTCGACGTCATTCTGTTTTTCTAGGAAGATGTCTCTCACAGGGTCATTGTGAGAACCAGCTTTTTCAGAGTTATATATGATAAGCTATGCATTCTGATTATAAACATTTTACTTTATTTTGAGTTCTTGAGGATGGTATATAACTATGATCCTCAGACTTTTCTCCTGACAGAACACCAGTCCAAAGGTTACCACTATAAAATTAGAATTTTTGCACAGTTTATAGTAAAAATAGTACGTGGATAGACTGTCTTGATGTTACTTTGTTGTGGTTTTTTTCTTCTAATCACAAAACTTCCTGTTTCTACCAACCCCTTGTAGTGAAAAATAGAGCATTATTATTAACAGAAACTGGAAAGCAGCCCATTATGCTAAGGTTGCAGTGTTGTAGATGGCTACTGAGGCTATATAATAAAGGTAATATAGTCTATAGAAAATAATATAGTATAACATAATATAATAAAAGGTAATATGCTGCAAATATTCATATTTCTCTACTAGTAAAGTTGTTTTAGTTGATATGATGGATTAAAGATAATCAGTGTCTCATTGTCTTTTAGAGTATCGTGTCCCGCTAAAAGTATGCTACTTGAATAAATTTAAAAGCACTGAGATATACTGCCTATTGAGCAAAGGGTGTTTTATAATACAAAGTCTGTGAGCTGAAGTGTGATTTTAAAAGTTTTGAAAATAGGTATCGTGTTTACTTCATATCCTCAAATAATAGCGTGACTTTTTCCCCTCTAGTATATGATGTTAATATACAGCCTGAAGAGAAAGCCCTGTTGTACTTAAGATTTAATATTCTGCTTTAAGGTTGATTAATCACACAAAGAAACTAATGGAGAAAGAAGAAAAGCTGTGCATTAAAATTCTTCAGACTTTACGAGAAATGCTAGAGAAGAAAGACAGCTTTGTGGAAGAGGTATATTTTTTAAAATTTTTAGTATTTGAAAATAAAGTAGAATTTCTAGTGTACCGTAACCGATGAATTACGTAGGCTATGACATGATTGCTTCTATTACATACTGATGGAATGTGTACTTAGATGAATTAGATAATTTGTTTGTATGGTACTCATCTTTCAGCTCTGCTTTGAATTGAGAAAAAACTAAGATCAGAATGGCCCAAGTATTTGGCTCATTTGTTTTATTATATTTTATCTTGAATATGTGTATTTTTCTCATATAGGCCAAATGCCTTTTTTTTTTACAATGAACAACTGAGATTCATTATTAAAATTCCATATAAAGTTGTGCTGCATATTAAAATGGTCTATGCATTTGGGCATATGTTGATCTTTTATTGTAAATATATGTCCCTTTCGTTTTCTATAATTTAATGCCATGTATTATAAAATAATACTATTTTTTGTAAGCGGAATAGTAGGTTTCTATTCTTACCTATATTAATTTAAGTATTGCACAGATTTCCAGGGAATATAACGTATAGATAATAATTGTCATGCTGTTATTAAAAATGACAGCTCAGGTGCTCATTAAGAGATAGCTAGCAGCATGTCTAATACACAAGGTGATACACTTAAATATAAAATACAAATCTAGTGAGGTGGGTTTTTTTGTTTTTGTTTTTAGCTAGCTACCTATACTTATATGTTAGGTATCAAATAAAATTTGTGCCATTTTCCTTAATAACTTTTTAGTCTGATTCTGTAAGTACTAATCATCTGATATGTTTAAAATTGGAAGAATTTTATTTATTGATTTATGTATACGCTATCTAATTCCAAAAAGATCATAGTGGTAGGGTTTTTTTTTTTTTTTTAACTTTACTCTTGTAGAAAAGAAATGCAAGGGGATCTTGGATATTAATAGAAGGGGCATAACTTTAAAATACTCCATTTGAATCAAATGTTTGCTTTATACTCAAAATGACTTTTCTTTGCATTAGTTCTCTTCATCATTTAAACTATTTTTGGGAAACAAATTACAGAAATAAAGGTGGTCAGTGCAATTTTGGCAAATGGTTCTATGACATAGGACTCAAGAAAAATGCTTCTAAGTCTGAGTATTTGGTATGCTTGTAAAAGATGGTCAATTTCAGACTTTTTTGTTTTCTTTCTCTGGGTTCCTTAAAATACTGGTATAGATGGTTTGATTTTGATTGAAGTACTAGATCCTAAAGTAGAAAAATGGGGTCAATATAAATTTTGACAGAAGAGTGAAGTTTACAATAATAGTAACTTGCGCTTAACAGGAGATATGTAAGAGTTCCGATTTTATGTAACAGATTGTTATGGAACCACTCTAAAGAAAATAAGAAAGAAATAAAGTAAGATTTTACTTTGACTAGTGAAGAGTATTAGAGTGTATCTCCCAGACCACCCTAGAATCAATCATGCTGGCACCTGTTTCTCCTTTCCATTCCCGCTGCTATCACAAGTTCAGACTTTCATTGTCTCTTGCCTAGAAAATTCCCATAGTCCACTGCTCCAAGACAGAGCATGAAAGGAGGCAGAGTTGCTGTTTTCAAAAGTCCAAGAGGCACTGTTCTCATATGATATGATGTGAATGGCACCACCAGGACATAGCCCTTAGGGAAGGCTTAAGATGGGAAAGGCTAGTTGGGGTTATTCACTCAGTCATATACCACATATACTGTGAATAATGTTAAATGCTGGGATCGTGCCTGGGTACTGAGGGTAAGGAGAGAAATGACACAGCTTGCCAGGGGCCACTGTGGGGTACCATTCATGTGCTAGTGGACTCATGGAATATAGTCTGCAGAGATCATAGGAGTCTTTCAGGGGCTCTGCACTGCCTTGGTGTTCCAAACCTTTCATTATGTCCCCAGTGCTTTTTACCCTCACCCTTCCTCATTCGTTAGCCTCCAGAAATCTGTGTTGTTGTGTGCCTGAAATGTGCCTCAGGCTTATCCTGCACCAAACCTTGCTACATTTGGAATCATGTATTGCTAAAATCCAAACAAACCTCAATAACCCCTAGTGTTATCTTTGTGGAGGAGCTCTAATGGGTAGTACTTATCACTTGTTCCAGCCAGTGGTGATTACTTTCTCAAAAGAATTACCAAAATACTTTGTGCCTCTCTTTTATGATGCTTCAGGCCATTTCTGAGTATTTTGTCCAAGCATTTATAAAGGATGTCATTGAGACCCAGAGATGGTATGTGATTTGCCTGAGGTCACACAGCAAATGCCAGACCAGGACTTTTCTTAGCTCAATTATTCATGTCAGTGGGCGAGGGGAGTGGGGAATGAAATGATTCATCAGTCTGGGTGAAATGGCACTGGGTAACAGATTCAGAAACTGATCAAAGATATTCTACAACTCATTGCGTGCTTTCAGAACAAAACCCTGATTACCAGTAGCAGGATTATAAGTGTCTGTGTGTTCATGATTGTATTAGCTTTCCATTTACCAGAAATTTAGTGGTTTAAAACCACACAAATTTATTATCTTATAGTTTTGGAGGTCAAAAACCTAAAATCAGGGCATCGGCAAGGGTAGGTTCTATCTGGAGACTCTAAGGGAGACTTTCTTTCTTTGCCTTTTCTGGTTTCTAGAGGCTTCCTTCATTCCTTGGCTTGTGACTCGGTTCTCCATCTTCAAAGCCAGCAGCATAGCCTCTATCAAACCCCTCCCCATTCGCTGCGCACACATACGTGCGCGCGCGCGCACACACACACACACACACACACACACTCTATTACCGCATCTCCTCTCACTCTGACCCTGCTGCCTCCTCTTGTAATTACACTTATATTGGACCCACCTAGATAATCCCGTCCATTCTCCCTATCTCAAGATGTTTCATCACACCTGCGAAGTCCTTTCGGCCATGTAAAGTCACATAGTCACTGGTTCTGGTAGTTAGGGCGTAGACATAGTTAGGGTAGGCCAGCACTCAGTATATTGCTGATTCTGTTACTGACAGTGAGAGATGACATGTGGTATGTAGATGGAGAGTTTACTTGTGGCTGGTTAAAATTGCTCTGTAGGACAGTTTAAATGTGAATGAATGTAACAAAATAAATCTCCACATTTGTAATGTGGAGACACTCAGAATGGCATTAAGTCACAGAGGGTACCTAACAGCTGATTGTCTAATTTTGGATTTCTGCCATCAACTGGTTTTCTACTGTTTGCGTTCGGAGCATTTCCAAAAGATCTCTGAGAAGTCAATCAAAACAGAGAATTCACACCAGGTACCAGAGTTTGTCCGCACTCGCTGTCCTAATACAAGTTTCCCCTGTTATTCTAAAGTGGAGTGGTCCTGTAAAACCTTTCATAGGCCAAAATGGTATAAAGCAAGTAAGTGATTATCATTAATTTACATGGAAAATTTTTATGCATTCCTAGACCTAAGATGTAACCTCTCTTAGGCTTTTCTGATACGTTGGGACACCTCTTGCTAGCAAATGCACAGAATAAATTGAAATAAAGCGCAGGTGCTCACAGACACTGTTCAAAGCTCTTGGGGGCTTGATGCTGAGATGCTGAGTGTGGTTCTGGGGAAGGAGCTAGGGGGTGCCACTCTCGCTGCTTGGTGTGCTTGCTGACTCCAACGTGGCTCTATGGCTAAACAAATGCTGAGCACCCTTTTCACTTTTTGCCTTTTTTTTTTAAAGTGAAAATCTTCCTCAGATTTCTTTCAGTGAGCAAAAACAGGTACTAATGTAGGTCTTTTGTAAAAGCGAAGCGGTGTAACGTGAACTTTCAAAAAGCGGTGGGGATACGATTCAAACTCCACCTATGTAAATTTACAACCTTAAAAAATTGCCATTTGCTTTTATCTTCCTTTGGTTTCCAATATCAGAAGTTGCATATGTTTGGGTAGCTGGTAAAAAAAAAAAATAGAGCAATGAAGCATAAACTTGCTTCATGGTTGAACCAGATGCCCTTTGAAACAATTTCCAACTTTAAGATCCCAGTTTTCTGATTTTATTTGCCTTAAGTAAAATCATCATGTAACTATATTTTACCTGGTATTTAGTCAAATATTTTAAAAAACATTTATAATTTATAATGCTCTGATGGCAATTCCTAGATGAATTTTACTTAATATTCTAACTTGTTTCATGTTTCTGTTTGTGCCAAAAGTTTGAGAGACAAGATGTGGATGGGCAATATTTTGAAGGGTCTTAATAGAATAATATGAGTAGAGGAGAATTTAATTTTCTGTTATGTGTGTCTATGTGTGAATCACCTAGTCATCATATATGTACTATACGTTTTACTGTAAATTATAGTACTTAATTTTATTGAAAGATAAAACATGAAAGGTATATATAGAAGTCCTGAAAGGGAAAAATTACCAGAGTTAAAAAAAAAAATACCACGTAAGGATATGTATGTTGACAATTTGGGGGGGGGGAAGAGAAGGAATGTTTGTAAATGGCTTTAGTGGGGGCACCTGGATGGCTCAGTCAGTTGAGTGTCTGCCTTCTGTTTAGGTCATGATCCTGGGGTCCTGGGATCGAGTCCCGCATCCGGCTCCCTGCTCGGTGGGGAGTTTGCTTCTCCTCCTCCCTTTGCCCCTCCCCCCTGCTCATGTGTGCTCTCTCTCTTTCTGGAATAAATAAATAAAATCTTTTAAAAAAATAAATTAAATGGCTTTAGGGTAGTATGATTTCACATGTTCTTAATCTTGAAAGCCATTTTGTCCCACTCTTATTTCTATGACCTCTCTACCACAAAAAAGAAATACCTGAGAGGATATGTGTGCTGTTGGACAGGGTGGTGTGACTGTAGCACCACACCATTGTTTTGTGTCTTTAATGACATTTCAGGTCCAGATCCAAGGAAGGTGGTAATGGAGGCACAAGCTATGGGGGTTGGATAGAGATGGTCTGATGAGGGGGGACAGGGAACAAGAAGGACTGCGTTCAGAGGACTGGTTTGGTTTTAAGGATTTTTTTTCCCCTTCATCTTATACTCTTTAGTATACATGTCCATTAAGATTTATAAAGCATTACAAATTATTCCTCTCATAAAGAGGGAGAACTGTATATAAATCATAAATACAGATGTCTATAAGCTCTGATCCTAAATATATCACTTTTGTAGCTTCTGTACTTTAGAACTGGAAAAGATAATGAGTACTGAACATATTCACTGATAGCCTGTGGAACTGGTAATTTGAAGATACTTTCCTTATGCTGTAGTCAAAGAAGTTGACCCTATTTAGAATGCCAGTCATAATTTCCCCTGAGAATATGTTGCTATCTACTCATAAGTTACACTGACATATGTATGATCTACAGGACAACAAAGATATTTCAGTCAAATTCAGTATTTTTAAAATGTTCAGGTTACAATACTGTATATCCTTGGAATTAATAGAAACTGCCTCTATAATAACTATGGAGTGGTTTTAAGCACTGATTTTTGTAAAATGGTAACAGCTAGCATTTATCAGAAGCTTACTATATACCAGAAACTATCCCTGATCCTTTATATGTATTATCTTATTTTCATCTTCAAGCCCATGTTATAGGAGGCATTATTACCTCCCTTTTACTAGTGAGGAAACAGGTATAGAGTTGAAGGTCACGCATCCGACAGGTGGAAGAGGGCTGGTATCCCAGCCTAAACATTTTGGCTCTTGAGCTCACACTCTTAATGAGTGCATGAGAGCCAAACAGGATTCGTGACTGGTAATCATAACCTTTTATTTGCTCCGATATTCAGCTAAATCAAATGAGGAGTTCTCTGATTTTATTCTTAATAAAATTTGCATACACATGTACTGGGAAGCCATTTATTCAGTGGACAGCTAAGGAAAAGGCTTGAGATTTTAGACCAAGTTGATTGGGAACAGTATGACGTAACAGTTGTGGGATTTTTCAGGTTTATTGTTACAGAACTACAGCTCAATAGCAGAGCTCCCCACACCCCACCCTGTGATCATAGTCTGAGCTGTGGGGACCCTGTATATTAGATTTAAAAGTTCTAAACAGTACTTTATAAGATGACCATCACAGGCAGCAGCCCCTAGCGGAAATGTGGCATTCCACAAACGGCACGGCATCTAATTGAGAGCTGTGATCTTTACAAATGCCCAAGTGGGGTGGGTGGTATTTACACATCGAACAATGATGGCAGATAGTGGCTTCTTGATTTAAAAGTTGGTATCTGGAGTGATATGGAATAAAGGTCTTTAAGAAATGATGCCTTCAGTTATTTTTAAGCTATCTCCCATCATTTTTTTAAACTTTAAATTTTTGCTGTCAGCGGAGTTGACAAGAATTTATTCTTTTCCTCAGCAAGGAAAAAAAAAAAGTCAGTGTAACTAATATTTTATTTCTGATTTTGAGGAGAAGCAAAAAAGAATAAGCTAGAATTATACCAAGGAATTTACCTCCTACATCAAATATGCAGACCTGTCAGTCTCAGCAGTAATCACATTGTTGCAAATTTGTAAATTGTATCAAGCTCCTCCTGTGGTAAGAATCTGCAGAATCATTCACCTATGCATATACTCATCTCACTTTCTAGCAGGCAAATAAACAAATTTAAGTAGAATTGCTATACAGAGTGCACAGTAGCTTAGGAATTTGATAATAACTGTTTTGCTAAGAGAAAATAAATTTCAATTTTTAGCATCAGCTGCATTTTGTAGACTTTCTTATTAAATACACTTTAGAGGTGAGTGCAATTTTTTTTTCAATGTTCTAATGCTGTTTTAAACTAGGTACAGTAAGTGATGTTGCAAACATGTGCTATCTTTTTTTTTCATGTTGTGCTATCTTAATCATTTGTATATTTTGTGTATGTGTTGTTTAAATATAGGTAACTAAATGGTTGGAAATATGAAAATATATTGATGTCGCCTTATAATGAAAGATCTGTTTTAGAAACATAATATACTCCTTAACTTGGGAATCTTTATTTTATATTTTCCTCTAGGCAAAAAGACTGTGATCATTAAGGTGGGCATAAAAAGCAAAAATTTTTAGAAATTTTACTTCTTTTAATTGCTGAGCTGGCTGGTCACTTGTTAAGCTATAACATTGCTAAATTTACCAGATTATAGTAATTGTAATCTCATTATTGCAACAATTTACAAAATTCCTTATTATACCTTGCCTTTACTTTTCCATTTAAAAATCTGGCTTAGTAACATTATTGCTTCAGTAGTTTTTGAGATACACTGTGATTCTGTAGAGATCAATGACTAAAAAGATCATGATGAAACATTATTGGTACTCAAAAATTAGCCAACCACTCATTGCTGCTAGTAAGTGTAAGACATTTGGTAGTTAATGATTGTAGGTGAAAAATGGTACTGTGATTGAAGAAAAAAAGAACAAAAAGAAAAATGCATGGAAATTAACATATTATGAAATTATGATATTAGTTCTTTCCACCTAAATCTAAGTTAAACCCCTGTTAGGAAGCTTTCATGATTATTTTCTTTTAACTTCATGTTATTCTAGTTTGTAATCCTTTCAGCACTTCTAAAATCGTATCTGTCTTATTAGCACAGACATTTTAATATCATGCCTGTGAAGAGTTTCTTTGCTGTACGTTGTTATTTTAAATAAATTAGAAACTCCTCAATAGGTCTGATGCATAAGATGCAGAAATGTCCAGAAGGCCTTTGAATGCTGAGATTCCATGAAGGTATAGTTCTGCACTTCTCTTCGGTCTCCCTCTATTCTCCATAAAGTGTTGTACCTAGTGAGGCCGGAGACAGATGATTCTATTCCCTGGGGTATTCCCATTGTCTAGCAGGGTTCCCTGCACAGAGTCATTGCTCAGTAAGTGTCTGTGGACTGGCCTATTTACACATGGTAGAAATAAATGTTACGACTATCTGCAAGTACAATACATTGACCTTCAGTAGTGGTATCCAAGAAGTAGCTTCTAGAATTACCACTTCAAGTTTCACTTTACATCTCTTTGCAGCCCAGGAAATGGCAGATTTCTTGATAGTTGGCATGCAGAGTGGGGCCAGCAGTGGACAGAGCAATGACATTGAGGTCTGATGAGGAGATTATCTTGCAGAAAGCACAATGTTGGATGGACTGTGTAGTCTTTGTTGCTGTCTGACTTGGAAAGCAAAAGGGGAAAGAGTGGAGGGTCCCCATATCCGGCGCAGTAATGGTGGCAGCTCAGCCAAGGGAGGCTAGAGCAAAGGAAGGATGACCAGATCTGAACAAGCAAATGGGGGGAAGGTTCCAGCCACAGGGCTTTTCTTTTAGGAAGGTCTGAAAGGGACCCGTAAAGAACTAGCGAGCAACTTGGGCTGCAGAAGAAGGAGCAAAGCCCGCTGTAAAACCAGGGGAATGAGGGAGCAACTGGGGCTCTGGAGAGAGGCTAGTCGTTCAAACTGGGACACCGAGTCAGCTCAGCTAGAGTAACTAGCTGTAGCGTCCAGCTGTGATCTCCAGTAGCATCAGGATCTCCTGCCACAGGGAAAGTTGGTGTTTGGAGCTGGTCTGTGTTGTTCCTGTTGTAAGGAGGAAAAGGTAAATGGAAAGTTCGTGAAGCAAACTGGGCCTGATACATTTTACCTTTCTATCGGTACATTCATTTCTGGACTGCTATTTGAACAGGTCCTCCGAGAGGGGATATATAATCTGGCATGTGAAGTACTAAAGCTCCATTATTATTATTGCTGTTGTTGTTAATTAACTTTGTTGACTGTGCAACTCTAGGGAAGGTATTTGCAGAGCAACTATGTGTGTGCTCTTGGATCGTCACTGTAACTCTCTGAGGTAGAAAGTATTTTTTTAATCTCTATTTTGTAAGTAAGAAGACAAGCCCAGAGGGTAAAATGATCTAGTAAGAACCATACAGAGCAGGGATGTGAATCAGAGTTTTCTGAATCTGCTCTGTATGTGATGTTTCTCCACATGGGAGAGAATTAAATAATGTTGGGGGAAATAAGTGATAATTTAAATTTGCTTTTACCTTTTTAAACCACCTCTTTAAGGCGTTTACTTCTTTTATAGGAGTTCGAATCTGAAGGTTCAAGAAATCTTAAAATAAAAATTAAAAAAAGGAATTTTTTTTTTTTTTTTTAAGATTTTTATTTTTTTGACAGAGAGGGAGACAGCGAGAGAGGGAACACAAGCGGGGGAATGGGAGAGGGAGAAGCAGGCTTCCCGCCAAGCAGGGAGCCCGATGCGGGGCTGATCCCAGGATTCTGGGATCATGACCTGAGCCACCCAGGCACCCCAAAATGTATTTTTTTTTAAAAAGATTTATTTATATGAGAGAGTGAGAGAGAAAGAGAGTGAGGGAGGGGCAGAGAGACTCTTCAAGCAGACCCCCCACCAAGTGTGGAGCCCGATGTGGGGCTTAATCTCACCACCCTGAGATCATGACCTAAATGAGCTGAAACCAAGAGTGGGATGATTAACTGACTGAGTCACCCAGCACCCGCCCCCTCCCCCAGCGGAAATGTTTCTTATCCACTTTTAGGTACATGCACTAAGGAATAGTAACAGCTAACACTTTTAGGATGTTTACCATGTTATGAAAGCCAGATGCTTACATAAATGCTTTACAGTGTTACTTCATTTAACCCTCATAACAACATGTTGAGAAAATTGTAGCAGAGAAAGGCTAAGGAACTTGACCAAGGTCATCCTGGAAAAGGAAACAAAGGATGAAAACTCAGCGTGTCTGGCTTTAGTGCCCATAGTTATCATCACTACATGAGACTGTCTCTATTCTCTTCTGGGATCAATTTGCAAAGCTATAGGACTGTCACCCATGGCTTTCAAAGGAAAATGATTTTCCTGTTTAAAGTAACAAAAAACCTTAAGAGATTTCCTTTTGTGTGTAATGATTTTGAACATCTACTGTTCACTGAGTTTTTCAGAGTAGGCTTGGTTTTTGCACATTCTATCTGGTGCTTGAAAATCTCAAGCATTTTTGATAAATCTTAGTTACAAGGAAACAACACACATTTTGAGGATTTGCAGATTGCTCGGTGCAACTGTGAGGTTTATCTTTACTTAGTTGCTCCTAACCTTTGGCTGAATTTTTAATTAAAACTCAATTATAGATTCTGTGGCTTCTACTGTTACGGAAGAGGGAAAACCAATATGATGTGTTAAAAAACACCACATAGCAGTGGCACAAAATCTCAATGAGGGCATGTGGACGATTATAATCAGATCAAATGCTTACAATTAATATCAGATAGATGGCATAATGTTGACATGTACTGAAATTCCATCCCAAGTACCGTGTTAATTTCACTTTCTCTCAAAAATACCAGAGTGTGGTAATCAGAGAGGCCAAAAGGTATGTGGTAACCAGCAATAATCTCAGACATGGGCATGGCTTGGAGAAGGATGCTTGCTTTAGGCTTCTCACCACCTACCCACCTACCACCACGGTGTGTGTGGTCGTTGATTCATCTATTCATTCACTGAATAGGCTGCCCTGAATGCAGACTAAGAGTCCCTCATCCCCTTGGTAGAGTTGGACAAGACCTCTGGCCACTAGGCCCATCGCTCTCTCCCTTGAGAGGAGCTTTTGCTCTCAAGTCTACCATGTTTCTTCCATTCAGTGCACGCACAAGATCCCTCCAGCCCTGGCCCCATGGAGCCGTGGCGTTCCATGTCTCCTTGCCTGACCCTGCCATTTCTCTCCTCCTCAGCCTTCCAGGTTCTTCCCGTTTCAGTTTGTCCCACTCAGCAAATGCTCCTGTATCCTTCACTCCCTCTCCAAGGGTTCCCTCCACCTTCTTGCTTTAAATGAAGACTCACTCTCCCTTTGGGCCTCCTGGCTTTCTTAGCAGCTCTGTCAAGTGGAGTTTTTTTCTCCCTCTTGCGAAGAGGCTTTGTATTCCTGTTGTGTCTCATTGTTACTTGTAGCCTGATTCCCCTGCCTTCTTTTAAATTCTGAAGCTCCTTTGAGGTTAAGACCACCCGCCCCCCTGTCTTTTTTTAAGATTTTATTTACTTACTTGAAAGAGAGAGATCAGGAGCCAGTAGGAAGAGGCAGAAGCAGGCTCCCCGCTGAGTAGGGAAGCCCGATGGGGGAATCGATCCCAGGACCCTGCGATCATGACCTGATCTGAAAGCAGATGCTTAACTGAGCCACCCAGGTGCCCCGAGGTTAAGGCTCTTTGACTGTATTACCCTGGCATCTCCCAACATCCCAGTCATTCCCTCTTAGCCATCTAAGACTGTGGCTCACATTCTGTGTCTTGGCCCCCAGACCTATTATCATCAGAGGTGACTCTGGTCCGCATGGGCTGTGTCTCCAACATACCGGCTGCTCAGGCCCTCGCCCTCTGTATCTGCACTGACCTTCTGGTCTCCAGGTCCGCCACCCACTTCTTCTGTGACACCTTGCAAGCACTCATCACCAGGAACTGCTTCTTTCCCACAATAGCCAGTTCAGGCATCCCACTGGCTGACCTTAACTTTTCCCCATTCAGCTTGCTTGTTCGGCTACATCTATTATGACCGTCCTTTTACTTAAACAGATCCACTGACCCCTGGGAGTTTTGAGTTGCTCAGTTCGCTCCCTTCCTCTGCTTAGTAACCCCAGATTTCATGGTCACAAGCCCAACGATTGAGCAGCTGTTTAAGACAGGACTCTGACCCAGAGTCCCAACAGAAAAGCGTGGATGAGGGGGAGGGACAGTTTCTCCTAAGAGAATCTGAATATTGTTTCAAAAGGTAGGAGGAAGAATACCAGGCAGGCTGAGACACCACCAATGACCACACTGATTTCTTCTGCAGTTTCTTCCCAACAGACTGAGTTATTTGGATGATCTGAGTTACTTGGCTCGTTTTCTGTTCATGTTCTACCTCAACTGCGTATGCCACCTCTTTCCAACTGGAACCAGAAATCTTGGCTCCAAGTCGCCTTACAAAAAAAGCTTCTACTTCACTATATACACAGGCACTCTGTGTTCTCCAAAATTGAAATGACTGAAGATATCTTTTCTCAAGGCTGAGAAAACATATGGACGAGAGTATGCTACTTCTCATCGTCTGCAGCCTTTTGACAAGACATCTGCTACAACATTTTTTGTTCTTGGATCATGGACTGTTGTTTGCCAATTGTTTTCATAAATATTAATCCTTGAAATCTTGACTGACATCTAAGTTGTTCTTTTGGATTCTTTTCTTCTTCATATGCACCATCTTTAAATAATTGTGTCGCAATATAATAAACAAGTTTTTTTTCTTATAAAAAGTGCCTATGTTAAGATTGGAGGCTGAAATTTCTAATTAAAAAACTTGTGTTTTCTCTCTTTTTTTTTTTTTGTCTTTACATTTGAATTCTCCTTGCTATTCCTTTACTTAACTAGGATTTATTGCTGTTGGAATACTGCTTCTGCATTAATTTTGCAGTCTTTGACTTGAGCTCTTAGAAGTACCTCAGGAAGACATTTAAACTTAACTTCCCCAAATACTTGATTGATTTAGTCCCAAGGTGGTTAACTGTTCCTTCTCAACCTGAAATTTAGGAGCTTTAGAGCTGGGTTGGGATTTCTTTTTTAAGATAGATTTATTTATTTATTTGGGAGAGAGAGGGAATAGGAAGGGGAGAGAGAGGGAGAGAGATTGAGAGCGCAAGCAAGGGGAGGGGCAGAGGGAGAGGGAGACAGTCAGACTCCCTGCTGAGCAGAGAGTCCAACTCGAGGCTCAGTCCCAGCACCCTGAGATCATGTCCTGAGCCAAAATCAAGAGTTGGATGCTTAACCAATTGAGCCGCCCTGGTGCCCCACGCTGGGTCAGGAATTTGAACTGGAGGATGAATTGCCTACTTAAGAGATTTACTAATGACAGTCAATGCATGTTAACTTATAATCATACCTTTGCATGAGAAGGTAATCTCAAGTCTGTGATGGAAGAAGCGATGGCCATACCTTCCATCAAAGGATGTTATTTAATGACTATTGATAAAGCTCTCCTGGCCTCTAAGTAGCACATATGAAGCACTATCACTGCTACGTGCAGCTTTGGGGGCTCATGCTTATTATGCATGGTAGTTCCTGATTTATTTTGCTGTTACCTCTAAGGCTCAGTAATTTAGCACATTTTAAATTATTTCAATTATGTCTCAATTAATAAAACAATGTAAGAATGAAAAGCCTTTCCCGTAGGTATTTGTCTGTGAGGTCTGCTAGCAGAGTCGTGTGTGTGAATCCACTGATGCCAAACACAGCCAGTGATTGAGAGGGAAGTGCATCTGAATACGATGCCAGAGGATCTTTTCTCAGCAAACTACCTGTTCAACATTGAATTTGATCTGTGTTTTTAAAAATACGTTATAAGATCTCAAGAGAATTGCTCTTGGGTTTTCATAAGAGGTTTAGTTTTTTGTTTTTTTTTTAAGTCAGGATACTCTATTACTGAAGGAGAGTTAATAAATTGGAAAATATAGTAACTTATCAACGTGCGATGAAATTGTTATGTCTTCGGCTCTATCTAGAATCACGTAAAATTATATTTAGGGTAGAAGAGGTTTTCATATTTTGCTATCTCTAGAGGCTGTGTCAAGGATTGGGAATGTATCTCACAGCCGAGATCAAGCACAGCTTCCTCTGAGGTCTATTGGAAAGTGTCAGCTCTCTTCTACATCTGCCATTTTCTGAGAGTAAAATGAGATTCACATGTTTGCATACCATCTTGCTGATCCTTGCCAGGGATACTTTCTGGAAAGAGCATACTGAATATTTCTGCTGTGCCTCTATTTTAGGGAGAAAAGAGAATCTCATAAAAATTGGGAGCTGTTCCAGGGTTGGGCCAGAAGTTGAGGAGTAGATGAAGGGCCCATTCCGGGACGGGGGGAGGAGCAGTGACTGCTGGGACAGCTAGCGATTCCATGCGGTTAGGAGGATGGACGTGTTGAGCAGTGTTCCGCCATGTCAGGGATTAGCACCAGAGAGAGGATTGTTTGGAGACAAGCCTGGCCTCACTTGCATGGTTTCAGTCGATAACCAACACTTACTGAGTGTTGTATCACACTCTGTGGTAAGATACAAAGGAATGAAATGATAACACCTGTATTCGTTTTCTGAGGCTCTTGTAACAATGCACCACAGACTGGTAAACAATAGAAATTAATTGTTTTGGAGCTCTGGAAGCTAGATGTCCAAGATCAAGATGTCAGCACGGTTGGTTCCTTATAAGGGAAGGACGTATTCCAGGCCTCTTTCCTTGCTTGTAGATGGCCATCTTCTCCCTGCATCTTTATGTGGTCTTCCCTATGTACATTTGTCTGTGTCCAAATTTCCTCTTCTTATAAGGATACCAGTCGCATTGGATTAGAGCCCACCCTGATGACCTGGCATTCAATTTAATTATCTCTTTAAAGTCTGTCTCCAAATATGGTTCTATTCTGTGATAACGAATTTTGGGGTGATGCAGTTCAGCCCATAATACCACCTCAGTCATTAATCTACTCATACATAGGACATGTACAGATGTTTTCCGTGTGTTTCTCCTGTGCTCATTTTGTTGAGGGCAATCAAATGCACTGAGCAGATTACTGATATCCAGAAACAGAGCTTTAGGGAGTTATTTCTAAGTATTATTATTTAAGTCAGTCTAAACTAACAAAGAGACACAGAAAAGGGATTTTGCTTTTCTCTTATTTGTAACTCAGACTAATGCTGAAAGGGAACAGTTGATTGGCATAAAGACTCCCATGGCACTGAGAAGTACATTGGTAGATGTTTGAATGTACAATTGAAACATTATATATGGATCTGACTAGTTCTGAAAATGCAAAATGGAAAAATTTGAAAATGTGATAGAATTTTAATTTTAATATATGTGATATTCTTTAGCTTCAGACTGTCTCTCAAAAGTACAGTCTAGTTTATTTCTTGAGCACTTTTGACAAGTGTTTCAGCACAATCATGAAAAATTGCAAGTTTCAGATACAATCTTTAGAGTTTCTGTATTCTTACAAGTTGAATTAAAAAATTATTCCAGGCTATTGTTTTGGCAATTTATCATTCTGTTTCTCTCATAGCAAAATACACACTTAAAAATCCTTCCTTGAAAATGTCCCTTTTTTGGAGGAGGGCTTCATCCTATTTACAAGTATTTGTAAACTCTACATGCACAATTTTACTGTTTATTTTGCTAAATGACCAGTTTTTAAAATGGTTGTTTCTAATACCCGCATAAGGATCAAGTGATTTTTAAAAAAACGTGACACAAACAGGGACACTACTCTTAGCCTAGCCCCAATGCCTTATTCCTTGCACCTGTATGTGGGAGATAATAACAGAATGAGAAGTTCTCACTGTTTGAAGAAAGAAAAAGACACAAGTTATAGGATTAATTACTTTTGTAAATATCCTGGTTTATAGAATATTTTTCTGATATTATAGGGCGGCATTGTTTTGTTTTCTTAGATGCAAAGTTTTCCTACTTGTATATTTTAAACCAGTTCTCTCACACCGACAAAACTAGGATAAGCAGCATCCAAAAAATAGTAAGAGTTCAGGATACATTCCAGACTAATTCCTTCTGTCCTCAAACAAGTAACTGTTTGCATAGTGTTAAGATTATTGGTCATTTTTATTTTGATGCTGGTATTGTCTTTCCGATGAGACTCTAAGTCACTGCTTACTTCACTAACTGCACAGGAAAAGGGAATTTTCATGGATCATTCAGATATACATTTATACATATAGGTAAATGCAGTAAACGTGAGGCATAGAACTTGGTAGGAGGAAATCAGAGGTGTAAGTGAGAAAATACCACGTGTTAAAATGAGACTAAGGCTCATTATTCTGGAAGTGGAGAGTCAATTTAAGCCATATAAGAATAACAGTCACCAGAGCATTGTTACTGATGTATCACGAAGCTAAGAGGGATGGAAAAATCCAGAAGCAGCCTTTAAAACCAATATTTTTCTAAATTTGGTTTTTACTTCTATTTGATACACGTGACCAATACGTGCTAACTGGTTAGAAGCAGGTTACAGAATTTAATGTGAAAATCATGTGTCTGATTTTATAGTTCACTGTTATTTTCTGTGCATTTATTGAAATGTCTTACACACTTAATGCTGCAGAGTGTTAGGCTTGTTTGTACTTCACATTTGCCTCAGATATTTCAGTGGGCAGAATACAATAAGGTGCATTAGAAAAGTCCAATGAATATTTATGGTAATCCAAGGGAACCACACACAGAAATGAACTCACTTGGTTCCCAGACATCTATCTTTCATATTAAGGGTATTTAAGATAAAAACAATTTGTTATAATTGATTTATTTTACCAAATATACAAAGCATTCAGTGACTATATCCAAATCTAAAAATGTTGATAGTTCAACACTAAAAGTGGGCTTAAATTGAATCATAAAAGGATTCAATAAATAAAAGTTTTATTTTGGGCTTTTATCTATTACCAACTCTTCTTTGTCGAATATAATTTTTTATGATTTAATATTTATAAATTAGGTAGCATGCATTTAGAGAACCCAAAATGAGAAAATAAAAAATTTCTGGAAAGAAATATTCCTTTTTTTCTCTCTGAACATATTGATACAATCCCATGTAGATAAGCTACAGTGTTTGACAAAGCTACGTGCGTGTGGGGGCGCCTGGGTGGCTCAGTCAGTTAAGCAGCTGCCTTTGGCTCAGGTCATGATCCCTGGGTCCTGGGATCAAGCCCCACGTCGGGCTCCTCCTCTCTCTCTGCCTGCCGCTCTCCCTACTTTTGTTCTCTCTCAATCTCTGTCAAATAAATAAATAAGATCTTAAAAAAAAAAAAAAAAAAAGCTACACACATGTGGCCTTTCTGTCCAGAACAATATTCATACCATTTAAGAACCCAGTAAGGGGGACCTTAAGGTTGAGCCTGACCTCAGAGAATCCCACACCAAGTATAGTTCCTGATACTGGAAGTAGAAGGCAGCAGACATCGTGTGTGGAGGTGATGGCTGTGTTGACGACAATTATTCATAGCCCCTGTCGGTGGGCCAAAGAATAAGAGCCCTTCTCCTACATTTACTCCTGAACCATCAAAAAAGAAAAAAAATAATCTCTAGAATTAATAGGAAAAACGATCCTCAGCAAATATTATTGGAAGATTATTAACATTGGCAACACAAAAATGAAGTGCCCATGATATAAACATGAACACAAGAGAATATGTAATTTTAAGTATTCTGTGGCATCTGGGTCTTTCTGTGAGGCCTTCAGATCTACAGAATTCCAGAACATACGATTGGCAAATCAGCTAGTTTTCTGACCCCATATAGATGAGAAAAAAAAATATAGATTTCTTGACTGAATGCAAGTATTAAATATGCACTTAATCAACTTGACTCTGTACATAGATCAAATATGGCCTTTAAGGTAACCTTGCACGATGTCAACGGCACTGGGCTGGGACACAGGGGCTCTCGCTACATCATGATTAGCTGGGGGATCTTAGGCCCCTTGGCTCTCACCTGCCTCACCCATCAAGTTAAATTAAAAGCCAAAACCGAACCAGATGATCTTCTGAGGTCCCTTCTCTCATGTTTCTCTGACTTTGCTTCTGTTCTGCAGATTTAGATTTTTTTTTTTCAGATTTAGATTCTTAATGTGACTACAGAGTAAATAAGTTTCTATTCAGAAATATCAGAGGATAGACTTAAGCTACCACCTACCCAAGATCATAATAAAAAAATTTATTAAGCTGCTTTACAAGATTATCATAAAAATAAAAATTTAAGCTATCTAATTCTCACAATAACTGTATGAGGTATGTGTAATTTCAACCTCCATTTTGTAAGTGACACAACTGGAGTACAGGGAAGTTAAGTCATTTGCTTCAGGTTTCACAGACAGGCCCAGGTGACCTGGCCAGGATTAGAACTGAGGCCATGTGGTTCCTAGGATCTTTGCTTTTTAATACTAAATTACTAAATTACTTACTGTCTCTCTTTGGGCACAAGCAGGGTGAGAAGAGTGAAAGGGGACAGGGGTTTGTGTTTCATGTGGGCCGTTAAGGGAATGCCTCTTTGACAAGGTAATAATATCTGATGGATACTCGAGGAAGGTCAAGGGGCACACCATGCGGATATCCAAGGGACAGGAAGCAGCGAGTGCTAAAGATCCAAGCTATGAGCTGGCTTCCTGCATTTGAGGAGCATCAAGGAGGACAGCATGGCTAGGGAGGAGCTGGTGTAGTGATGCGTGGCACGAGGTCATGAGACCGGAGAAGTGGGAGAGGGATGAGGTCATGTAGGGCTTTTTAGGACATCATAAGACCTTTGGCTTTTTCCCCTGAGTTAGACAGGAAGCCAGTGGAGGGTTTGGAGTATAGGAGTAAGTTAAGTCTGATTTATGGCTTACAAGGACCACCGTGTCTGCTTACAGAGAGGACACCAAAGAGAAAAAGCTGGGAGGATTTTTAAGAGGTTATTGCAGTCATCTGGGTGAGAAGTGAAGGGGAGGACCAGGGTGATAGCAGTGGAGGTGGGAAGTCATGGAATTCTGGGTATATAATGAGGCTGGAAGGGACAGATTTTGCTGAGGGATTGAATGTGAGGTATAATAGAAAAATGAGCCAAAAACGACTCCAAGTGTGGACTGAATGACTGAAAGAATGGAGGTGCCATTTATTGTGAAGGAGAAGACGGTGGGAAGAGCCTCACCCACCTTGTGTCACTAGTGCCCAGAGCAGCAAATAGGGATATTATGGAACTGAACCGGTTAGGTGTGGAATTATTCGTACTCCTCAGATGAGTACAGAAAGCTAATGCAATGAACTTTAGCCAAGTAAGCATGGCCCCTTCGTGTGGTCTTTCGAGCAGGCAAGTGGCAGCAGTATCGAAAGGGAAAATACAGCTTTAATTTGGAGGAAGATTGAATTTCATGAGTGATGAACCTGAAATTAAGAAAGATATGTAACATAAGGTTTCATTCTTTCTACAATGTGTACAGTAATTTTGAGCAGGATTTCATGATTGGTGAAGAAATGTTATTCCAGTACATTTCCCCTCTTTAGCTTTTCATAAGGATGAATGTTGTTACCATAAGTGACTGAGGAAGAATTTGGAAGAGGATGATAGGACAGACACCACTATCTGGGATAGATGTTGTGTTCCTAGAACATCTAAGTGTGTTGGAGCATATGTTTAGCTCTGTAGCCCCCGAAGAAAGTTCGACAGCCTTATGGCTCTAATTCAAACTATTGTTAGTCTTAGGGCTTGGGGAAGCCCTTTATGCACTATCCCTCTCCCAGGATTTATAACAGTTCAGAGACAGGAATCATTCACATTGAGGCCAGAATGCAGCATAATATTTTGTGTCCAACTGGAAAACATCCTTGAGGTCCCTGGATGTTTTCACTGGTATTTTGCTCCAACCTAATGACAACCCCACACTCCCCCAAAGCGTCAGGCCTCTCAGAATCTCACAGAGAGTGGTGCAGAACTCACAGGCTCTTGCAGTCAGGAAGAACTTAGGAGGGGCTTTGCTAAGCATCCTCGTATTCCTTTTTCTCAGCTCACTAATCGGATAAAGTACTTCCCCTTTTAAGGGGTGTGGGTGATGAGTGAGTGGACTTGCATCAGCCCCTCCCATTGATTCTGCCTAAAAATGTTTCTGGACCGCACCTGGCCTCCTGTCTGCCCTGCGACCCCCTGGTCTGAGCCCGTTACCTGGACCAAGGCATCGTCATCTTGTGTCCAGACCACCCACCATCTCCCAATTCCCCTCTCTGCTTCCGGTGCTTGTAACCTCCAACCCATTACTTCCATAGAATTAGAGTTGTAAATCATGGGTCACATTATGCCATTCTCCTGTTAAAAGCCTTTGATGTTTTTCTATTGCTCTTTACGTTTCTTACCAGAATAAGTAAGGCCCTGCATGACCTACTTGGCACCACCTTCTTAACTTCTCTCCCTTATTTTCCTATAGGGTAGCCCCAGTGGTGTCATTTCTGCTCCTTAAACAAGATCGTTTCTTTCCATTTAGAGGCTTTTCGTTTGCTATTCCTTCTGCCTGGAGTGCTGTTCCTCTGGCTGTTTGTGTATCTGACTGCTTTTATCCTTCAGATCTCAGCTCAGATGCCTTTCTTGACAACTCTGTCTAAATAACTTTTCCCAGGAACACATGGGTGGCTCAGTCAGCTAGGTGTCTGACACTTGCTTTCAGCTCAGGTCATGATCTCAGGGTCTTGGGATCGAGCCCCGTGTGGGGCTCTGTGCTCGGTGAGGAGTCTGCTTAGGATTCTCTCTCTCTCTCTCTCTTCCTCTCTCTTTCTGCCTCCTCCCCCCCATTGCACTCTCTTTCTCTCTCTCTAAAATAAATAAATAAAATCTTAAAAAAAATGAAGAACTTTTTCCACTTGTTCTTTATTATAATATCTTGTTCATTATCTTTCATAGTCCATTTTAGAAAATGCAAACACCTAGATTCACTTTTTGTTACTGTTTACCTGTTTATTGTTTGTTTCCCTCAGGTGACCTGTAACTCCACAAGGTTCAGAATCTTGTCTTTTGCATTTATTACTGACTCTGCAGTGCACATCAGTGTCTCAGATTACTCAGGAGCCGTTTGTAAAATGAGCAAAGAATGCAGCCTGCAGACGCAGAGGAGAAAGGAAGTGGCAGATCGGGCGGGGTGAGTGTGAGCAGAGGGCTGGAGACAGTGTGCAGAGAATCGTAGGGGCAGCGCTGGAGTCCTCTGGCTCCGGGGGGCCGGGCCAGCCTTGCCGCAGCATTAGCAGTGGTGGCCGGGGCTGGAGGCTGGGGCTTGGGGCTGGCCTGGAATGACCAAAAGTGAAATAGTCTCAGGGGTGAGTGGGAATTGTGTTCAAAGAAGGAAGCAGGAGATGAATAGCAGAAGAACCATATTAAGCAGCAGGCCTGATCCGGTGAGTTCAGGTTGTAGAGAGAAGATGCCAGAGAACATTAGGAGTAGTGCATCGTGTGGAAGACAGAAGCATAAGCTCAAAGTCGTTCAGGCTGTGGTTTATGAACAAATCATCCCAAGCACTATTCTTATTGGGAGTAATCTTGTTTACAGGATGCAGAGTTGTATTTCATGAGTGCTAGGACAGAAATTTGGAGAGTAAAGCTAATTTGCAGAAGGTCTTTTTTTTTTTAAGACTTTATTTACTTGACAGAGAGAGACACAGCGAGAGAGGGAACACAAGCAGGGGGAGTGGGAGAGGAAGAAGCAGGCTCCCCGCTGAGCAGGGAGCCTGATGCGGGGCTCGAACCCAGGACCCTGGGATCATGACCTGAGCTGAAGGCAGAGGCTTAATGACTGAGCCACCCAGGCGCCCACTTAACAAGGTCTTAAAGTCAGAGCTATGGGAATAGAATTCACCTTTCTGTCATCTTGAAGCTACTGAGAAAGATTTTTGATCAGTAAAGATAATCGTGCAGGTAGCATTGGTGACAAATAACAGTATTTCCAAGGGTTAATAGAGCTGAGAGGTCAGGGAGGAGAGGATTGTCATGGGCCAGCTAAGAGCTTAGGAAATGTATTTCTGAGGCCATTTCATTTGGAAGGATGGACTTTTTATGTCTGTCATGAATCCCAAACTAGAAACTATTCATAGGAAGTTATTGTGCAGTGAATGGAATGAGGACCTGGCCTTTGGGAAGCTTTATAAGTAGAAAGGTTGGCGGGAACGTAAGGCAATCTCTTCTCCGCCATTCCTTGCCTTCCATGTTAACACTGTCCTCACCACAGGGATACTCAGGTTTTGCACTGAAATTGAAATTTCCTTTTCCTGTCTCTTCTCTTAGATGATTAATGGACAAAGAGCCTGTAAAGCTGGGCTGTAGTATTCCAACACATCAGTAGGTGTCGCCATCTCGCAGATGCTTTAGCCTACTCAGACTTTCTCAAGTCCACAGCTTACAATGATATAAAATAAATTAATGTTTTATTTTATCCTGTGTATTTTGAGTTCTCACTCCATAGTTATAAGGATTTATTCAGGTAACAGGAAATAAAATTTTTTCCCTAAAATTGTAAATGATTGTAAATAATCTCATTATTTACAATGACATAGTCACATTTTATTCAGAATTTTTTTGGTGATACTTTTGTACAGTTGGCAGGCTGCTTAATTTTAGCTATTTTAATATTAAATCATTTATTTTAATAATAGTTTAATATTTGGTGGAGCTATAGATACATATTGGAACCAGAAAAAATATAGTTTTGTACTTGGTTTTCATTTTTTTCCCTCTCTATGTAACATTTCCACCATCACAGAAAGTTCTGTTAGACAGCCCTGTATAGAGTAAACTGATTTATTTCATAAAAAACAACAAACAAACAAACAAAATGGCAGACATCTCTGTGTGCCTGAGTTCAGGATCTTACATATAGATATGTTTAAAAACATCTATAACAAAATATGGCTGGCAATTTATTTTCTTAGTATATTTCATTCTCAGTTTATATATTTTTTTACATTATTAGGGCACAACATTAGCAATAAAATAGAAAGAAGGCAAGGATTAAATGTCTAGGTGTATAAAAAATATGTATATAATACAATATTTATTTTTTAATTTAGTTTTTATATATACAGTGGAATATTACTCAGCCAGTAAAAAAGAATGAAATCTTGCCATTGGCAATGACATGGATGTAGCTAGAAAGTCTTATGCTAAGTGAAATAAGTCAGTCAAAGAAAGACAAATACCATAAGATTCCACTCATATGTGGAATTTAAGATACAAAACAGATGAACATAGGGGGGAAAAAAAGAGACAAACCAGGAAAGACTCTTAACTATATAGAACAAACTGATGGTTACCGGAGGAGAGAAGGATGGGGGCATGGGCTAGATGGGGGTTGGGCATTAAGGAGGGCACTTGTGATGAGCACCAGGTGTTGTGTGTAAGTGATGAGTTACTAAATTCTACACCTGCCAGAAATCTGAGGTTCCCAGGACCCCCTCCTCAGGTTTGATAATGTGCTAGAGGGGCTCGGAGAACTCAGGAGAAACAGTTCACTTACTAAATTACAAGTTTATTCTAAAAGAATACAACTTAGGAATAGCCAGATGGAAGGGCCACTCCAGACACACCACGCTCCCTGTACCTGCACGTGTTCACCAGCCTGGAAGCTTTCTAAACACATCCTTTAGGAATTTTTATGGAAGCTTCATCATAGAGGCATGATCAGTTGTTAAGTCCATTTCCAGTCCCTCTCCCCTCTCTGGAGAATTGGGGTGTGGGGGGGTTGTGGGCTGAAAGGTCCAAACTTCTCTTTGTGAGTTGGTCTCGATGGTGCCCAGTCCCCATCCAGCAGCCCACCAAGAGTTGCCCCTTAGCACGAAAGATGCTTCTATCACCCAAGAAATTGTAAGGGATTCAGGAGCTCTGGGTCAGATGCTCTATCACTTAGGAAATGATGAGAGTTTTAGGGGCTTCTTGTCAGGAACCAGGGTCAAAGACCAAATACCAGCAGGAACTGGGGACAGAACCCCTTATGTGGATTTCTTATTATTCCCCACTTGGTAGTTTAAAAAAGGACAGTAGAATATTTGATAGTTGCTTTCTCTCTTGCTAGCTTAGAAGCCGCAGTGTTCTATGTATCTTTTATCCTGGTAAATCTTGTGTGCTGAATGACTGCTTTTAATGAACTGTTTCTACCAGTGGGGAAATGGTCCCTGTTTTATTTACTGCTATGAAAGTCTCAGAACATGTGACTGTCCATGTGAACACTCTGTGCAGATTAAAACTGCAGGGCATGATTGGAGGAGACACGAACTGCCAAGCCACCGAGGCAGCTAAGAAGGCGTCCGGTGCCAACGACAGCATGGGCTTATGTAAGACCTGCCGTGTCTGGCACCAGGCTCCACTGGAGACACATCACGTGTTGTGCAATGCTCTTGGCCCTAAAATTCAATTAGATTGCTTTGAACGATCCGTGAGTCTGCATGAGATAAGCTTTTACTGCTCTACACTAGAAAGCAAATGGGTTGATTAGTTGCACATAAATTGATAAATGGCCATTGTAATTTGAGCAACGATATTTGCGTTCTCTCTACATCATCATGCCACCGAGGAGCAGAATTTAAGCATTATGTAACCTGGAGAAATAATGGGACAGAAAAACCCAACCATCACGACTAGAGAAAAAAAATTTTCTTACAGACACTTAGCAGTAGTTTTTTGTTGTTGTTATTTGTTTTTATAGATTTTGCCATCATTTGGGGGAATCTGCTTAAAGGCTGCCGGTATTTTTTTTTTTTTTAACGCTATGATCTGTGAATGAGAATAAAGAAACTGACAGTGATAACTTTGGTTGGGGGGGGGAGTAACTTTTATTGGAATGGATTTTAAATTGTGAGTTCAAACAGCCTTTTAGTACTGAGCGGATTTACTTTCATTGTGAACTTGCCATTGATCAATTTAAGGAGTTGGGAACCATTAGAAATTAACCTCATATTGTTTGGCTGAGACCCTTTGATATCTTTTCACAAATGACGATCTGGGATGAAGGAAGAAAGGTAATAGTAAATGTTGGGAAATGGAGATCTCGGAAAGAAGGCAAAGATGATTATCATACTAAGGGCTTTAAAGAACCACTGGGAAACCACCAAAATCAATGATGTGAGCTTGACTTTCCTCCTTCTACCCTCACTTTCCTCCAAATAGGAGTTAAGGTTTTTACTGAAAGCCCTGGTAAGAAGTTGATGTTCATTAGAATCGTTTGGGACACTGAGTTGAAACCTACACCCTGATACCTTATACAGAGAGCTTCCATTTTGTTATATCAACAGGGATTAAGTGCACAGTTCCTTTGTGATTTTCGGTGAAAAGGTTTTGAACTGTAGGAAAACCAGTGCCGTTGTAGTTTCCTCCCTATTTTTTATTTTTGACCTATCTTTTAAAAACCTTCTCAGGACATAAATTTGCTCAATGTAACCTTATATCCTGACTTTAATCCAAGTGGATATTCATTAGTGGGTTTTTTTTTTTTTCCCTGAACAGTCGTATTAAAACCCGGGTTTTAACAGGTTTTTATTTTAATAGATTACCTAAATTTTGTGAGGTTCAGCATGCATGGGTATTTCCCATTCATTAATTTTTCTAACTATCTGCAGTAAATGTTGTTATTCCATTTAACCAAAGGGAAAACAGACGTGTAGAGAGATCTAGTGAGCTGCCCGGTGTCACGGTGCAAGAAGGTGACTGGGTAGGGTTCCAAAACAGATCGTAAGCATTTCATCCCACTATAATAATGGCCCCCAAATGCAGTTCCATGGACTGGTACCAGGCTGGCCCATATGTCACGGAAATTCTGTTTTATTAATAAATGCCCAGAATAAAGGTCTGGGAATCTATCATTTTTTAAAAAGCTTCCCAGATGATCCTGATGCAAGATCAGCATTGGTAGCTACTTCATATCCAATATTCTGAGCAGTAGAGAGAGCATCAGAACATGTCTATTTATGCTGTACTTCACATACATTTTTTCTGTTCATCCTCCTGATGTGTACATAAATATATAATCGCCATATATATATGTTCTTGCAAATTCAAACCACACCAAACTGTAAAAATAGAATTCATTCTTTTTTGTTTCTTTGTAAAATTTTAATAAAAATATGTTTTTCTAGAATAGATATGAAATATTCTGTGACTAACATAGTATTTTTTAATAGTCAAAAGACTATAGTGGGAAATGTAATTCAGTAAGTGGCATCTGCTGTAAAAAGACTAGTCTCTAGGTCTTAAATTGATGCTAGCTGGTGTAACTTTGTTAATGAGTGAATTCAGAGTTGGTTTAATGAGTTGGTGATAGAGGGATGGATGGCTCATTATCATCAGTGAATGTAACTTGCTGATGGGTCTTTACAAAATAATAGAAAGGGACTAGCTCATTCCTTTCCCTATCATAACTGAGTCTGTGGGGTTTTTTTTCCCTTTCCTGTTTGCATCTTTAAAAGATGGTATATAATCCATCATTGCTGGGGCTGGGACTCCATGAACACCTTTCTTTTCTTTATCCCTCTTCCCTGCCCCCACCATCTTTGGGCAAACATCCTCTTGTTTTGTACCACAAACATCTGTTTTAAAGGGGAATGTTTGCAAAGGCCAAATTAAGTCTGTGAAGCTACGTTTCATGACCAAAGTATCATAGCTCGGGCTTCAAATAGACTCCAGAGGGGGCTCTGAATGTGTACAACAAATCTGAAAATTTTTGACAGTTCTAATAAGCAGGTTACAGATAACTTTGCAGAACATACACTTTCTAGAGACATTCTTAATGTTTCAACTGTCATAGTGCATTTATCGAGTGTATGACTGAGAGTTAAGGCATTTTTTTTTGCTTAAATTTTATTTACATAACACCCATATTACATAATAAATAGCAGTAATTTTTCATTTCATTTCATTTACAAATAAATAATGTGTGTTATGGTTTTCTGAACCTCAGTCATGAGTGAATAAACTTTTCTTTGCAAATGAACTAAATATTAATGTCAGCTTTGCATAACTACTAAAAATGCGCTGCCTCACAAAAATGTCTTCAGGTAATAAAACAAATGAAATCAGCATTATACAGGTTGCTTAGGTGGAGTTTCTTCTTGAGGATTTATACCATCAAAAGGAAGCTACTCAAGGACACAGTGTCTGGGTCTTCAATGTACTTTCTTCCCCAATAACTAATATTGCAACATTAAGGTGATGAAGTTTGGTCCAGGATATAATTTATCAAGGTACTCTAAAAAGAAACAAATTGCCTTCCTTACATAAATTAATTCTCCCTAATTCCTGACATATTCTGCTATAATTTTTCAAAGTTCTACCAGCCTATAGAAGATCCACATCCACAAATATCTAATCAAATTCATAAGTATTATGTGCTTAAAAAGTAAAAAGAAAGATTTGCTTGATGTATTAGGTTTGAGTGAGAAACAGGAAAAACACAAGGTATTTTAACAAATTATTTAATATAAAGAATTGCTAACTGGGAATCAGAGAAATGAAAGAGAACACTACAGTATCATCCAGATAGCAACTTTAAGAAGCAGCTGTCACCTCTAGGGCCGAAGCAAAGGGAAGAGATTAGAATTGCTAAAACTTAAAAATGCAGAGGAGGGGACCCGTGTGGCTGGAAATAGACGTCTGAGACTACCAGCAAAGGCCAGATACAGATGTTTCTGGGGGAAGGACATGACGAAAAATCTACAGACTGGGTTAGCTAACTAGCTATGGGCAGGAACCACCCCTGCCAGAATATTGTGTGGCTGGAATGCTACTGCCAGGAACCGGAAGCAAAACCAGGAAGTCAACAGGAAGCCCACCAGAAGCAGACAAGAAGGAACACGTATCTTTCTCCAGTCTTGCAGTTCCTGTTCATGCCTTCTATCAGCAGAGCCTTCCCTAGAGCCAGTCAGCAAAGGACAGACATACTTTATAAAATTCCAGCCCCACCATCACAAGGACCTGTGTGGAGCTGAGAGGCAATAGCTTAATAACGGGCATGCTGAAGTTTCTTTGAGAATCTTAAAATTCTCTCAAGTTATTTTAAATTTTTAGGTGATATACCACATAGAGCAAAAATATAAAGAGAATAGTTTCTCACCTTCATGGCCCTTGTATCCTGTTCCCACCCTTCCACCTACCTCCAACTAGATAATCACCATGGTTAGTTTCTTAGGCATACACAAGCAAACATAAAGTTATAATCTTATCTCTGTAATCATATTAGTTATGTACCCCTATTTTGCACCTTGCCCTTTTTGCTTAACAATATATTTTTGATTTTGCCTTATCAGGACTTGGAGAGCTTCTTTGTGTTTTTAAATCTCATTACCTTAATGACTTCTCTTACTGTTTTCATAGCTTTTCGCTTTACTCTCTTTGATATTCACAGGATAAAGTGACATCATCTGCAAATACTGATAGTTTCCAAATTTTCTATCTCTAAGATCATTTTTCTCTGCTAATTGTTTTGGCTTGTACGTCTAGCACAATGTTAAATATTAATGGTAAGAGTGAACATCTTTGTCTCTTTCCGGTCTTATTGGAAGTGCTTCTAATATTTCCCATTAAGCATGGTGTGGATTTGGGGATAAGAGAAATATATTTTATTTTGTTAAGGAAGTATCCATGTAATGAACTTATTTTTTAAAATCAGAAATGATGTCGAATTTTGTCAAATGGCTTTTCAGCATCATTAGAGCATGACCATATGACTTTTCTTTTTATACTTAATACACTATGCAATATATTTCCTTACACTTCGTACTTTGTTAACAAATTTCCTAATATTTCTACTATTGAGCCATCTTTGGATTCCTGGAACAAACGGCATTGGGTCACGGAATTTGCACACACACACACACACACACACACGCACACTGATAATTATAAAAAGGTTGTAGGGACTTATTGTTGATCACTACTTGTTAGGTTTTTATGTCAGTTTTACTTGTTTCATAGGAAGAATTTGGAAGTTTTTCTTGTTTTCCTCTGCTCTGAACCCATTAAAGAACATCGGAATGATCTCTCCTTTAAAGTTTGGTAGAATTTCCCTGTGAAACTATCTGGGCTTTGTACTTTTTGGGTGTGCTGCTCTTTGACAATTTCCTCTGTTGGAAATGGTCCTTTGAGATTTTCTGTCTCATTTTGGTACAATTTTGGAAATTTTATCTTGCTAGAGAATTATCCCTTTTGGCTTTCAGGAAATTTTTTTTTATGGAGATGAAAAACTGTGTTGACCATAGAGAATCTTATGATCATTTATTTTTTGTTTGTTTGATTATTTCCCCTTTATATTGTGTTACTTAGTGCGTTAGCGTTTTATTTTTCTTTCTTTACTGGATTGTCTGATCGTTAATCTTTGTCTTCTTTTTACCCCCAAAGGGCAAGTTTTCAAAAATTTATTAATCCTATTTATTTTCTTTTGTAACCCATTACATTGTACTTCTGTATTTAAAAATTCATATGACTTAAATTTTTGCTATTTTTTAATTTTTGATTATGATATTTAATTTATTTTAATTGCTATGAATAGTTAAGGCTGTGGCTTTTTCTCTCAGCACCACTTTAGCTCTATCTAAGAGCATCTCTTTCTAAATAGGAATTTATTTACTGTTGTTTTCTAGAAATTCTGAAGTTCAGTTTGAATTTTTTCTCTGGCCCAAAAGTTGTTTAATGAGAGTGTATTATTTTCCAGACACAAGGGATTTAAAAAAATTTTTTTTTATTATTGAAGCAGCATTGACATACAATGTTATATTAGATTCAGGTGTACAACATAGTGATTTGACATTTCTATACATTACTCAGTACTTTCATATTCTTTTTATATGTTTTTCTGTTGATACAACCAGTAATTTACAGGAGGTCTTTGAAGGTGCAAAAGCTCTTTCCTTTTCTGCTATCACAAAGATAGAACAGACCCTATAAATATGGCCTACTCTGATGATCGCTTTTATAGCCTCTGTATCTCTGACATTGCCTTTCCTCACCCTCATTCTGGCTTCTAGTGATACAATATGGAACGGAGCTTTTGTATTTCTGGTGGGCTCCTTAACTTCAGGAGATACATTTTTGCCTTTCCTTCCTGGGGCTGCTGCGGGGCGGTTTGACCTCTCTCATGGCTTCTTCCCTTCTCTTTGTCCTCTGTGGTTTCTGCCCGACAGCCGCTGGCACCGGCCGCCCTCACGTGGCCTCTGGAGCCCTCAGATTGTATCTGCCTCTTCTTTTTGCTGAAAATGAAGTTTTCAGGGCTTCCTTTTATTCTCGTTGTGGTTTTTATTGATTTCCATGGAAGTATCATGATGTCAAATGAATTAGCCATACGTAGACTAGAAGTCAACATGTGCTTTTAAAGAATAGCATTTTAATATTAGGGCTTTGATAGTTTACACAGGTAATGCAATAATAGTAGCAGATGCTGTACAAATGTGGAAGTGAAATAATGTTCAGACTTCCCCAAAAAAGTCACTGTGGAAGATGAGAGAGATGCTACTTTTCTCTTTCTTGCCTTTCATTTCCTTAAAAGAAAAAAAAGAAAAAAAAAAAAAGCTTTAGTATTGGAATTTGGTGCTAGTATTTGGATAGTCCAGGAAGATTATTTTCATTAGTAAATGATATAAAGCTTCTGGGGTTTTTGAGTTATTTTTTTTCCCTACAGTTTCCTTTTTTTTTTTTTTAAATGCATAGGTTCTGTTTTTCTCTTTCTCTTGTTCTCTTGCTGGTGCCAGAGCAAATTTGTTCAATCTGAGAAAGATTTTACGGACCCTGTTTTTGACTGTTCTTTTAGGTATCTTCTTACTTTTAATAGTGCAGAATAGGTTACTGAGTACTGAGGTAGAAATTAATTTAATTTGTTAAACTGTTCAGAGTTTTTAACAATACTTTCTACCATCTTACTTTTAGTTACTGGGAAAATACAGAGATAGTGTTCTATTTAAAGGCTTTTGTTTTGTTTTGTTTTAGTTTTTTTCCCAGTCTTTTGTTTTAAATCCAGACCATGGTAGATACTTATGTTTTGCTTGAAGAATTAATCATAGTCTAAATGTGAGTTTTAATTGATAAGTTAAAAAGAAAAATTTAAGGTCAGCTATTCATGAAATCTTATTCCTTTTCGGTTATTGTTAGTAACCAAGGTTAAAATAGCTTGAATTAATATGAAAAGTGAAGCTTTAGAATTAATTTCTTTTTAAAAATACAATTCTCAGCAACAGTTAGAAAATAAATGAACTGATGTCAGTGTTCCAACAGCATAACTATCGTACAGTGGCAAGTTCCTGGAGCTGACGATTTTCAAATGATAGTAGCTGGTTATATAAGTCATCCAAGATGGCTTAATGTACTATTATTTCCAGACAGAATTGGAAATAAAACGTGCCAAGGCATCAGGCAGTCAGACGAAAACATAACAATTTACTTTCCAATAATTATCATCACCTCTAGCCAGGCTGGAACTTGATTGATCCAGTACAGAAGAATATCTTTTGTGTGGATTTATTTCAAGCCCAAAACATCCTGACTATAGCAAATATTCCTATAAATCATTTTCTGAACTTTCTTAGAAGTAATGGTAATAATCACTCCATTCCTTATATATCAAGGTAAACTGATACAAATTCTAGCCACTACAATCCACCCATTCATTTGTCCTTTTTTTTCCTTTTCCCTCACTCTCTTTTTCTTCTCTCTCATTTTAAAAATTACAGTTATCTGGAAGCCTTTTTTTACATGCGGGCCGATTATACTAAGGAATTTAGCTCATGCTTCTTCCATAGCTGGTAAAATGACACAAAAATAAAAGCAAAATCTTGCTTCATATTGTGCATAAGTATCACATTGTGCTTAGAGTATAAAGTTAATTGAGGGATTTCTAAGTACTTTCAGCGGCGTGTTAATCCTTAAGCTATCACCGTGGAAGGAAAATATTTTCAGAGGTTCAAAGGCAGGACAAATGAAAACGGACAAATGACAAGGTTGGTGGAAAATAGCTCAAAGCAAGAGTTTGAAACAGTTGATAATGTCCATGTGGCCTGCAGTCAGGTGATTTTCCTTCTGGGTAACTTTTATGAAACTGGATCTACTCAGGGACAGTCACAAAGGAGAGAAAGAGTGTGTGTGTGTGTGTGTGTGTGTGTGTGTGTGTGTGTGTGTGTGTGAGAATCGTAGTAATGGGGTTTTGGAGACCATGGAAAAATTGGATAGCAGAGATAAGGCAAAGATACTAGAAAGAGGGAATGTGGTGACAAGTTAAGGGAAACCTGGAGAGACTCTGGTGTTGATGAAATCATATTCCCAGATGACTTCTCATGGCCGCTTCATGACAAGCTTGTGCTCAGATTCAGAATTTCTCCAGACAGTGGTGGGTCAGGGCAAAATAACTTAGGGAGAGTCCCAGGTGGAGCTGCCCAGGACAAGACTAGCAATTGTCCGTCCAGGCTGACCCACACTTGGTTGTCTCGGTTAGGGTTAGCACTCGCTGACGAAACAGAAGCCTGGAAACTTCTGGGGCTTCATGCGATACAAGTTTACTTAGGTTAGCATAGTAATAAAAGTTAAAATCTCAGTGTGAGTGTTCTGCAGGGCAGCTCACCTCCTACCTCGCTCCCCTAGCAGTTCCAAGCCCTAGGTTCCTTCCATTTCGGGGCCTTGCCTCTTCCCAGGCTGCTCTTCCTTTCTGCCTCAGGCTAGAGCGGAGGAAGGAAACACAAGATTGCCACATGGGCCGGATTCGTGTCACTTGGGCTCACCTTCAGTCTATTCATCCTCATCACGTGGCCCCACCTGAATGCACAGAAGACAGGGTCACGTAGCCTCACTGGGTGTAGACAGAGAGGATTTGGTAAGCAGCTGGCTGGCCTCTGCCTCCTCTAGCAATAAATCAGAGGGTTATTCTTTTACTCTCTTGGGTTGGTCATGACTGACTTACAGGGCGGGGCTCCCTGCTCCCTGCTGTTAAATCCATCTTTAACAATGGATTTCTGACACAGACATTATGTTGTCTGTGGGGAACGACTATAGTAATATTCTTTCTTCACGGAGCTACAGGGTCAGCATCATGGCAATGTCATAATGAATCTTAATTCTGACTTGAGCAGAGGCTTTTTGAAATGTAGGATGGAAATGGCTTTCACAAACCTGGGAAATCCCCTGGGCATAAATGCAGCATCCCATGCTTCATGATACTGCAGAGTGTCTCCCTGTAAAGCGTTTGCTCACCTGCTTTCTAGTGACAAATCGGTTCCCTCCTCCGTTCATCGAGAGGTAAAACGAGGGCAGAGGGATGTTTTGGGCCGAGGTTTGAAATGAAGTGAAGAGAAGCCGAGGCTGAGGGCTACCAGGAGGTTGTTTCAGGTGACAGAAGCTGCAAAGCAGATTTTAGGACCAAGAATGGAGAGACTGTGTGGAAAGGCACTGAGGAGGTCAGAGCTAGAGGAACTGAGGCAGGCTGAAGGGCAAAAGAGGAAGACAGAGGGCTTAGGCTTCCAGACTTCATTTTCGGCTAGAGTGGACATACAGAAATTCTCTTCCACCCTCCCAGCCTCTGGTTCTTTGTACACTGGTCCCACACGTGTCCCAAACATGGACACACATATGTTTATACGTTGGTCCCGCAAGTGCTTCCCGGTGATGATTTTCTGTCCAACGGAGGCCAAGATAGGATGAATAATATTTATTTCATAGTATGACTTTTTAGGTGATTTTGAAAACAAGCATCTGATTCTAAGAAAAAATGTTCTCATTAGGAACTCATGAAGATGACAGAAAGCAGAGGTATTTGGAAATAAAAAAAATGCAGGAGACAGTATAGACTTACAATAAATTATTAAATGTCTGCTGAATCCTGGAGGTGTGTCAATGAATAATCTATTATACCCCCGAAGAGTTGTGAGTTTAGTGAGAAAGTCAGGTACCAACCAAATAGTTGGACAGAGGTTGATTAATTTATTCCCTTTACTTAATTGTTCTGAGGCAGAAATCCTGAGTGCCGGAAGAGGGTGTCTCTGGAGGCTAGGGGAGGGGTACCCAGAAGATGATTTTTCCCAGGAAGGTGACACTGAAACTGAGACCTGGAGGAGGGGGCTTTGTTGGTGAAGGCAGAAGAAGTCATACAGTGGTTCCCAGTCGAGGGAGCAATGAGTTCTAAGGCCACTGCACCACTGATCGGTGATGCTAGTAGAGATGTCTTCCACCTTTAAAAAATTGGATACCTGGAAGCAACAAGGGACAGCAGGATAGGACTTGGTTATAGTTCAGGTGAAAAGAAACGGAAAAAACAGGAAGAAAGTGAGTGAATCAAGATGGTAATGAATAAGAAGTAGGGGAAGAGGGCTGACAACAGTAAAGAAAACTTGATTAAAGCAGAGTTCTATTTAATACATGTATTTTTCATGGTAGAGTTCTTTTTTGTGTTCTACTACCAATTCCTGCCCCTAATACTTTCAATCAACATTTTCTAATTTTTCAAAAAGTTGTCTTTATTTTAACATTTAATTAAAACAAATACACACTTTTCAAAAGTATTTGGGAATAAAATAAGGCCATTGACTCTTGCTGCTAAGTTAGGTGCCATATTAGTTTGCTATGAGCATCAAGTAAGATTGTGAAATTGTCCTTGTCCATAGTCAAATATTGGTTTAATTTGATGAAAACTTACTGATTCATTTGTCTCCTTTGTTAAAACAAGTTGTGTCCTTTTCCCTCATTCATGCTGGATCTCATGTAATGATTGGACTTAAGTGGTCCAAAGAAAACAAGTACATTTCCATGTATGCTGATTATCTCTTGAGTTCTGGGAATAAATCCCAACTTGATTGCCTAATAGTGGAAGTGATCTGGGGACATGGAAAAAGCTAAGGCCTATGACTTTCTCAGTCTTCCTTCTCTAACCTGTTAAAGGTGTGTGGTCAGGTCTCAACAAAGTGGTATGCAGAATGTCTTCTTTTCTTGTGGAAGGTACATGTATTCTTCTTATGCTTTATTTTGTCTGATTCTGCCCTGGTTCATGAATAACACTGTGGCTTTTATGCTACATCTGGAAGACATGCAGTCTTATTTCATGGGAAGGAGCAAAAGGATGGTGGGTGGGGTAACCTGGTTATAATTACAGTGTACATTTATTTGGAAAGATCAGCATATTAGTATGCAGTGGCTGGATCAATTAAACTCAGCTGGAATTACTCAACCTAGTTGGTTCCTATAAAAACTAAAAATCTTTAAAACTCTCGAGGTTTGCTGTAAACCTTATGACAACAGAAGCATTTCAAATATGTCTCTCCCTCTCCTATGAATTATAAAGCAACTGAAAAACTAGCCTTTGAAAAATTTTGTCTCCCTCTCCCCTCAAAAAAAAACCCCAAACAAACAAACAAACAAACAAAAACAAAAACCTTATCCACTTATCAGCAAAATAAATTCTAGCATCTTCCTTTAGGAAGATTAGTATTTTTTTAACTAATATATTTTTCAAAGCATAATTTTTGTGAAGTTGTTTTAATTTTTAGTTTCTCCACCTCAAGTAATGTGAGGTATCCATGGAAACTGTCTAGCGCTGGACTGCCTTCCCACACAGGTCAGGACACAAACAGTCCTAGGTATAAGCTCGATTTACTGTGCCTTAGCCATTAGGCAGTTTTAACAAGAAATTGGCTTGTAACTGACACATACATTTTCATATTTAATTAGCAGTTTGAGCCTCTGCATTTTACTAACAGATGTAACATTCAAAACATATGCCATTGTGGTACGTCTGTTGCTCAGATGTACTTAAAGGCGGGGACTTTGCGGCAAATAGCATTGATGCGTCTCAGCTGCTCAGCAAGAATTTGGACAGAACTGACGTTATTTTCTTTAAGATATGTTTTTTAAAATTATCTAAGGGGTGCATTTCCTCAACCAATGGATTTATTTTCTATTTCTCTAACAGCTTTATTGAGATATTCACACACCATAAAATTCACCCTGCTAGGGGTGCCTGGGTTGCTCAGTGGGTTAAAGCCTCTGCCTTCGGCTCAGGTCATGATCTCAGGGTCCTGGAATCGAGCCCCGCATCGGGCTCTCTGCTCAGCAGGGAGCCTGCTTCCCCCTCTCTCTCTGCCTGCCTCTCTGCCTACTTGTGATCGCTCTATCTCTCTGTCAAATAAATAAATAAAAACTTAAAAAAAAAAATTCACCCTGCTAAAGTCTACAGTTTAATGATTTTCAGTATAGTCACAGATTTGCAAACAATGCTCACTGTCTAATTCTAGAACATCTTCATTACCCCAGGGAGAAACCCCATACCCATTGGCAGTCACTCCCCATTCTCCCACCCCTGACTCCTTGCCACCACTAATCTACTTTCTGTCTCAATGGATTTGCCTCTTCTAGACATCTCATATAAGTGCAATGGTAAAATATGTGGTCTTTTATAACTGGCTTCTTCTACTTCACATAATATTTTCAAGGCTCATCCGTGTTATAAGATGTATCAGTACTCCATTCCCTTTTTATTGCCAAATAATATTCCATTGTAGGGATATACCACATTTTATATGTCTGTTTATCATTTGATGGACACTTGGGTTGTTTCTACTTTTTAGCTACTATGAATGCTACTGCTGTTAACATTCACGTATAAGTCTTTGTGTGGATATATATTTTTGTTTCTTTTTTGTGTATCCCTAGGAGTAGAATTGCTAGGTCATATGATAACTGTTTAATTTTTAGGGACTGCAAAACAGTTTTTCCAAAGTGGTTGTACCATTTTATATCTTGATCAGCAATTTTTCCATATCCACAGACTTCTTATTGTTTCTCTTTTTTATCTTAGCCATCCTTGCAGGTGTGAAGTGGTATCAAGGGGCTATTTTTTTTAAAGGAGAACAATTTGTCATCCATGCTTATAAATTAATTAAATGCATCCCTATTACTTATTTACTTACCCATTGCTCTTGATTTGTAAGTAAATATGCCTCTTATCTCTAGCTATACTGTCATTTTCTTTACTAAATTTCATGCAGGCCCAACTCACCATGTGACATCAAAACTTAAGTTGGTGGTGAATTAAGTATCATATAGAACATGTAGCAATGAAAAAGGGCAAACACTAAAAACAAATAGTTTGGATATGAGATTCATTCCCTAAATTTCTGGCATAATTTCCTCTTGCTTTATATGAGCTGAGAAATAGATATGATAGTGATGCCACGTGCTCTGAACCTTTATCAGTTTACAATGTCAGATTAAATTCATTCAATATAATGTATCTCATCAATTCTAATATGCCATCTGTTGTATTACTAGAAAGAAGAAGAGCACTGCTAATTGAGCTATAACACACTATTGATTTTGGAGTGACCTGTAATTCAGAAATATTACAATGTGGGGGGGAAAATATGTGTTAGAATCATTGAAATATAATAGAGAAGGAGGTGTGATGTGTACAACTTCTCTTCCTCCTCCCTCCCTTTCCTCCTCCTCCTCCTCCTTCATTTCTTTCTCCTTCTCCTTCTCCTTCTCTTTCTCCTCCTCCTCCTCCTCCTTCTTTTCCTTCTTCTTCTTCTTTTCCCATGGCGGCAACCCAGTCCTCTATGCTTACCGATACCCAGGAGGAAAAGCAAGATGTTTAACACCTCAAGACTTGATAAATACCTTTTACAAATAGGCATTAATATCCAGGAATGTAAAAATGATGTATTACACACACACACATACACACAGAGGAAGAGAGGAGAGAGGTAGTTATTAGTTTAGGGGTATGAGATCAGCAACCTGTGCTTCACTGAAATGATTTCTTTCCCTCTCCTCTTCAATATGCTAATTAAAAATATCTGGTTTACCTCAAATCATACTTATTAAACATTGTAAGCTTTCTTTTCAGGCTGAGAATGTTTTGTGTTGTTTCTTTTAGAAGCAACATCAACGGGTAGTTCATGAGCCTGTGAAAATTGTGTTTATATTGCAGATGCCTAGCACCCAAACATTACCATGAAGCTATGCTTTCATAACAGCAAATGTGCTTCGCATGTTATCAAAAATAACAGGTTACTTGTTTAGTGTCCTGGATTCCAGTTAGGTTCTAGATATATAAGGTAGTGAAATATCTGCTGTGGTGTATGCCAGAAGGAATCAAAATGATCTTCAAACTCAGGTTCAAAAGAGACTTTCTAAAAAACCCTGCTCCTGATGTAGGCATTTGGCCTTTAACCAGCTCAGGCATCTTTAGGTTTGTTTGAATCGAGACCTCTTTTTTGGGAGGTAATAATTGTATTGGTGCTTTGAAATGTTGATGAATATTTAAGGACTTCCTAGTTTCCACTGGCTCTTAATCATTGTCTCATGGTTTTCCACTGTGAAATACTTTGAAAATTATGATTAACATGGGACACAATTAGGAGCTCATGAGGGCAGATAATAGCTTATATTAAATCAGGCAAAATGTATCATCTCTTGGAAAGCTTGATGAAGGAATTGATCAAAATTAGGTCTACATAATTTTTTAATGTCAACAATAAACACTAAAGAAAGGAAATGATTTTCATTTTTTGAAGGAAAAATGAGATAAAATACAATTATCTTTAATTTTTTCTTGTATTAAAAATTATGACACATCCAAACATAATATCTTAAAAATATAATAGTTGCTTTGTATCTTTTTAAATGACATCTTCACATAATATTAGAAATTATGTCACTAAGTCAGATCCTTGTATGATGTGCAGCAGCAAGTAGTTTCTATGTTTATCAATAAAACATAAGAAATCCTATTTCAATAGACATATTATAACAAGGAAGGCCTTGGACTAGACTTTTTAAGTATTAGTGAGTTCTTTTGCATTAGGCCATATTTGTGATCATTAATTAATATTTTACCTTCTGACTTTTCAGAATGTTGGAATTTTACATCTTTACTTTTAAGTGTTTTCTAAAATTTGTTTATTGGATTCCAGCACAACTTCCTTCTTTCAGCCAGAGAACCATAGTTAATGAGCTTGTATACTAATATTATTTAATATACAGGTAGCATTGAATAAATCTCAAATATTTGCCAAAGTTATAAGGCATGATATATAATTTATATCACAGTCTTTAAATAGATGACACTCAGCATCAAATTTTGTTGGTAAATGTAGTGATCTGCATTTGCAGTGATCTACAGTTGCAGAATCAGGGACTCATACGTTCACTCAAAAATATTTATTGAGTGGTTGATGTGTTGAGGTTTGCATAGATGTTAGAGTCAATGACCAGCCAAAAAGGGAAAAAAAAAAAGGCAGTCCCTGTCCTTGTAGAGCTTACAGTCTAGTAGAAAGATACTGAGATCATTCAAAGATTGATATAAATAAATATAAAATTGAAACACATGGTGAGGCATATGGTGTTATGAGAGGATTGAATGGGAACTGACTTAGCGAAGTTGGAGAGGATGACTCTGACATGGCTGAGCTGAGACCTAAAAGTTGAGCAGGAAAACTGGAAGTACTAAGCAAAGCTGGAAGTACTGGTGTTGAGGGAACATTATCCGCCAAGGTCCTGAGGCAGAGGGTACATGGCGTGGGTGGCAGGAGGAAGATGTGGATTGGTTGAGAGAGCAACGATGATAATGGTTCAAAATATATGGGTGTTGGATTCTGGATCCTCATCTAAGCCATGCAATGGATTGTGGTCAGTATTCAGAGGGGTGAAAAGTGACAGAATATCAAATGTAGGAAGCCACCACCATTTTGATGTTTAATATTTCATGAGTATTTTCTTTTAATAGAATGTTGAATTTATATGAAATAGTATGTACAACATCTCTTTTTATTGTAAAGCATTTTATTATTATGACCTATGAACCCCTCAGCCAACTGAAGAATGAAAAATTATCCATGTGCTCTGGCCTCCCAGAGACAACTGGTAGCTCATATTTTTAATATCACACTAGATATTAAAGTGTGATGTCTTCTAGGACTTGTTTTTTTCCCTCTCTCTCAACATTATGCTTCTAAGATTCATCAAAGCTGTGTATTGCTCTGAGGCTCTAGTTCATTCATGTTTGCATTGTATAATATTCTGCTCTGGGAACACACCGCAATTTATTGCTCCGTCTTCCTGTCAGTGGGTATTTGGATTCATTCCAAGTTTTTTTGTTTGTTTTGTTTTTGTGTGGTTGTTGTTTTTGCTATTGATGCTAATATGAATGTCTGAGATATAGTAATATGTGTCTCTTGGGGCACATGTCTCCCTGCAAATGGGACTGCTGGGTGGGAGCATATGTTTTCCAGAGTGGTTGTACTGATTTTCATTCCCACAATTGACCTGCATCCATTCCAGCACTTGGTTTTTTAAGACTTCTTAATTTTTGCCAATCTGGTGGGTATAAAATGGTGTCCTGTCATAGTCTTACCTTGTATTCCCCTAATTGCTAAAAAAGGTGAAGAATTTTTCATATTTATTGATCAGATGTGTTTCTTATATAAAATGCCAGCTAAATCATTTTGTCCGCTTTTCTACCAGGTTATTTTTTTATTGATTTGTAAGCATTCTTTCTATATTCATATATTCTGAATTCTAGTTCTATGTTGTTTCATATCCCTCTGAATACTGAGTGAAAAATGAATCAGAGGGGCACCAAGTGAATATAAGGAGACTAGTTAGGAAGTACACTCTTTCTTAATGAATAATCATTTCATGATAATTTTATAAATATATTTAATACCTTTCTTATATTTCTTATGTTAAAAATAATATTAGGAACATGGGGCATTGGTTTTCCTACTGAGGCTGCCTTAAGAAAAGTTGGCCTAAATTAGCTTCTGATGAATTCTGTGCTGTGCATACATAGGGATGGTTGAAATGTATGCATGTATCGTGTTGTTTTTATGAAAACAGCCTACTAATGAAAGTGGCTTCAAAGTAATCTTCTACAGAATTAATGCTATTTTCATTTTCCTTCTCTTAAGAAATTGTAGAAGTTCAGAGCTGCATATTGATGTGAGTGGGCAAAACTCTGTCTTCATGGCCCTGGGCATTGTAATGTCCCGATTCACATGCTGTGAGTTGGACAAGTGTTATTTTCCTATAAATGTTTAAAAAAATATTACAATAACTGTTTATTTAGTACTTGTTATAGACTAAGGGCCTAAAGCTTTTCGTATATAATCTATAATCCTTAAAATAGCCCTGCGGTATGGATATTATTATTCACAGATGGGGAAATTGAGTCTCAGGGCAGTTAAATGAAATTCTTGAGATTACGAAGCCATGGCAGAACCTGGATCCAAACCAATTACATTGGTCTCCAAGACATTATCTTTTCTACTAAGTTCTTTCCATGGCTTTCCATGCCTGGAGTTTCATAAATTACATT
>CM052897.1:71854751-71921512 GCA_028534135.1 Potos flavus
TGATCCTAGTTTTACGCTTCTCCAAATCATTCTCCACTTTGCCTCCAAAGATATCTTTCCAAAAAAAACATGTTATTCTCCTACTTAAAGTCAGTCACTTGCCCTATAAAGGCAAAAACTCCCTAACACAGTCCATAAGATCTTTCATGATTTCCTCTCTTCACATTTTCCTTTCTTATTCCACCTCCTCCCTCCTCCCTCCTCTCTCCTGTGCACCAGCTATACTGAGCTCTTCCTATCAATCATGCAATTTCTCACGTTGCTTTCTCCTCTAGGAGGACCCAACTCATGAACTCCTCTTGGAAGCCTTTTCCGATCCCACGTCCCACTCGGCAGAATTGTCCACTAGTTGCTGCATGCCCCTGCTGTATCCTGCAGATGTCTTCAGTGGCATTTCTGCCACTTGATTGTGCCTTTTCATGGATGTGTCAGGCTCAGTCTAGCAAACTATGAATCCTTAACAACTGAAACCACGTGCTGTTCATCTTTGTGTCCCATGTGTCTGACACCATGTTTGGCCCAATAAATGTTCAGGAGTGATGGCTGTATGAATGAATGGTTTGAATCAGATTCTACCCCCTTCACAAGGTCTTCCCCATCTGGCTCGGGCCTTGACAACCACTCCTTTATCTGAGCTCCCATAACATTTCTTTTCTTAATATCCATTTGGCACTCTGCCCATGCTACTTTGTTTTGTTGTGATTTGAACAACATTTTGCCTCTCCAATTAAATTTCATCTTTCTCAAAGTAGATCATGTCCTATTTCTTCTAGCTATGGTGCTTTATCACCATTCAGCAAATATTTGTTGATGAAATAGCATTAAATTATTTTTGTATATGAAAGCCTTGTTTAAAGAGGGTTCTAACAATGTCATTTACTAGCCACCCCTGTTTAGGTTTGTCAGTTTCGTACATCACTGTATATAACCCACATAGCAGCTATATCTCTGAGAGGTCTCACTGAGGTCAGCTTGAATCCTATTACTTGCCCTTGAGCAGTCTAAAACCCACTCCTCCCCAAGACTCCTGCCTATCCCCGGGGGCGGGGGCAGGGGGTGGGGGGTGAGGGGTAGGTGTTACATTCTCACAGTACCCTTAGGCATTAATGCTTGACAGCCCTACTTCTGTAGGAATCTGATGCCCTTCTTTAATTTATACCCTCTCAGCTACGTAAGCCAATTTATATGTTTAATAACAACAATGAAAGCAATGCCTACTAAATACCAGGGACTATTTTTCGTGCTTTCCATGTCCTGACTTGGTTATTCTCACAACAACTGATGAGTAACATATATTAACTCACCTTACCAAAGTAGAATCTGAGATAGACAGTCTAAGCTCCTTATGGAGCTCACATGGCTAGTTACGGATAGAGTCAGGACTCGAACCCATGCAGTCTAGCAGTCTGGCTCCAGGGTCCATGCTCTTACCCGCTCTAAACATCTCCTTTCTGAGATAGCCTTCTACTTCCTGACCCCTGGGAAATTTCGCTGGCTGATTCACCCTGCATCCGTGCCCTAGGCTTACACCATCTTTCCAGTTCCTCCCTTCATTTTCCTTCTCTGCCTTCCCTCTTCTGGACTCCCCCATCCTTCTCAGGGGGAAAGTCCTTCCTCTGTCATACAGATCTGTTGACCCATCACTGTTGGTTCCTGAAAAAACCGCAAGAAGAGTTTCCCCTTGTACTCTGAAGCTTATGGAAGCAGTTTCCTGACCAAAAACCATATCTTTCACAAGAGAAATCCTTATGCTGCCTGTTGAGATTATATACACATTGATATAAAACATGCTTTTTATCTTTATTAAAGTCATACTGTTCAGCTTCGTAGCGCCCCGGTTTTAAAAAGATGGTGTCTATGTAAGTAACTTGTTACTTTGAGCTTAAGAGGTTACTTTAATAAATTTAATGATTTCAAATCAGAGAATCTAGATTTAAATCCTAGCTTTACCACACACTAGTTATGTACTGTTGGGCAAGTCGTTTACCTTTACTAAACTTTATCTTATTGATCTGTAAAATGGAAATAAGAAGCTTATTATTTATCCCACAGTTGTGCTGAAAGTATCAATGAGATAATGTATTTCAAGGAACTAAATAAATTATAAAACTTTGTTTTAATAGAGCCACAAAGTTCCTGTAACTTCCTCATTAATGTATTGGAACCTCCTTTCACCTTCTGACCCGATGATATTGGAAATATTAGGGTATAAGCATCAGCTTCATTTGTGGGCCTGGAGAGGTCTGAAAGTGCTGCATTTATCCTTTGAATTAACAGAACCAGCTTCACTGTTTCACTGTTGTTGCTATGGTTACTGTGGCTTTTTGCCCTGCTTTCTTGAGGGGTTGCTAGCCTCCTGCTTAGAGCTTCCCCTTGTAGGTATGAAGCCGACTCCTAAGGCTTCATAAATTGCTCTGTACTCATACATTGCCCATATTGAAAATTACAGGACAGGCATCCATTTCAAGACCTGATGTCATTAGAGTCGTATCTGCAAGTCCCAGGACCTATGGGTCGTGGTTCCTGGCATTCTTTTAGGAAAGCCTATGTATGGGAGCCAAACTCACCAAAATTGTCTGTTTACATTTTTTGGATTATGGTTCATTGTACTGGATTTGGGAGTCATTGTTTTTCATGTGTTTTCTTCATATTGTCTCTCATCAAGGTTATATAACTGTCTTTTAATCAGTATAGTTACTAGAATTACTATCTTTATTAACTTTTTAAATTTTATTTCTATTGTGTCTATTGTGCCTATCACATGATTTTCATATTAGTAACAGTTTCCCCACCCAGTACAAATGCTGTCTTCTCTGGAGTGTATCACCTTTCCCATCTCCTACCTCTTCTGGATACTTCCATGAGTCACAGCAGACAGTGATTAGGCAGATATTTTCAAGGTTCAGTATTTCTACCTCTCACTATGACATATTTTATCATCATTTTGGTGTGGAATCCTTTCTACATCATTATTCACTCTTAGAGCAGAATCCATTTTATACATTTTATGGCAGGCTTGTCCTAGACCCCATGCAAAGCAATGTAGCTAATGAAGTACCAAAAAAACTTGGTGCCTATCTATCAGTGGGTTCCTGTGAGTGAGGCTGCCATGGTAACACATTCTAAATTAAATGTACTGTAATTTAGATAAAGAGAAAAATAACTCTTTGTAACTCTGCGTAAACTCACATTTACTAAAACAGGATGATCATTGGATTTGTGGCTGTTTTCCACTCTAGGTGACAAACTCAGGAGGGTAGGGATTGTGGTAGCTTTTCCTTTTTGTTCTAGCCCTAGTAGTAGCCAGGGCCTGGCACATAGTAGGCACTCAATAAATACGTGTTGAATCAAGACATGAATTTATAGTAATATAAAAAAATCAGAGAACTCTTTGCATATAACTTCTTACAGTACCCTTGTAATTTTTTTTTTTTAATAAAGATTTTATTTATTTATTTGACAGAGAGAGATCACAAGTAGGCAGAGAGGCAGGCAGAGAGAGAGGGGGAAGCAGGCTCCCTGCTGAGCAGAGAGCCCGATGCGGGGCTCGATCCCAGGACCCTGAGATCATGACCTGAGCCTAAGGCAGAGGCTTTAATCCACTGAGCCACCCAGGTGCCCCACCCTTGTAAATTTTTAAAATAAAATAATCAGTAAGGATGAATGAAATAACAGGAAAATATATTGGATTTTAGTTGAAAGTGCTAAGCAAATACAAGCTATTATTAGTTTATGCTAACCAGTACAGGAGACTGGTAAAAGCTGCTAATTTATGAAATAATAATGGGCAGCATATTAAATGTGTGCTTTTATCCATGATGTGTATGTTTATTTCAAGCACGCAAGCACTGTTTTTCTCCCCTTGGGTATTAATATCTTAAAATATGTTTTCTTACAGTATTCCTTCTACCAGCAGTTGCATGAGCAAAAAAAGTCAGAAAAATTCTTCAAAGTTCTGTATGACCGAATGAAGGCAGCTCAGAAAGAGATAAGATCGACAGTGACAGTTAATACCATAGACTTAGGTAACAAAAAAAGGGATGATGACAATGAATTGATGACATCTGGTCCACGAATGAGAGGTAAAGAAATATTTGAGTCCTTGGGGGAATAGAGAAAATGAAGGTCACATAACTTTTAAGTCTCACTGATCTTTGTCATCGCACTTACCTTAGTCTCACTGTCCCAACTGTGGTTCTGTGTACGGAACTCCATTCTTAAATTATCATGGCCATGGGGTTGACCTTGAAACAGCTGTGCAGGACCAAACTCAAGGCATTATCAATGCAAAGCAACTAGTGACATGAACATGTTTGGCTTCATTGTGGAGTACACGGTAAAAAGCCAATCGCCCAAACCTTTGGAGTGTTTGTGAAGTCCAAACTTTAAGAATAGAAGTTACAGCATCATACTCTAATGAAAGATTCTTGATATGGAATAAAAAAGTCACTGGCAAAGTAAATATAAATCATATAAACGTTAAGGTTTTGAAGTTTGCCATGTTTTCCCGCCTTTTTGTGTTCAAGAATTCTGGTATTTTATATTTATCAGAAAGACGTGAGCCCTTCTAAAATTGGCGAAGCATTAAGATCTTTTTTTATAGTGTCCTGTGCAAATTTCATATGATTGTTTTGGGGGAAATTGTTGCACCTCATGTCAAATGATTTTTAATTCAATTGTTAGAGAATTTGGGTAACTGGCTATCTTGTTTTTTAATTAGCAAAAGGAAGTTAATTCAGAAATAAAAGAGTACTGTTTTATTTCAGTAAGAGATTCATCATTACTTTTGAAAGAGGGAATGAAAGGGCAATTAACAGAAGCTTCTTCGGCAACGTCCAAAGCATACTGTGCCTACCGAAGGGAAATGGATCCAGAAATAGACATAATGTGTGCAGGATCGGAAGCGGGAAACACTGAGGAAAAGTCTGCTGAGGAAGTCACGATGAGTCCTGCAATTGCCATCATGCAGCCTATACTGAGGTTTCTTCAGTTGCTCTGTGAGAATCACAACCGGGAACTGCAGGTATTTATTCTAGTTTGTGTAAAAGCTGAGAAGACAGCCTACAACTATAGATAACTAAATTTGAATAAAACTAACATGTAGTTTTGGAGAGATAATCAATAAAACCGATAGTGCTCTTCTGATTTGAGAAGAAACATTTGTGTCTCAGTGAAGAAAAATGCGGGGAAAACTCCTTTATGCGTGAAAAAAAATCTGGCTTGTGTATTATCATCCATTGCAGCCTCAATTCACATCTTTTTAGCCTCAATTAGCATCATCGAATCCTAGTATTCTGGTATTGGTTGAGGAAGGTCACATTTGCCTTATCTATACCTTCCGTAGTTTTTTTTTAAAGATTTATTTATCTATCTATCTATCTATCTATCTATCTATCTATCTATCTACTTATTTATGTTTTGGAGAAGAGGGGGAGGGGCAGAGGGAGAAAGAGAGAATCTCAAGCAGACTCTCTGCTAAGCACGGAGCCTTATGCGGGGCTCGATCTCAAGACCCTAAGATCATCACCTGAGCCAAAACCAGGAGTCGGATGTTTAATCAACTGAGCCACCCAGGCGCCCCTATCTTTCGTTGATTTATAGGTACGGGCACTTTCATCATTTTCAACTCAATTCATATATCTTGAGTGAGGATACGGACTATATTTCTACGTCTTCATTAGAAACAGTTAATATAGAAGAGGATTTTTTAGGATAGTAAAGGTCGATCCCTTTGTAGATGAATATAGTCCCAGTCTTACATCTTCTTTGGTACATTTTTCTTTGTCAAATAGCTGGACTGAGGGGCGCCCAGGAATTTCGGGCTTTTGTTTTTTGCATTATTTGCGCACTGCTTACATCACCACGGCGTAACTACATGGAAGGTGAAATCGTCTCTAAGAGCACATACCCAGGATGAGGGAGAGCAGAGTTTGAAGCTGTGTTCTCTAGTGAGAGCATAGAGTGGAAGTGTTCTGAGTTGGTAAGAGATGGTAGATTCATACAAACGGACTTAAATATCCTCTAAGGAGATGAGAAGCTCAGGACTTCGTGAACCGTAGAAACTATGAGTCTTGTGGGCCACCCCACCACAGTGGGGAGAGGGCTGCTACAGAGCTGTGGCAGGCAAAGGCCAGAAGTATTTCTTCCGGAAGGAGGATACTGGAGATGTGCCTACATGCTCATCCTGGTCCATTTGGTCTGTCCATGTAGGAGATACATAGATAGTATCTGGCCAAATATTTTTCTAATAGGTGTGTGAGATCAAACAATTTGGGAAATGCTCTTATAAAATAGTTTTGGGGCACTTGGGTGGCTGAGTTAAGCAGCCAACTCTTGGTTTCAGCTGGGGTGGTGATCTCAGGGCTGTGAGATCAAGCCCCACATCAGGCTCTGCACTCAGCAGGGAGTCTGCTTGAGATTCTTTCCCCCTCTCTCTCCGTCCACCTCTGCTAATCGCCCCCCCACTTGTTCTCTCTCCTTCTCTCTCTCTCGAATAAATAAAATAAAATCTTTAAAATAGTTTTGTTTTGGTAGACTAGATGGTAGAATTATTCACAATAGCTAATATGTAGAAGCAACCCAGTGTCCATTGACAGATGGATATACAAAATGTGGTATATGCAAACAATGGAATATTATTCAGCCTCACAAAGGAAGGAAATTATGACATGTGCTACAACATGGATGACTCTTGAGACATTATGCTTAAAGTGAAATGAGTTAGTCACAAAAAGACAGATACCATGTGATTCTATTTATATGACATACTTAGAGTAGTCAAAAGGAGAGAGAGACAGAAAGTAGAGTAGTGGTTGCCAGGAGGACAGGGAGGGGAGATTGAGGAGTTGTTAACAGGTATAGAGTTTTAGTTTTACAAGATGAAAAGAGTTCTAGAATTGGATGATTGTGATGGTAGCTCAACATTATGAATATATTTAATACCACTGAGCTGTACACTTAAAGATGTTTAAGAAGGTAAATTTTATGTGTATTTTGTCATAATAAAATATTAAGGGAGCCTGGGTGGCTCAGTCGTTAAGCGTCTGCCTTCGACTCAGGTCATGATCCCAGGGTCCTGGGGTCGAGCCCCACATCAGGCTCCCTGCTCAGCAGGAAGCCTGCTTCTCCCTCTCCCACTCCCCCTGCTTGTGTTCCCTCTCTCGCTGTATCTCTCTGTGTCCAGTAAATAAATTTAAAAAATCTTAAAAAAAAAAAAAATTGGAGGGTGCCTGGGTGGCTCAGTCAGTTTAGTGTCTGCCTTTGGCTCAGGTCATGATCCCAACGTCCTGGGATTGAGTACCGGCTTCTCCCTCGCCCACTCCCCCTGCTTGTGCTCTCTCTCTTTCTCTCTGTCTGTCAAATAAATAAATAAAATCTTAAAAAAAGATTGGGAAAAAAAAATCACACAAAAAAACTAAAAAAAAAGTAAGTGGTGAAAATAAATTCAAATAAGTAAATTAAATAATAAATTAAAATAATAAAAATAAGTAATAAAATAAACGTTTCCCCTCTCTGCTTTCAGAGAAAACCTAGTGAAAGTAAACCTTTCATTAGGTTTACTCCTCCAAAGAAATTACTGTTAACAGGTTGTACTTCCTTCCAGGGATTTTTATGCACATAGAAGCATATTGATCTGTACTTGTAAACTTTTTTAAAAACCCAGATTATGTAATGTTCCTTGAGTTACTTTTCATTTAGTAATACACCTTATTATTAGATTTTGTTTATATCAGTAAATATTGAAGTACTTCATTTTTATAGCTTTGCAATATTCCAGTGTTTGGATGTACTATTATTTGTTAAATCAGTCACGTTATGATAGATAGATATGGTTTCCAGTTTTTGCTATTATAAGAAGTGTGCAGTAAACCTTTTTGTAGTCATGTGTGTGCATCATATATATATAGAGAGAGATGTTATATATATTATATTATATATATGTAATAACTTAGGAAGTGGAACTGTATGTTAACTGAATATTTTAATAGGCGCTTCTAAGTTGCCTTCTGTAATGGTGGTATCATTTACTGTTTGAAGCTGCACTAGTTATAAGGGATCATTTACTTGAAAATTGCTTCTTTCCCTGATGCACTTCTTTCTAGCTTCTTGTTTCCTTCTCTTTTTTCTATTATTTATTTTTTGCCTTCTCCATATAGTTTTGAGATAATGACATTGTTATAAACTATACTGATAAATTTAGATTCTTGAGGAAAAAAACCGCAGGCTTTTTTCTTAAACCTAAGGGAAATTTAATAAATGTGAACACTTTCTTATAAAGAGCAATTCCATGCCACATTGCCAGGGGGATATTTTTGAGTCAGAAAAACACGCATAGTGAGAGAGCCGAAAGCAATTAGCACAGTGATTTAACTCCTCAGGTATATTTTCTTTTGCCTTCAGAACTTCTTGAGGAATCAAAACAACAAGACAAATTACAACCTCGTCTGTGAGACCCTTCAGTTTTTGGACTGCATTTGTGGAAGTACCACGGGTGGCCTGGGCCTGTTGGGTCTCTACATCAATGAGAAGAATGTAGTGCTGGTCAACCAGACTCTGGAGAGCTTGACGGAGTATTGCCAGGGCCCATGCCATGAAAATCAGGTAACTGTGAAAGCAGCTCTTCACGCAGAAGTATTCATGACTAATTAGCAAAAGGATCAAACTGGTGAAGGAGCCAAGCTTTGTCTACATGTAAAAGATCTTTCTTCTTGCTTTGCCAGATATTTGTACTTTTCTCATGAAACATACAAAGACTGAATTCTAGACTCGTAAATACTATGCCCTATTTTTATTTAATTTCATCGTAAAAGAAAATTCCCATGAAAATGTTCCAGATAAAAATCAGACCTACCGAAAAGAGTGAAATGTGTTTCTTCACCGTTGCTCAGTTTTCATCTTTAGTGACTCTTTCCCAGGATTTGTGGAATACACTCCCTTTAGCTTCTACCACTCTGTTGCAGTGTGTTGTATATATTAGTCTCCTTTATACTCGCAGTAAACTTACGCACATTATGAAATAGGTCTATTGCTCCCATTTTGTGGATGAATAGGTTCTGACTCAGAGATCAAGTGATGTTCCACGGTCTCGGAGTGACAAAATCAGTATATTGTAGAGCCACGGTTAAAACTCAGGACTTTTGATTGGGTCTAAATAGAGTGCTCCTTTCACTGTATTACATTTTCGAGGGTAAAATTTCACCTCTCTCTTCCAGAAGGTTTGCCTGATTCCATTTTCTTGGACATCAAAGACATATTGTGGGCATAGAAGACAGGACACTTGAGCTAGTAAAGAGAGAAGAGTCACCCTAGAGTTTATTAATTGGCTGTTCACATCCACTTAAGTGTTATGGGGCTATCATTGCAAGCATGGATTCAGCCTGGAGGAAAGAGTTTTCAAGTGGTAAACATCTCTGGATATAAATCTTAAAGAAGCCATTGAGACCAAACGTCAGTGCATAACATAGAAAAGAAGTGTGAAAAAAAAACCAGGCTGCTTTTCTATTGCAAATTATGACATGCACACACACACGTATAAACATGTACACACATATACATACATAGGTATGTAGAATAAAAAACTCAACAATTAGTGGTATAAAGAATTTGTTGTGAGGATATTTCCCCTCCTTTGTAATGTGCATGTTACCTGCTTAAAGGAGTTCGCAGATTTTGCCCTGGGTTTTCCTCGATTATATTTTAGTCTCCTAGGGTAATGATACAAGGAAACTTAACTGTTGATTTAAAAGTTGAGGAAAAATACAGAAATTTGGAAACTTGGTTTTGTTGTTGGTAAAAAACATGTATATCTATATTATCAAACACATATTCCCCACTTTTGGTCTTATAAAAAGATGAAATTGAGTTTTAAAATTAATTTACTAAGTCAGATAAGCTCTAAAAGTAAAAACTAATAATAAAATAACATAATAATACAGTAGTAAATAGTGATAATAAACATGAATCCCACATACTCTAAAAATATACTTACTTTGAACCCCAACCTCTGAAAATGTATGGGAGAAAGGATGGTTACTGGAAAATTCCGGAAATGATCTGCAAATAGATTCCAAGTCTAGCAAGTGTCTTAATGATCAGAAGAACCTCAGGAAATTGGAAGATGGTTGGAAGACACCTTTCCTTTGTGTCGGGGGAGTAAAAAATTTTTTGTCCAAAGGGAGCAATGAAGCCCATTCTGAAAGATAGCAGTCATTTCAGAGTTACCTTGAGTTTTTACTCTTTCTCATGTAACTCACCTGGGTTTCCATTTTTTGAACCCCTTGACACTGGCCGCTGCATTGTAACGTGTAGTTCCACAAATTCCAACCCACAAGTTTCTGATGTTCAAGTTCTAGCCATTGAATTAAGTTCAGGATCCTAGCACAATAGACTCTAACCTTCAAAATACTGATGATGTCTCAGGATGTTTTATAAACTTTTCCCAAGTCAGGTCCTTCTATAAATCACTCAGGTTTAAGGACTCTGCAGAACTTGTCCTCGACCACCATACTTGACAGATATCCCCAAAACAATAGAAGGCTCCTGTCTTCCTTGTCTGCTGCCCCCAGCAGGTGCAGCGGCATCAACTGGGACTCACGTAGCAGCTAAACTGACAAGCCATATCAGTGCCAATGACATTGACTTACAAACCTCAGACATACAGTGGACAGTCCTTTCCTAAATGGGAATATTCTCTTAGCCAAGAGAGATCAGATCTTAAAATTCTGAATTTAAGGCACTTCTCCATTGGAGGGCATATTAGAATTTGTTGTCTGAAAGAGTATTTAACTTAATTTTTGAAGTTCTCTGAAATTCTATAAAAATGGTTCATTTTAAAAGATACTTATTTAAAAGACACCTTGTCTCTTTCAGTGTTCTGCATTCAAAGCCATTTAATCAATACTAATCAATTAAAAGATTTGGTACAAAAGAATAAGTCAAATTTAAACCCTTGACTTAATCTCAAAGTTAAATCTTAATTCTGTTTTAAAGATCAAAAAACTAAGGTAACTGTTCTTTTATGTCAGAGATGGCTAGTGCTTTTACATTGTAAATAAAACATTGTTTGGTAAATATTTTGTTTTCCAGACATGTATTGCTACTCATGAATCAAATGGGATTGATATCATCATTGCTTTGATTCTAAATGACATAAACCCTCTCGGTAAATATCGGATGGATCTGGTGCTCCAACTAAAGGTAGAGTAAATCCACTTTTCGGGGGGGGGGGACGGGGAGAGTGACATTTTCTACATAAAACTTCCTTTCAGAATTGACTCTGAATCCTCCAGTAGCTCTTGTAAAAACCCAGGTATTATCATCTGTTCAGCTAATGAATTGACAGAAAGGAATAGTGAAAGTACAATGTGCACTAAATCCCTAATAAACGTCCAATAAGCTTTGAGGTAATGTTCAGTTGGAGGGTACTTTACTGAAAGTTCTTTTAAGTAGCCGCTTTGTTTCACTACTTCTCTTTTTTTTTATTTTATATTTTTTATTATATAGAAGAGAAAAGGTGTTAAACATTCATTATGCCATGTGTTTTTAATTCATCTAGACTAGAGAATCCTATCTAGCAAGTCACAATGAATTAGACCATGTAAACGAAGGGCTGCGTTTTAGTTTCACGGCGCTCTAATATCAAAAAGTTGTTTTCTTTTACATTAGAATCGTGTTTTTTGTCAAATACTCTAAGTGGTATTCACACTCCCTTTGAGAAGCTGCTTTAACTTAACGCCATGCACATACTTCCCAGTAGTTCCATTGATCAGAGCTCAAGAAGAAAATGGCATTTAAAAAAAATTTCTTCAACTTTTTCTTTAAATGGAAATAGACGAATGAATATACACAAGAAGCTATATAAATCCCAAATCTTAAGGCATGATATTCAATCAGATGAATTTTTTTTTTTTAAAGATTGTATTTATTTATTTGACAGAGAGAGAGAGATCACAAGTAGGCAGAGAGGCAGGCAGAGAGAGAGGGGGAAGCAGGCTCCCTGCTGAGCAGAGAGCCCGATGCGGGGCTCCATCCCAGGACCCTCAGATCATGACCTAAGCCAAAGGCAGAGGCTTTAACCCACTGAGCCACCAGGCACCCCCAGATGAATTATTAAAGACCTCATTACCATGTTTAGTGTTAAAGAGGTAAAAAAAAAAAATCATTGGCTAAATACAATTTTTCTGTAGACAGTTCCATCCAGTATCAGAGCAAAATTATTTTTTTGAGAGAGAGAGTGCACATGCATGAGTGGGGGTGGGGGCGCAGAGGGACACAGAGAGACAATCTTAAGCAGACTCTGCAGTGAACGTGGAGCCTATGTGGGGGCTCGATCTCAGGACCCTGAGGTCATGACCTGAGCTAAAAGCATGAGTCGGACACTTAACCGACTGAACCACCCAGGTGCCCCTAGCAAATATAGTTTAATTAAACTTTGTATTGGTAAATTTATGGCCAGAGAGAATAAGAATGATATTTTTTATAATCTTATTTCTAAATGTAGGTTTAGATATATAATGGAATGTACCTCTTATGTGAAGATTGTGCTAGGGGCTCCTAATAAGCAAATGTTTCTTTTCATGGACACAGTGAATTTTTATTTTTTTGCTGTTTTCATTTGGCAATATGTATAAGCCTTGGGTCTTTCTGTTCATAGAATAGAACTAAGGTGATCCTTATGTGGTTTGAACTTGTGTCCTTTTCCCCATCAGCATCATGCTTTTATTAGTGAAGCCAGCCTTGGCCTATGTGACAGACAGCTTAGGTTGAGTTACTAGAAAATGTTTGTTTCACCTTAAATTCATCTTTAATCATAATTCATAAAGAAACAACATATAGAAGCCTTGGCCTTTGGCTCTTTAAATCCTTCGTTAGCCTAAAGACTATACCTTTAAATCTCATCTTTAATTGATATAACTTAATGGAGGAAAATACTGATTTATGTATTTATTTATTTATTGGAGGGGGGGCTGAGGGAGAAGGAGAGAATCACAAGCAGACTCACTGCTGAGTGCAGAGTGGGACGCAGGCCTTGATCCCTACAACCTTAAGATTATGACCTGAGCCGAACCCAGGAGTCAGACGCTTAGCTGACTGAGCCACCCAGGCATCTTGTGATTCATCCATTTAAAACAAAGTATTAAAAAAAAAGATAAAACCAAGTGTAGGCATACAGATTATTTACAAATCCAAACATATGTAAAAAACTAAATGATGGGGTATTAACAGTACATAGATATTTTAGCTATTCTAATGAAAATGCTTTTTTGAAAAAGGACTATTTAAAATTTCATTTGTTACTAGCCACTATTTATGTATATCTTTTTGAAATGTGACGTTGGCTAAATCCAGGTATATATAAAATACCAGGTGAATGGGTTTGACTTGAAATATTTAAAATATAGTCTTCTACTTAAAGAACAAGGCATGTGTACCTTTCTCAACAATCTCTGAAGCTCTGCATATAGTGGCCAATATGAGAACAATGCTTATAAAACAGAATAATATATATTGGCAGATTTTAGGGGGTTTCCATGGGTAGAATGCTTTTTATTATAAATTCTCCATAACATCATAGAGTAAGTCGTATTAAAAAATGCTAAATTAAGGTTTATTTTGTATCATTCATCCTTAAATTTAATTGCTTAATCATTTATACTTTCATTTATAATTTTAAGTATACTTAACTATATACTCATTTACTATGAAGACTTATGTATTTTTTCATGCATAGGTCTTGTTCTTCAATTTTTAATTTACATTTCATGACTGATCTGTGACTGCAAAGTTTTGAATTTGTAAAATAGGTATTTTTTTTTTAAAGGTCTCTGGCTTCCTTTGGAAGAAAATCTTCTGTTAACACTGACACACACTTTTGATTTCTTAGTGTATATAGGCTCTTGTACTTTCGATTTGATTCAGATTTCAGGTCATTTACAAGATTTCTATTCTTTCAACATAGTGTAAAAAGAAAATCGGTTGGAAAAAAATCATATTACCACTGGTATTCTGAAATTGGATGTATTTTTAAGCTATTACGTATTGGGCCTGCTAAGTAAGGTTCATTAGAGAATACTGTTAGTGTCGCCAAGGTTTTAGCTTTGAATTCTGTGGGGTCAGTTCAGATTAATCTGAGGATTTAAGTTTTCCACTAATCCTGGAATCTTATTATTTTAGGTATGTTGTTTGTATAGGATGCTACATTACAAAAATGGATTTTAGGATTGGTACAAATCTGCAAAAATTGAAAATGGACCAGAAAAAAATAATGCCTCTTCCCTTACAAAATACTAATCTTTTTTTCCTCAGGGCAGGTCTGTGACATTGCTACCATCATCACCAGACATCATTGGTTCTAATATTAGTCATTTAAAGATAGTCTTTAGGCTGTAGTCCTAAAAGAACAAAATAGTTGGATAGAATTTGGTATTAAGCTAAAATTAAAATTAATTTGTACAAATTAGTACAGTAAAATTAATTTGTACAAATTTAACACAATTTTTATGATGAATGTCTACATACACCAGACAGCTGATTCAGTTCAAGTTTTTATCCTACAAGATGTTAATTTTGAGTCACTGAGAAACATCTTAAAGCCATTTGACTTTACTTCTCTTGTGCTCCTATCAAAGAGTGTGTGGCGCTTGAGATTTTTATCTAAATAAATATTGCAAAAACACTGTAGAAATATCTCCCAGGTGGTTTTTATCATTTCACAGTTTGCCACGATTCTGGGGCAGTGCTATTGAAAACAGTGTAAAGAAACATCTTTCCAAATGTTGAGGATATTGTGCTTTGTGTAATAGGACCTTCTATAATTCTTTGGAGTATAAATCAACTATATCAGAAACATTAATGGTAGCTACAGGTTAAATGTTTGAGAATATATGCTTATAAACCAAACTGGAAACATCCAAGACAACACAGACTATTTTTAGTCTCCATTAAACAAAAGAAAATATTGTTCTTCTACAACGCAGATGGTAAACATGCTGCATATTACTGCCATGGAGTGAGACCAGTAAACTAGTATCAGGAAATTTTTATTTTACTTCTAACTCATGAATTTAAAATTTTATAGATTAATCCTCAGTAATTATTGCTCATAATTTATTTAAAATTTTGGCTAATATGTATTCATGTTTCACACAAAAAACAATTGTGCTAAGTTCTTTGAATGATATATCATTTCTATAAAATACATCATTGGTACTGGTTCACCTTACCATCTTGTTAAAATGGCATCAAGGCAATGTCTATTTAGAAAGTGGTGATGGAAAATAGTATATTTTAATGCATTGTATATAAAGTTTTGATTTTGTATTTAAAACAGCCTTTCGCCAATATTTAAAATATTCTTTGGAACACGGCTCTCATGATTCATTATTTTTATTTTGTGTTGGCAATGAAGTAAAACCTTGTATATTAAAATGTGAATTAGCCAAATGAAATTAGCAGTTTAAAGTTCTGTTTGTTTTTTTAAAAATGGTCCTGGTAATGTCAGTTAAAGCAAACAGAGGGATCGTTAATCCATGAAATAGGCTTTCCATGTGCATTAACTCAATCTGTATCTCTAGAACAATGCCTCTAAGCTTTTGCTGGCCATTATGGAAAGCAGACATGACAGCGAGAACGCGGAAAGAATTCTTTTTAACATGAGACCCAGGGAACTGGTAAGAAAACTTTTGAAACTGTATTAATAATGTTCATCCTAAAAGGGATGAATTTGCAGTATGCGTGTCAGGAGAAAGGTGGCTTTTTCTAGCGGCTTCCACTGCCCCACCAGGGCATAATGGCACATCACAGCTTACAACTCAGGAGGCCCCATGATGGCAAAAGCCTGTGTGATTTGGGTCCTTACTTAATTGCTTTTATTCCTCTCTAAGCACTTTTCCTAATCAGATTGTCACAGTCCGTTAAACTATCTGAAAATTCTTTTTTGCCAGAAAAAAATGAGTTTACTTTAGTTCGTGTATTGGAATATAGGAGAAAGGTGTCTAAAAAATGTCTGTACTCCTCAAAAATTTTATTCGTACCTCTTTCTGAACAATAAAAATAAGACCAATTCCTTTTGTACTTGTTTCTGTCAGTGAAATGTTGCACCATGCTTGGCCTAAAGGAAACTATATGAAGACTCTATGGAGATTCCACAGAGATCATTAGTGTGTCTTCTTACTGTAGAAGTTATATTTTTCTCCTCACTTACATGAAAATTAGGAAGTAATAATATCAGCATACTTTAAAAGCATTGAGTTTCTTTTTCTTTAATTTTAATTCCAGTATAATTAATATACAATGTTATATTATAACGCTATAATATACAATATAGCAATTCAACAATTCCATATATCACCCAGGACTTACCATGACAAGTGCACTCCTTCATCCCCATCACCTATTTCACCCCATCCCCCCACCCACCTCCCCTCTGGTAACTATCAGTTTGTTCTCTGTAGTTAAGAGTCTGTTTCTTGGTTTGTCTCTGTCTCTCTCTTTTTTTTCCCTTGAAAGCACTGGGTTTTAAAAACATTGAGAACATACTCAAACCCATGTCGCTCGGTGGCCCCATGACTGAGTCCCAGTCTTAGGAGCACCACTGTTGATACTATGGGGAGATCCTGTTAAAGGCACTCTTTTGCTCTCTCTTTAATCATAAGGAACGGTGTTGAGGAAGGCTGATAAAGAGAAATGTAAGATGCAATTTTATTTAACATATATTTACACAGTCCCGTATCTGTAAGGCAGGGGACTAAGAGAAGCAAGAGATTCTCTACTCTTAATGGTTAAATGGGACAATGAGTTTTGTGTTCATTCAACAACAGCACTGTACAAGAGCCCTTTGAAAATACTCTCTCCTCTGTCTACAACACCTTTATCTCATCATCCACTTCTTCCTTGTGGCTCACCATCAGTTTCTTGCCTGAGTTCATGCTCCTGCTCTGTGCTCATTTAGTGCCTCTCACTTAGTGCTGCTGTAGGACTCTTGACATGCTGACTCTCCCCCTGGGCAGTAAGCTCCTAGAGAGTACATACTGTGTTGTACCCACGGGAGGGTACATACTGTGTTAGACCCACTTTCGGATCCTCAGTGCAGTGGACAATGTCCAGCTTCACTTGTCCCTGTTACCCAGTGGGTGCTTAGTGTATAATGAATGGTTATCAGGGTTCTGGAGTCTCCTAATTCATGGGAACTTTGACACTGTCAACATTCAAATATCAAAACAAAATTTTTCAAGGAATCAGAAAATATCATAGGAAAATACTTTCACATTAATTTAAATAAAGATGGTTTCCAAGGCCATTTTCATTTATAGTTCTTTTATACTTTTCAAGTCTTAGGAAGTGTTCCAGTTTTTAATTATATCTCATAAACGATGTAAAATGCCTGTTGTTTGTGGCCTTTCAAACCTTGTTCCTCTTCGTTTTTTCGATAGGTGGATGTGATGAAGAATGCCTATAACCAAGGATTGGAATGTGACCATGGGGAGGATGAGGGCGGAGATGATGGTGTTTCCCCAAAAGATGTTGGACACAATATTTATATCCTGGCCCATCAGGTATCACATTTTATATCTTTTATTATGGCTAATCTTATCAATTGTGTTTTGTGTCAGGACTTGTTATATTTACAAGTTCTGGTCCCATCATTTATTCAACACCTGCCCCCTTGCTCTGGGCCAAGAAAAGGGAAACGCTCCCAGAATGCCCAATTATGTTCCCAGAGCTGTGCTAAGTGTTGATCCACAAGAAAATGATACTTGCCACCAAAAATTGCTGGACCAGGAGACAGGAGACAATGCCAGGTCAGAGCCTGAGAAATAGACAAACCATGACAACAAATGGAAGCTTCAAGGAGAGAGGAGGAGAGGCTAACTGAGAAGATAGAGTGCGAGATAAGGGGGTGCATTTGGTCTAATCAGGACAAACTTTGCAGATGCCTTCTGGCCTCTTCGAGTTGGAACTTGGCATGCTTCATACAGAAGGCAGAAGTGGCCACCTCTAATTGGTTTCCATTGGACTTGTAACAGAGATGAAGCTAAATTTTAAAATTCCTTTGGAGGACCCATTTCTATTCTATAGTTCTTTATGAAGACAGGCACTTGATAAATGTTGTTTGAGGAATTTAATTTTATTAACATGAAGATCAACTTTAAATTTACATCTTCAAATGCAGATTTGTTTAGAAGTTAAAAATATTAAATGTACAGGGCAATTTGATTTTGTCTACAGTAACTCCCTCTTTTTTATGGGACACAGTCCAAACTAGACTTTCCCTGACCGGTCTTCCTACTCATCTTCTCGCATTGTCTACCTCTCTCTCTTCCTTCTTCCCCATACAGCTTACCAGTTAATTGAACAAACACTGATAGATATAAAGTACATTGATTTATTCTCACTTTTTTAAATTTTTCCAGTTTTTTTGAGATATAAAGGACATATACAGCACTATGTCAGTTTAAGGTGTTTAAATGTTGCTCTTTAGACACTTCTTGCCCTTCTCTGTAGAACTGTATAACGTATGTAAACTCGAGTGTAGTCTTTACAAAAGATTCTGGGAAAGAGTCAGGTTTTAACAAAAGAAGCTGCTCTGGTTTTCTAATACAGTTCGATCACTGTGAAGATTTTTGGGCCTCTCATCGTATAGCAAAATGCATATGTAGACTGGAAACAGATAAGGGCAGATGGGTTATAGCTAGAAAAACAAAAGAGAATTTTAGGTATTGAGGAACTGAAAGCCAGAATGAAGGACAAGTTGAAGGAAGATCACAGAGGTTTAGGAGGTGGAAAAAGTGCCATTTAATTTTTATTTTTTAAAAAGATTTATTTATGAGAGAGAGTGAGAGAGAGAGAGCACAAGCTGTGGGAGCAGCAAGCAGAAGCAGAGGGAGAAGGAGACTCCTCGCTGAGCAGAGAGCCCGATGAAGGGCTCAATCCCAGGACCTTGGGATCATGACCTGAGCCGAAAGCAGACGCTTAACCATCTGAACCACCCAGGCGCCCCAAAGGTGTCATTTTAGAGAGAAAGAGAAATTCAGGTGGCAGGAATTGAGTCAATCTAGACAAGGAATGACTAAAGATTGAACGTGACTGGAAAGAAAAAAATCACTGGCTGAAAACGAAAGTCAAATTGGCTACTAGGAGGAAGAGAGAAATGTGATGGCCCAGCATGTGCCTGGGCAAGGAGTTATTTCAGAAGCTGTAGCATTGTGGAAGGAAAACAACAAGGAAGAGTGGGCCAGAGTGAGCTGTGAAAATTTTAGAGGAAGGAAGTAGGGGAATTCAGCCGCCCATGTTTTCTTGACTGAAACCTGGTCTCACTCTGTCTGGAGAAGCTGTTCCCTCTTGCACGAGTGAGTGGCTACACGAACAAGTCCTGACCCGACAGGATTTCAGTGGGAAATGAACAACCAGCCTAGCTAAGTCAGCCTTGGAACCGGAAGAGTGGCAGATGTTTGAACCAATCACCCCCATCCGTGAAGAGGAGGTTTAAAAATGCCGTCTCAGATTACCCGTATAATGTGCGGATCCGTAAAAATGTCGAGATCAAGAAAAGCCTTTTCTAGGTCAGTTCATTTTTAAGCAGACTAAGTATAAGAGTAGAGAGTACAGATTTTAAAAACAGGCTATGGAGGATGTGGAGAAAATGGAGAACGAGGATAAAGAATGCAAGAGCTGGTCATAGGATGAAGGATGATGATAGAAAATATGAAAATGATAGAAAATATGAAGTTAAAAATGCAGATGGCATAAGATGATCTTGATGGGTGTAAGTTTATGACAGTGCTTGGAGAGAGCAGATTAGATGCAAAGACGGTGGTGGAGTTGTCCAAGGAGTGGGAATTCAGTAGTAAAAAAAAGGAACAAGAGGATACAATTTACTGAAACGAAGAGATAAAATCGCAGATGTGAAAATGGCTTGAATGGATATATAGAGGTTTCTTAATTTTGCAAAACCAAAATGTTGAATAAGCAGTAGTTTGTAGAGCTGGGATGGTACAACACAGAGATACATAATTAAAGCCAGACTGAGTATAGGGAGGAAGGAAATTCTGAATTGTTGAACACTCTAAGCCTTGTGATTCAATTGTAAGAGTAAATACGAAATGAGAGTAAGCGTGCGTTCTTTGAGGAACTCAGAAATGGGATAGGAGTGGCAGAATATATGAATCAGTATATGTAACTGACTGTGTAGAGTTAAGCAACTGTCTGCTTATTTTCTTAGAGTGACACAGAATATTGTTATCTTCTTACTTTTTAAGGTATTCTCTTGGGTGACTCCTCCTGCCATTTTGTGTGTGGTATGAAAAATTCAGTTTTCACTCAGAGAGGAGAGCCCACTGTGCTTTTTTGATCTTTCCACAAGTGACTCCTTTGGCGTTCTCTAGGCCAGCGTGTTATATTTGGTTTCTTGGGAGGCCAACCATGGTTGCTGAGTACTTTATGAATCTGTTGTCCAAACAGCTACTTAACCGAAGCACAAATGCGAAGAGGAGGAGTTGTGTGCTTTGCTTTCAGGAGAAGCCAGGTAGCTGTGCTCCAAGGGTTTGGTTGAGCCCAGGTTTTGCTGCTCTCATTGTGGGTATGGAATTATTTGTCCCCTGAATGCTGATGACCATGCAGATTGGTTTCTGCCTTTGCACAGTTCAGTAATTCCAAAATGGAGGTTCAACTTCCTCCTTTTTTTACTATAATCATCTTTTGTACAGACAGTTTATTTTGGTGCACTCAGACTTTCAATTTTTGTTGTTATTCTTTTCATGGTAGTGAGGTAGTTCTGCTTTTTCTACCATGACATCCTTTTTGGCTCTTCCTGTGGTTGGTGTTACAAGAAACAAATAATGCTTCTTCTTTCTTGTAAGTGTCTTGTCTGATCTACATAAAACTATAAATACATCAAAAAGGGAATTTCTTAAGTCCTAATACTATGGGGCATACAGAACATTTCCTGAAAATTCGGCTATGGGTCCTTTTTGATTTTCTGCCATCCACATGTTCTTCTTACATATCTCTGCCTCATCTTTCTGCTATGGGCTTCTTCTTGTATATTTTGCCTTCTTACTGTTCCTTCTCTTCTTTATTCCTGTCTTTCCATAGAATAGTCACTGCCTGCAATCTAGGACATTCTTCAGTACTTTGTATGTGTTTAACATGTATTAAACCATATTGTTTTTCTGGTCCCACGTAGCAATTTCTGCTTTTCGGTCTGAAAAATTTTATTCCCCCCCCCAGCTTTATTGAGTTATAATTGACACATCGTGTAAATTTAAAGTGTATAATGTGTTGATTTGACATATTTATATGTTGTAAATTGATTAACCACCATGGCATTAGCTTCGTCCCATTGCATCATTATTTCCTTTTGGTGAGAACATTTAAGATACACTCTCTTGGCAACATTCAAGTATATGATTACAGTATTATTAGCTATAGTCACCATGCTCTACCTTAGATCCCCAGATCTTGTTACTCTTATAACTGGAAGCATATACCCTTTAACCAACATCTCCCCATTTCTCCCAGCCCCCAACCCCTGGTAACCAACATTCTACTCTCTGTTTCTCTTACTTCCACATTTTTAGATTCCACATTTAAAAGATCATATGGTATTTCTCTTTCTCTGACTTATTTCACTTAGCGTAATGGACTTCAAGGTCCATCCAAGTTGTTGCAAACAGCAGGATTTCCTTCTTTCTCATAGCTAAGCAATATTCCATTGTGTGTGTGTATATATATATATACACGCATACCATCTTTATGCATCATCATTGATGGACACTTAGGTTCTTTCCATGTCTTGAATATTGTGAATAAGGCTGCAGTAAACATGTAGAACCCTTTATTTCAATACCTACCAGAATTAAGATGTATATGGAGAAAAACATTACTTAGCAAGCCTTTGGAAAGCAAAATAACCCTAACCCCTAGCTCATAAGGCAAGAAAAGATGGATCACTTTAACTGGCTATATGAAATTATTTTTAAAATACAAGTTTTAAAATTTTTCACGAGCATTTCCCTATGTCACTAAATGGTCTTTGAAAACATAATTTTACTGTCTGCATAATCATTCATCATTTGAATGTGCCATAATTTATTTAATCACTCCTATTGTTGGACATTAGGTTTCTAATATTTTTGATATTATAAATTATGCTATGATTAACATCCTTATACATTAATCTTTGTCTGCTACACTGATTACTTCCCTAGGATAAATTCTAAGAAGTTTAATTACTAGGTCACGGGGTAGTAACTATTTTATGGTTTGATGCATATCATAAAATTGTTATCATAAAATTCCACAATGTGTGATGGTACTAATCTTACTGAATCCCAAAATTACTATCATTTAAAAAAATCTTTGCCAAACTTACCGTGTGTGGAACATAGTGACCACTTCACAACCATTTGTTAAATGAGTTAATGAATTATAGATGAAAGGGGATCTCATTTTAATTCACATCTTTTGGATTACCAATAAAATGGACTCTTTTTTTTTGAGAGAGAGAGAGAGAGGGAAGGGACAGAGGGAGAGAATCTCAAGCAGACTCCCCACTGAGGCAGAACACGACGTGGGGCTTGATCTCATGACCCATGAAATCATGACCTGGGCTGAAACCAGTGCTCAACTGCTGAACTGACTGAACCACCCAGGCACCCCCAAATGGACTCTCTTTTCATGTTATTTAGTGTTTCTATTTTTTTGTGAATTGAAAATGTGTTTCTCCATTCTTCTGACCGGGTTCATTTTGTGTTAGTGAATTTTAATGAACAGTAACAAATCTTAGTCATAGTAGCTATATCTACTTCTTCCTGATTAATTGCTTCTTAATGTTTTAGTGATAGGTTTCTTCTGCCCCGTTGAGATCTCTTAAACACTCGCTTAGATTTTCTTCTGGTATATAATGAATTCAGTTAAGTATTTGATTATATAATCTTCCCATGTCATAATGCAGAAATAATAAAAAAGCAAGTTCTGAGGTAAGTTATCTCTGAAGGTATAGTCCCAGATTCAGTAATAAGAAGAGTCCATGAAGTCACATGAATGTGATGTAGAGCATGGGTCACAAAGAGAGCTTTAACAGAGAGGTCAGGGACAAATCCAGATCATCTTCAGGGTCAGACAGGGCACGTGAGTGAGTGCTGGGGGAGCAGGTGAGCCTGGGACAGTCTGATGATCCTCTTCCAAAGCAGGCAGCCTTTACTCACATCTGCTGACTTTCCAATTTGGATTACGGGCCCTAGATTTCCACTTCTTTCAATATTTCAAAAGAAACCTGAATTTGGAAATTTTTGAAAAATGTAAACTCTCTTAATTTTTTAAACATCGACAGCTCATTTGGTATTTTTAAAAACACTGAGCAGTCCAGACAAAACTCACCAGCAAGTGGAATGTCACCCATGATCCATAGTTTGCCACTTATGGGATAGGGGATCCAAATTTCTCATTGATTCTTCATTCAGTTCCACGGATGTTTTGAGTGCCTACTAGATGCCAGGCACTGGGCTGGATATTAGGAGGACAGCAGTGAAAAATAACAAGAGATCAGCTCTCAGGGAATTTGCATTCTGACCAGGAGCAATGAAAATTAGACCAGAAAGACAGCAGAGAGTGTTACCAGCCATGTAGTGAGTGAGGGTGAGAGGAAAGGCAGTTAGGGAGTGCTAGTGTAGACTGGCGATCAGGAGGGTTTTCTCTGGGGAGCTGAAATTGAAGCTCACTCTAAGTGAGCAAGCAAATGCTGGCAGTATGAAATGAGGAGATATGGGAGACATCCCAGAGAATGACTCGAAAGTGGCAGTGAGCTAGGCAGGTTTAGAGGAACAAAAGACCTGTGTAGCTAGACCCTCAACCAGCCGTTAGCACTCGAATATTGTAATAATCATATAAACGCACCTAAGGCTCATTTATTATAAGATAGTCATTCAAGAACATTAATTGAGCAGCTCTTACATCAGGCATTGTTTCAGATGCTAAAGTGGAAAGATGAATAAAGATGCTATCCAGAAGCTCACAATTAATAGGCTTTTGTTAAAATGGAGATATGCACGAGATACATGTTCTCTAGGAGTCAGGAGAGGATTCATGGAAACGGTAACACTTGAACTGAATCTTGAAGGATAGAAGGGGGGGTGGGGAACATTCCATCAGAGGCAATAACTTCTGCTAAAATGCACCATCGATATTTTAGAGAAAGGAACTTCTTTTGAGAATATTGGTAGGGTTCTTGTGTGGTATCTACTTAAGTCTTTATGTGAAATGAATTATACTAATTTATATTAAGTCAACATCTTTGATAACTGCGAAGACCTCCAATAAATGTTGCTTGAATGAAATAAGTGAATGAATGAAAAATGAATGAAGGAATGAATGACTAGGACATGACATACTCTAAAACTTTAGTATTTATAATGTCAGTATCATAACAAAAAAGCTGAATAAAGATAATTTCTTGTTATCATCATGATCAAAATTAATAATAAATTTTTCCATTGGAGTATAAATTCTATGTGCACAGGCACAATTTGTTTTTCTGGTCCTATGCCAACTATGTACTTTAGCATATAGTAGACACTTAAGAAGTTTGGGGAATAATTTCCTGCAAAAATGCATGCAGGCTGATAATATTTTCATGTAATACAGGTACTGGGTAAGATTAAGAGGGTCCTACCAAACTAGTATTAGCATGCTGGCAGTCAAGGATCTTATTCAACTCCTATGGGCTTTTTAAATCCGGAGAGCACTCTTTACCAATCATGTCAGCAAATCCTACATAGATCGAGTCCTGTATTATCTCCCTCATGCCAGGCACTTTTCTTACTTTTGCTCCTGATGCCACTTCTGAACTAAAAAAATATCTCTTCCTTTTAAAACTCGTGTTAGTACTTCCATAGTTTTTCTAAGAACCAAAACGAGACCGACTTACCTCATTTCTTAGATGAATTCCAATCAATGATATTTTCTTTGTATTGAATTCTTACATCTGTTATGTTCACCCAAAACTGCATACATACTTCACAATAGTTTATGCTGTATATCATCCTAGAATTGTTCTTTGTTTCATGTGTGTAGGTCTTGGATACTTAATTAATAGTAGATTGTCCAAATTTGGGCACCCATGAGGCCTCATTAAAAACAAAAAAAAGAAAAAAAGGAAACTTTCCACAAAGAAGAATATCTTGGGGAAAAAATACTTGATATAATAGATTTAAATCCTGTAATGGGCACCTACATATCTTTCACCAAGCAACAAAGAATCTTTGGATGACTGCCATTTATATGACCGCTCAAATTCATGGTTAATGGGAGCAATAAAAAATGCAATCCAGGAAATGGATTGAAATTGGACTTTGTAATTGTTAGTTTGGTGTAAGGATCATGAAGCCAAGTTTAGTGGAAGCAATTATTTTTCTGCTTAACATTTCATGTTTGGTAGATATATATTTATTTCTGAGTGGCATAATTGTTAGAGCATCAATCTGAATTCTAGCAACTTAGAAGGCCTTTGCTCTGTCTTTGGCTCCTCCTTATGTCGGCCCTGATTTCAACTTTATCCACTGAATTCAAAGTCTATTAGGAGAGCTAGAGATATCAGGCAGGGAGGCTTCTATATATATATTTTTTCCATACAGAAAAATACATAGCATTTCCTAACATATTTTAGACACTTGGGTTGTTACCCTGTCCCCAGTGGAAGCCAGTTATCTCTTTCTTTCCTTTCAGGAGAGAGAGAAAGCATAGTAGGAATAGCCATTGTGTTTCAAGGACTAGGATTACTTTTGTTATGTTATGCTGATGAAATTTGCTTGATGTCCTGATACTCCTCGTTCATCCATTTTCTTTTCCTTCAGAATTTAATCTCATAGCTGCGATTGCTTGAGCTATATTCATTTTAAGGGATATGCATATACATACTCTAAATAGCTAAATTTTAATTTATACCGAAGTGGTATGAAGTGTATATATTACTCAGACTACTTAAAATGTTTTCCTTAGAGACTTTGCTACTCACCTCTTTGGGGCTTCTATTTTCTTATGCTAATATATAGTAATCAGCATTGCTTCATTTACTTTATTTGTAGAAACAGAAGGATGGGTTTGTAATTGGATACATAACTTCCATCTTTAATATCTTTGAAGGTTTTTAACTAACTTACAATTACTTCATCTTTATTATTGCTTGTAGTGCAGAAAGTAGAAAACACAGCTGGGTTTTTCAGCTCCCAGAAGCACTTGTAGCTCAGTCACATGTTGGCTAGAATATTGTACAAACAGCTTAGCTGTCATTCACCCTTGCACTTTGTATTTTCTCCATTAGCCCACGACGTCACTCAATCTCTGACTTCACCTTCCTCATCTATAAAAATATGAGGGGTATTCATCAACTAGGCTTTCAGAGTAAACTTTCAGAGACTTTTATGGACCCCAGAGAGTAGTTGGACCATGATGGCTCCTTTACTGGATTAGGTTTTATGTTTTAAATAATGTAATGGAGAAGCTAACCAGCTACTGGATATTTTTGTATTTATGTATACCTTACCTACTTATGAAAGGAATTTGAAGTTGAGTAAGAAATGCGCTTGTAAAATTAGACTGTTAGAATTCAAGATCAAAAGCCTGGAGAAGGAAAAGGAATCCAAGTATGCTAAGGGTCTCGGCTAATATTCTTACCGCTTATCGGTAGGACTCAGAGCTTCTCGGTAACCAAGAGTGAAAAATTATGTGCACTACAGTTAATATCTGTACTATTCATTAATGATCACCTTTTGCCAGGACTTAATTCTAAAAGGAATCCATGGAAGGGAGAGGACAGTGGGGTAGACAGTGTTTCCTAAGCAACTCTGCAGAACACACCAGATTGAAAAAGAAATGCACAGAGCTGTTTTTCAGTCCTCGGGGATGAATAATGTTCAGTATTTCTGAGTTATATCGAAAGCAAGTATAGATAAATGTGAAATGTGAGGAGTACAGTAGTCATTGTGAAAATAGATATGTAAGGTCACTTCATAGGGAGACCTTGATAATGTAGAAACTTGCCAATATGTGAACTTGGTTGAAAGAAACTTTCTTAATATCAAGAGATTATCTTTCTAAAATCTCAGAAAATAGACTTAACTTAATTGCCCAGCTATGTGAAAAAAAACAAAAACTTGTTAATCTTGACAACAGATACGTAGAGAGATACAGGCAACTGAAGGAAATTTGCCTGAAAACTTAACATAACTGCAAGTTTTCTTTTCTAAAAGAAATAAGAAATCCAGAATCAACTCTTTTTCCCCCACCAAAAGATATTTTTCTATGTTGCCTTCACCAAGCAGTTTGACTTAATAAAATAGATGATTATTAACTAATGTTACTTTGAGCATTAATTATTCTGTTTCTTGGCAACCAAGGCAAAAAAAAAAAAGAAATATTAGCTACTTGATTCATATATAATGCAAAAAAAAACGCAACCCACTCATATTGATTATTAGTGAAGCACAAAATTTCTTTGTACTTAATTTGAAGAGGAATTTATTGAGGAAACCCTTATGTAGTAATATTAATAATTGGTGTTGTAACAGGTTAAGATTAGTAGGCCTTCCTCACTAATATAATTTAGAAATAAAAAATGCCTGTTAGACACCAGATTAAAAAAAGAAAACAACCTTGTTATATCCTGTTGCCATGCATTCTCTGTGGTAAAAAAGGTAAGCAGATTTTCAATTAAAATTTTAACATAACGTAAAGGTTGAAAATTTTCTCGACAAACATTTTTGCTTATGCCTCCAGCATCTGCACTCAGAGCCTGGTGCCTAGGAGGTGCTCCCTAAATGTTAAGACTCATCAGAATTACTTTCATGACTTTCCCCAGCTAAACTCATTCTTAATTCATTCTTTATTCAAAGTATATTTATTGGTTACCTACTAGAACCAGGCTGTACTCCCAGTGCTGGGGATAAAGTACTGAGCAGACACACCCAAATCCCTCCCCTCGAGGAGCTTACATTTTCATGGGGATGTCTCCCTCCTTGTGATCACATTATTTGCTCCTTCTGGGGGCAAATATTCCAGAGACATCGTTGGAGCCACCGACATGGAGATGAAGGTGTGAAAATGAGATAGAGTGTGTACCTTCAGGAAATGTGCTATTTATACAAGGACTCAGAAAAACAATCAGTGTGCCAAGTCCTGTGGAAGATGTATGTCTGGGGTGCTCTGGGGTCTCGGGTTAAGAGTGGTCCTAGGAAAGTGAGCTTATGATAGAGACAAGGGAGAAGAGAGTCAAGGGAAGAGTCAGAGGAAAGGAGAGAGAGAACAATTTCCTTCTATACGCGATCATTACGTCATTTGCTCCATATTCAAGCATGCAAATCTGCTTCTCTAAAACCCCCTAGTCCACTGGGCCATAACTCGGGTCCTTTTTCTACCAGAACTTCTCAAAAGATGGTACACAATTGCTGTCTCCAATTCTTCTCTTTCTATTCTCTCTTGAATTCATCCCTGCCAGGCTTTCATCCTTAGCATGGCACCAAAACAGCTCCCAGTGAGGTCGCCGGTGATGCTCTCTCGCTAAATCTGATTATTCCCATTCCTCATTTTATTTGACCTGTCACTAACATTTGACACAGTCAGTCACTCCCTTCTTCTGGAACTTCTTCCTTCGCTTAGATTTCACATCACACGGTTTCTAGGACTTTCTTCTTCCTTATTGGCCCCTTCTCAATTTCTTTCGTTGGTTCCTATTCCTCTCTCCTGCTTCTATCAGAAGTGTTCTAGTCAGTGTGTTCTAGGATTCATTCCATGGATTTCTTGTCTCCTCAATTGACACTCCCGAGATAATCCATTCAGTCACATGACTTTAAACACCAGCTGTACCACAATAAGTCCCAAATTTATATCTTCAGCGTGGGCCTCTCTTCTGAACACTGGACTGGTACATCCAACTGCTTGTTTGAGATCTGCATTTAAATGTCTTTTTAGGCATCTCACACTTTACATACCCATAATGGAACTCTTGATTTTCCCACAGTTTTTCCAACTTGGATTCCAATCCAGACACTGAATCCAGAACCCAAGCTCCTTATCATTACCATAACCCAAGTCTGTTCCTGCGTGCTCCCATTGCACACCGTGCTTACCTGTATCACTGAGGTTTTGTGGCCCACTTAGTTGTTGGTCTTCTCTGCTAAACTTTAAATTGAGTAAAGGCAGGAGTTATGTTTTATTCATGAATGGGTTGCCTAGTGCATAATCCTTGTGTTTGATACAGTAAATACTTTTGAGTGAGTTAGTGAGTAAATGAGCAAATATTGTAGTCAACAAGTGAGTGCCAGAGATGACTAGAAAGGAAATAGGTTATTCGTGGCTGGAGTTGTGGCAATGGACTTTGTGAAGGGGCTGACATTGTAGGTGAATCTTATGTATTGATGAGATTTAGATTAGCAGAAAAAAGAGAGGGATGCCTCTCCATCATAGGGAAAGATTGAGCATAAGCCGAGGTGATAGTCACCATGGTATGTGTGGGGAGGTTACGTGCTCTGGGACGTTATATTAAAGGGACAGAGAAAACAAGAGTGGTGCAGATGTGGGAGGCAGCAGTGGAGGACACATCTTACCAAATTCTAGTGGGCTCCGGGGACCAAAAAATATTTCAGTGGAAGTAATGAAATGTGACATAGCATAAATTTCTGCTAAACTGTTCCTTAGCGTACTTAGTTCTTATTTATGTTGCCCTAAAATTAATGAGACGTTAATGATTTTGTAGAATGCTAAAACAATAACACAAAAACAAATGGCACAGAAATCTGCTTTAGAAGGTATCCACCAACTCAAAAGCATTATCGTAAGACTTTAAAAGATCTTTTAATGGTTGTACTTTTTATTCATGCACTAATTCATTCCCTGACATTATTAAGCAAGTATTTAAAGATAAATCAATTAAAAATGGACCCATGAGGAAATATAATTAGTAAACACATAAGCCAATATAAAAACACAATGTCAAAGCACTAAGAAATATTCTGGGCATGTGTTTGTGTGTGTGCTTGTATGTATCTGCCTATGTGTATTGATTAACTTCTTTTTCTAGCTAAAACATAAACGTAAGAAAGATACACTATAGCTGACACTTTATTCTGAAGACGCATTGTAGAAGTATGAGATGGGATGGCAGGACAGAGAGATTCAACTAATATCTTCTAGTCAACAGATTCGGTGCTAGAAGATTAAGCTAGTGTATGAAAATAATTTTTTTCTGATTTAAGAGCTGAGAGACTCATGGAGGTATCTGAATCTTCCAAGCAATGCGATGAGCTTGTTCAGCATTTGTGTCTCATGGCTGTTGGCCAGAGTTTTTGTTGTACATTTTGAATTTCAGAATTACTTACAGAGGCACAGAAAAATGACAGACCATTGTAACAAAATAATTCTGGAAGATCAGCTGTTGAATTAAAAAGTCAAGTTTCAGAAAGGGAAATAGTTATCCCCGGGCACACCAAAAAAGTCCCCCTTCTATGTCACAACCAAGTAGTTATGTGAAATTATACAGTAGGGGAAAATTCTGGAAAGTCCCTTGTGGAGATTTATGTTATTAATGAAATAAAATCATTTTTAGAGATATAAAGTTGGTTCAAAAACCATCTTCTGGAAACCTATGTGCATGTGTGTATCTATGTATCTATCTATGTAGGGTAGGGGTCATTTCCACATCTGGTTGACTCTGTGAGACCTGCAACCTGTGTGTGTTACTTTTATGAGGGGTTTGCCAACATTTTGCAAGGGGTCACATAGTATTTTAGGCTGTCTCTGCTGCAGATACTCTACTTTGCCATTCTACTGCAGATACTCTACTTTGCCATTCTACTGTAAAAACAGCCATAGAAAATACGAAAACAAATGAGCATGGCTGTGTTAAAATGAAACTTCGCTTAAAAAACAAAAAACAGGTGGCAGGCCCGATTTGACCCATGAGCCGTAGTTTGCCAAACTCTGCTTTAGATAACTTTTATAATCTTCACAGCCAGAAAGTTTCCTGTGTCCCACATTTAAAATATCTCTATGAGTAAGAATTGATAGGTCATGAATTTATGAGTAATTTTCATGTGTATTTTTATAATGTTTAATTCATTTTGTATATGAGTGTAACACCCACCCACCCACACACACACACACACACACACAGAAAGACAGATACTTAGAGTTTCTGACTGGATAGAAGAGAATACACTGGATATTCTTTCCTTCCATCGCTGTTATTCTCTGATTTCAGTGTTCCGTAACCAGTGGGAGCCTGATCATATATGAGAATTGACTGACCAATTGATGGGGCAGATATATGTTCATTCATTAGACTGAGCATATAAACGAATCAAGTATGAAACAGGAGTGTGAATGAATACAGTGGAACTGAAGCAGAAGAGGGGATCAGGATGGGAGAAGGCATTGGAGTGAGACAGAATACGGGAAACTGGAAGAAACTTCACTGGGGGGGATCTGCTTGCATCTGATATTCAACTTGGGAAAAACCATGTCTTAAAGTTGAGGTCAAAAGCAGTGGTTCTCAAATTGTAGTATACATCAAATTCCTGGACCCCAGCCCCAGAAACTTTGATTAAGTCTGTAGCACAGCTCCAAAAAGCTTTTTACCATAAATTCCTGATATTTTTTTATTCATTTATTTTATTTTATTTTATTTTATTTTATTTTATTTTATTTTATTTTATTTTATTTTTATTGTCTGCAGCCCATAGTTTCAATAAAGTTACTCCAGACTTTCTCCCTCCTCAGCTTCCTTCCCTAATTATATGAGAGCCAGATCACCTGATCTCTTCTCATTCCACTCCCTTCCTTCTCCTTTTTGCTTTCCCCCTTCCAAGCTAATCTGATTATCACCTAATTAATTTCTGTTAACCCAACCTTTCTCAGAAATTAAAGGAATTAATCTTTGCTGCTCAGTAACAGGATGATATCTTTTTAAACATGCTTGCAGGGCGCCTGGGTGGCTCAGTTGGTTAAGCATCCAACTCTTGATCTCAGCTCAGGTCTTGATCTCAGGGTAATGAGTTCAAGCCCTGCATTGGGCTCCATGCTGGGCGTAGAGCTTCCATAAAAAAGAAATAAAAATAAAAATAAAAAAAATAATAATGCTTGCACCAAAATAAACAGATGAAAACCATGACTCTTTTCTAGGCATATATTCCTTGGCCCTATAAAGCAGTGTGAGAATCCTGTCTCTCACTGCTTTATATATAAAGTTCTTAATGACCAAACAAGAAGAGAAGGCCAGAATGTTGGGCAAAAGAGGGAGAGGGCCAGAGATGAGGCTGAGGAAGTAGGCAGGGTCGTTTGAGGAGGGTGTGTAGGTCTTGCTAGGGGTTTTGGCAATGAGAAGCCATCACCACCACCTTAGCCCAAACACTACTTCATCTCTGGAAATGGCATGAGGAGAGTGAGAATGTGTGAATCTTGGATAACTCCCAGGTACAGAGTTGGTGGGTGGATAGATGATAGTGAATTTCCCAAGATTGGAAATAGAAAAGGCTTGCAGGTGGAATGGGAAGAGAAGAAGCTTGGTTCTAGAACTTTGGTATCCGAGAACGTAAGGGACATTAGGTTGGAGATGTACAACATGCAGTTGATTAAGTGTACTTGATTCTCAGAAAAGAGAGCCAGGCTTGGGATATCGATGTACAGAGATGTTAGTATAGATGCTGTTGGAAATGGTGGGTGTAGTTGAGATTTTCCAGGAATAGCTACTGGAATGAGAGGGATAAATGAGATCAAGAATGGAACCCTGGGTAATATCACCCTTTAAAAGAAAGGAGAAGGAAATGTTGAAAAAGAAAAACAAAGCTGGGAGCATCACGTTGCCTGATTTCAAGCTGTATTACAAGCTGTGATCACCAAGACAGCATGGTACTGGCACAAAAACAGACACATAGACCAATGGAACAGAAAAGAGAGCCCAGATATGGACCCTCAACTCTGTGGTCAACTAATCTTTGACAAAGCAGGAAAAAATATCCAATGGAAAAAGGACATTATCTTCAATAAATGGTGCTGGGAAAATTGGACAGCTATATACAGAAGAATGAAACTCAACCATTCGCTTACACCATACACAAAGATAAACTCTAAATGGATGAAAGACCTCAATGTGAGACAAGAATCCATCAAAATCCTAGAGGAGAACATAAGCAGTAACCTCTTTGACATCGGCCAACTTCTTTCAAGACATATCTCCCAAGGCAAGGGAAACAAAAGTGAAAATGAACTTTTGGGACTTCATCAAGATAAAAAGCTTCTGTACAGCAAAGGAAACAGTCAACAAAACTAAGAGCCAACCTACAGAACGGGAGAAGATATTTGCAAATGACACTACAGATAAAGGGCTTGTATCCAAGATCTATAAAGAATTTCTCAATCTCAACACCCAAAAAACAAATAATCAAGTCAGAAAATGGGCAGAAGACATGAACAGACACTTCTCCAAAGAAGACATAGGAATGGCTAACAGACATGAAAAAATGTTCATCATCATTAGCCATCAGGGAAATTCAAATCAAAATCACATTGAGATACCACCTTACACCAGTTAGGACGGCAAAAATTGACAAGGCAAGAAACAGCAAATGTTGGAGAGGATGTGGAGAAAGGGGAACCCTCTTACATTGTTGGTGGGAATGCAAGTTGGTATAGGCACTTTGGAAAACAGTATGGAGGTTCCTCAAAAAGTTAAAAATAGAGCTACCCTATGACCCGGCAATTGCATTACTGGGTATTTAGCCCAAAGATACAGATGTAGTGAAAAAAAGGGGCACCTGCACCCCAATGTTCATAGCAGCAATATCCACAATAGCCAAACTGTGGAAGGAGCTGAGATGTCGTTCAACAGATGAATGGATAAAGAAAATGTGGTCCATATACACAATGGAATATTACTCAGCCATTAGAAAGGATGAATACCCACCATTTGCTTCGACATGAATGGAACTGTAGGAGATTATGCTAAGTAAAATAAATCAAGCAGAGAATGACAATTATCATATGGTTTCTTATATGTGGAACATAAAGAATAGCATGGAGGACATCAGGAGAAGGAAGGGAAAGCTGAAGGGGGGAATCAGAGGGGGAGACGAACCATGAGAGACTATGGACTAGGGAAACAAACTGAGGACGTCAGAGGGGAGGGAGGTGGGAGGAGGGGTGAGCCTGGTGATGGGTAGTAAGGAGGGCATGGATTGCATGGAGCACTGGGTGTTACACGCAAATAACGAGTCATGGAACACTGCGTCAAAAATTAATGATGTACTGTATGGTGACTAACAAAACATAATAAAATTTTTAAAAAAGGTGAAGGAGAAATCTACAGAAATGGGTTGAAATTAGGTGGCCTGAGAATGGGACATGAACACAAGTAACACATAGATTCACAAAGGGGACTGGGACCCGTGGCCCCAAAGAACTCAACACGCAAGATGCTGCCATAATTCTGAGTCCAGGATTCAGCACTCAGCAGGTCACCAAGAGCCTTACCAAGAGCGAGGGGGGGCCCCACATGGGCATCGGCAAATGGACTAGGCTGTGGGATTACTACCTGAAAAGTACGTGCGCTCCAAAACGTACATCAGAGTCAGAGAAGCAGTGATTCAAAGCAGCTCAGTCAAAATGTCCCTATCTTATGCACAAATGGGAGTGAAATATTAGTTCCAAAACTCAGGAGGGAGGGCAAGTGAGAGAAACACTGGCGCCAACACAACTCACGTCCTCTCACTGTCAAAATGAGCAGCTTTACTGATACTCTCAACACACTGCAGTCGCCCTCCAGAAGAGGTGGGGTGTGTGTGTGTGTTTTGTTTAAAATGTCCTCCAAGATTTCCTGCGGTTCCTCATATTTATGCTTGCTCTCCTCCTAGTTCAGTGCCCTTGCCTAAAAGCAGGAGCAGTAAAGGGCTAACGGGAAATCCACACAGGTGCCAGTTTGCAAAAGCAGATCTTGATCTGTCAGCCAGGGCTTTGTTTTAGCTTGTACCGCTCTGTTTGGTGCTTTATGGTTATCTGGGAAGGCATGCTCTGGGATCACAGCGATGGTGCTAATTAAATGTCAGTGGGTCTGGGAGCTGCAGCGAGGCCTTCACGCTGATTGCTGAGACAGAGGCAGGAAGGAGAGGCGCATCAGCCTTCCCGAAGCTCATTAGGGTAGGCTAGGGCTCGCCTTCAGACCGCGTCGGCGTTCAGACTCTTAAGTGGATGCTGCAAGAGGACCCACAAATGAGCTCCAAAAGGAATAAATAGCATGTGTCTGTATGGTTTTAACAGAAAACACATTCTTCGGGCAAGTTTTCCTTGAAATTGTTCCCCTCCGTCACCCCTTATTTTATGCCCTGTATCACTGATTCTAGAAGTGCCTCATATTTAACTTGTTTTTAAAGTTGATCACTCCCACATGTTCAAAACTGACACAAAACTAAGCGAGAAGTTTTCCAAAGCAATAAATTGAACGCACATCTCAAGAAAAGATCAGTGCTTTGGGAGTCGGTGGTGACGGGCAGCCAGGCCGTCCCTTGCTTCCCCCGAAGGCCCTGACATTCTCCTTTCTCACAGGCTGCAGTTGGAGCCCAGGCTGGCTCAGGGAAACGCAGTCTAGAAGTCCTCGTCTGCCTCCCCCGCAGGGTTACTCCGAGCTCCCTTTCTTGTGAGTGGCGTGCTTCTTTACCCAGTTATCAAGCTAGAAAGCTGGCATTCGTCGTGACCCTCCCACTCTCACCATCCACACAGAATGTCCCATCCGTTCTACCTTCTGGATGTCTCTCAGAGCTGCCCTACTCTTCCTGCCTTTCCTCCTCTTGCCATTCTCCTGTCCTGCCTGGACAACAGCAGTGGCCTCTTGTTTCTCTGCCTCGGGTCAGATTCCTTTCAGTCCACTTTCCACAGTGAAGTTAAAGGGATTATTTTCAAAGGTGTCTGTCTCCTCATTCGGCATTTCCCTGGCTTCCTATAGAACAGCGTAGGCACTCACTGGCATGACTCGGGAGACCTTTTCACATCATGTTCCTGATTCCTCTTACTTTTTTCTATTTTTTGAGCTCATATTTAGCATAACTTACTTTGTATCGGGTGAGGTGTCTCATCCAATCCGCTCTGAGGTAAATGTTAAAGGACACTGTTATTAACCTCATTTTGCAGAAGTGAAGCTTAGTGAAGTTATGTTACTTTGCCTGTGTTGGTTTATTAATACGTAGGATGGAAAGGATTTGAACCTGGGTCTGTCAGAGCCCGTGATGCTAACTGTGCAATCCTCCTCTCTAACCATCTCTGTCATCATCTGTGCTCTTGCACCGTATGTCCCAGAATCTGCCCACAGTCCTCACTACCCCCGGTCCCAAACTACCATCTCTCACTGGGATTGTTGCACTAGGTGTCCATTCTCCCTGCCTCCATTCACCTGTGCCTTCCCTTGTGTCTTCTCTAAGGGAAGTGGCTTAGAGAAGTGGCTCCTCTAAACCCTTAAAAACATAATCGAGATCATGTCATCTGTCTGCTTAAAACTTTCCGATATTCCCAGTTTCTGAGCAAAAGTCAAATCTTGGCATTGGCCTCAAAAGCCTTGCAGTATGACCTGGCCCTTCTGTCCCCTTCACCCATCTCTCTGGCTGCCTCCCTCCTGACCTCCTCAAGCCACGCTGGTCTCGTGGCCGTGCTCCGAAATCAAGAAATATTGCTGTACATCATTGAATTTACTATTGCATCTCCCTTTTAATTTTCTGCTAAACCAGCCGGACCATTTGATTTAACGCGGCAGCCTCTATTGCCTGAGGGCTCATTACTCCCAAGCAACCGCTTTATTTTCTTCTTTCTGTTTGTGTCTCCTCCACTACCAGAAAGTCAATCCATACAGGCGGAAGATTTGTCTGTCTCGGTCAGTAGTATAACCCCAGTTCCTGGAGAGTTACTAGGCACACATCAGGGGTTCATGAACTGTTTCAGAGCGAGCATACAAGGCATGCCCTAACTGTTGTATTTAGTTCATGATTGCTTAGGTTATAAGGAAAATCGTTTTGTTGTTTTGGATTGGGGTAAGTGAGTCTTCGTGTCATGCAAAAATTACATATAGCCTGCGTTACGGATCTAACAATTTTGTGTTCCATTTATAGATAACTCACGACATCATCATATAATACCAAAGAAACTTACCATACAGGCAGTACCTGTCTATAGTATCTATACATTTGTATTCCATACCTGTGCCCTTAAATGTCTTCTCTACCAGTTAGCTGTATAATTTTCTGAGACAGAAGAACGAGATTTCCTAAATGAGTTTGTCTCTGAATTTTATTTCCCCCCTTCCTTTCTCTTCTTTTCATGCCCTCCTTTGTCTTTTCATTTGCAACCTGGGTAATTTAACTTCTGAATGACTAGATAACATTTAAAAGGGTGTTGGATGTCACAGAATGAACGAGTAACAAAATACATCTGTTCGGAATTCTTTGTCTCTTTTCACTTTGATTCAACTGATCTGAATCCTTACTTAGAGTTGAAATTCACCTTGCCACCTCATTTCCTCCTTTATTAGGTTTGCCTTTGAAATGCAGAAGTTCACTTGAGCAGTAATTCTCTCACTTTTGAGAACCACTCTAGCCAACAAAAGCTGACCTTTTTTAAAGCAGCTGTTGATTAGACGGTTAAACGTAGAGGCAGTGCTCGCATGATATTTCTCAGTCTGATGTAACTTGGAAATAGAAAGCCCTAACAACCTGAGGTGGAAATGCTTTCAAGCAATTGAGCTTAAAGTTCCTGAAAATTGTCTCGGAGCGCTTCTTCTCCGTTCCCCACATTCCACCCCCGATTTTGCAGCTGGCTAATTTGCGCACTTCCATTTGGATTCCTGAGCACACTGGCAGTGTGAGAACTGTTGTGGAACTCATCATTATAATTCCAAGCCTTCAATTAACCCACTTGAAAGTGGGTCTGTCACGTCTATGAGCAATGGAAAAGAAATTGACTCATTCTTAGAATCGGTGTATCGTAGAGGAGAGTAGACGAGTACACTGTGCTCCTCACTTAACCTGGTTGGTTGGGGAGCATAAGAGGCATTAAGAACGCAGATCCTCCAGTCATTCTCTTTGATATAGTGGTGTAGGTATTGCTGTTATTTCACAGCTAGGTAAATTAGACGTAAAAAGGTCAAGTGATTTGTACGTGTTCCTGTGAAAGGTCAGCGGCAGAACCAGAGATAATCCCTCAGGGTGAATAATAAGCCCACTCACTCCAACAGTCGCTTTGAGAGCAAGGGCTCTCTTAGGTTTTCCCAGTCAACCATAAGACCTATTTTAATATGGTCAAAGGCCTCAGAAAGATGATTCTTTTCACCTCTTGACGCTTGCCTTGGAAAAAAAGAAACACAAGGAAAAGTGAAAGAATTAGAATGCTTTTGAACAAATAAGTGATGGTATAATTCTTTTTTTTAAGATTTTATTTACTTATTATTTAAATTCAGTGAGCCAAGGTATAGTACATCTTTAGTTTTTCATATAATGTATAGTGATTCATTAGTTCAGTATATCACCCGGTGCTCATCATGTCACATGCCCTCTTTAATGCCCATCACCCAGTTATCCCATCCCCCACCCACCTCCCTTTCTGCAACCCTCAGTTTGTTTCCCCAGAGTCAAGAGTCTGTCATGGTTTATCTCTCGCTCTGATTTCTTCCCATTCAGTTCCCCCCACCACCCCTATTATCCTCTCCACTATTCCTTATTTATTTATTTGAGAGGACAGAGAGAGAGAGAGAAAACATGAGGTGGGGGGTAGAGGGAGAGAGACAAGCAGATTTCCTGCTGAGCGGGGAGCCTGTCACAGGACCCCGAGATCATGACCTGAGCCAAAGGCAGATGCTTAATCGACTGAACCACCCAGGAACCCTGTGGTGGTATAATTCTTATTTTCTTTATGTTGTAAATAAATAACTAGTTACTTTATTCCAGAAATAGGAATTAAAACATCTTGAACATTTACAAACTGTACTTCAACATTTCCTAAAAATCAATCTCTTCTGGAAAATTAAACACATATACAGTTATAACTGATCATACGGAAACATTGCATGCCGACCATCCATTCAATAAATATTTATTAAGGACCTCTTTGGTACTGGACACTATTCTGGAGGTATGGGATACAACAATGAATGAAACAAAATTCCTGTCCTCCTGAAACTTATATTGTAGGCAATGGAGACACACTAAAATCAAATAAATAATACTGCACACTCATGTATCATTATCTGAATTGCCATGGAGAAGGATCCTTGTGTTCTGCTGGTATTACCCAGATCATGTTTGAAAAATCACTAGGGGGCTTCTGGGCTGTCCATCGTGGTCCAGTGACAATGGCCTGAGAGACGCTGCTGACCTGGGCACCTTCAGTCCTGGCTCAGCGAGGAGTGTCAGGGAGTCACCCACCTTTGGGGAAGAAAGGGCTAGGTGGTGACCGCCATCAAGCGGCACTGGGCCTGGGGTGAGGGCAGGTGCCATTGGAACTGCCCGGCTGTCCTGGAAACTGAGGGCCCACCCACTAACCACCTTTACTTGACTTTGGTGTTGAACCCTGATTATAATATCTGTATGGCACCTTTCCTAATCTAGCTCTGAGCCCTGGGGAAGCAGGAAAGCATGGCTGGCCTCTTGCACTGCTTTGTCTCCAAAATAAACTACTAAAAAAAAAAAAAAAAAAAATTTAAAGAAAAAAAGGAGAAAAATCACTAGGGAGGGAACATGGATGGGAAATATCCAACACATTTATTTGTAGGTGCTTGACGGAGCGACTAAAGTAATATTATCCTCTCATCTCTGGATCTGAAGAAATACATTACTTCCTTTATAGGAATAGCGAGACCTAGAAATTTCAAAGACTTATCTTTATGAACATCAAAAAGAAATAGGGTCTGAAGAAATGTCTGTCTTTCATCAATTCTATAGAACAAAAGCAAAAGCTCCAAGTGTACATCATTTGGGGTTTTCCTAGAGATTAGTTGGTTGCTACTTTCTTTTTCTATTAATGTTTATTTGTATTTTGGATAACCACACAAAACATGGAGAATTAGTTTCTTTTCTTGCTTCTCACTCAGAAATATTTTATCTGTTTTGAATAGGACACTGCAACAATGATTAATATAGAATATATTTGTGATATACTGATTTCAGATAAGATGACCTACTTACTATTTATTATCATGTAGTTTTAGTCATTCAGGAAATGTATATTTATCAGAGGCAATTGCGCATTAAATTATATGATTAAATTTTGCATGAAAAATATTAAGTGACAGGTATTTTCCCTTAAAATGATAAATACTTTATAAAGTCCTAATATACATAGCTTTTGAACTATTGAAGCCAAAGAAATTATGACCTATTTTAGTTAAGCAAAATTGAACTCAAGAGTAAATTTGACTTAAGGGCGCCTGGGTGGTTCAGTTACTTAAGCACCTGACTCTTGATTTTGGCTCAGGTCATGATCTCAGGGTTGTGAGATTGAGCCCCATGTCAGCCTCCGCAGTGGGTGTGGACCCTGCTTAAGATTCTCTCTCTCCTCCTCTCTCTACCCCTCCCCTGACTTAAATAATTGTAGGGAAAAAGCTCGTTTTAGAAGGTAATTTTGTTCATCTACACTTTTCATGAAAATAAGCATACAAACTAATTTTATAAACTAATGTGTAATATATATTTTGATATATAATTATATAAACCTCCTTATAAGCTGATTTTTTACTTGAATTGTATTTTAGTACAGAAATATTTTTAAAAGTGCAAAGTGAGTTTAGAAATTAAAGCTATGACCAACTAAAACTATAAATGACCAATATTTATTAATTTATTTATATTTCAAGATTTTGTTTAAATTCCAGTTAGTTAACATACAGTGTAATGTTGGTTTCAGGAGTAGAATTCAGTGATTCATCACTTACATACAACACCCAGTGCTCATTACAAGTGCCCTCCTTAATGCCCATCACCCATCTAGCCCATCCCCCACCCATCTTCCCTCTGATAACGCTCAGTTTGTTCTCTATAATTAATAGTCTGTTTCTTGGTTTGCCTCTCTTTTTCTTTCCTCCTATGTTCATCTGTTTTTTTCCCCTAAATTCCACAAATGCGTGAAATCATATGGTAGATAAATGACCAATGTTTAAAAACTAAGTGGAATACTTTTTATATGTCTGATCCCAATTACAATAAAAAAATTATTCAAGACATTATTTACTGTTATTAAGAGTATCTAATAATGCTTACATTTTTCTTGTAGGGAAGGAAAAAACTCCTTTAAAAACAGTTGTTTCTTTAGTTTTAGATTTTAAAAACAGTGGATTTCTGTCCGGAATCTAAGTTGGTCCTGGTGGTAATATTTTCTTTCTATTAGGACAATGGTTCTCAAATGTTGGTGGGATTGAAATCACCTGGAGGGCTTGCTAACAGGGTTGCTGGGCTCCACCCAGGGAGTTTCTGATTCTGAAGGACCATGAGGTAGGGCCCACAAATTTGCATTTCTGATGAGTTCCCAGGTGATGCTGATGTATTTGGCCCAGGAACCACATTTTGAGAACTGTTGTGTTCGATGAATTTTAGCAATCATTAGGAAAGCTAGATTCTTCATCACAACATTTTGAATGCTTTATGTCAAAGCCATAGTGCAAATATAACTTACTACCCTTAAGTCATTTCAAAATGCATTGTTTCTCATGGGCCATTTATGTTGTTTTTTTTCTTTCCTACTTTGCCCTGCTTCGAAGGTTGATCTAGCAAACATATTTTCAAACGTTTTATAATAAGACTAAAGGTCTTTTATTGTTTTTACTGTAATTTTAGACACACCCTAATGAATAGGAGTCTAGATCATCTGAAAATTGAGGGGTTTGTTTTGTTTTGTTTTGTTTTGGTGAATTTCTTGTTATTTTGCACATCTTTATCTTAGTTTGGCCACAGTGGAAATAATAAACTGATCTCTAAGAACTATAAAAAGTTTATTTTAGATCTTGGATGAGTAAAACCTATTTATATATATATATATATATATATAAATATATAGATTGATTTGAGAGAGAGTGTGCACGGGAGAGAGAGCCTGCGTGGGGAGGGGAGGGGCAGAGGGAGAGGGAGAAGCAGACTCTCTACTGATTCAGAGGCAGGGCTCCATCCCAGGACCCTGCGCTCATGACCTGAGCCAAAGGCAGACGCTAAGTTGGCTGAGCCACCCAGGTGCCCCCTCAAACCTATATATTTTTTCTAAACTCCTTTGATGAAGAGGCTCTAGTGTAGGGTAATGCTGGCATTCTAGGCTCCATTCTTCAGTCCCATGGAAGGAGGGACGGGACCAGTTCCTTTCTTCTCTATGGTTGTGTATATGTGGTGGGGATGAGGAAACAGTCCTGAGATGTCCATTTTCCTTTGGGTCTGTGGCCTTTCGTCTGGCGGTCCACACATCCTCCACAGCCACCTCACAAGGCTTTCCAGGATTTATGTCCTTTCTTTCCTTGGTTTACTGGACCGCCTTCCTCAGAATGACACCCCCTCTGTTCTCTTTCCTGCCCGTTGCCATGCTTTCCTCTTGGCCATACTTCCTTTGAGGCGTTCTCTTTGAATTCTCAAGAGACTATTTGGCAAGTCCAGAAAAATAAACATTATGTCTTTCTCTTTCCATTCCAGTTACAATCCAAATTCTGTAAGACAATATAGACAACTGTGTTTGACTAGGGAACGAGGAAGTCTGGGAAGGAGAAAAAAGAACAAGAATTAACTTTAAGAAAGACAAACTTTCCGGCTAATCCATTTCCTGACATTCTTTGGTGGAGAATCCCTACTTTCATCTGCTTCCCATAGTCTTATCTATAATACTATACGGATATTGTATATGTAATATCAAACCCATATCTGTAGTACTCTTCCACATTTCCTCCCCTTACTTACCCCTCACGCCCAACTCTCTAATGTTCCCACCCCTCTTTGGGAAATGCCACCACATCTGCTTCTTTCACTATTTAACCTCAGATATAAGTTAGATATGAATGGGGGTTTCCTGCAGCCCTAGATTCTATGGCCTGAAGTGGAGAGGATGTTCTCCTCTCTACTGAGCAAGCCAGAAGCTGATAGCCTTGTCAGGTATCTAAGTGCAAATACTCCTGCCACAGTGACTGTTTTCTTGCTGAAACCACACAGTTCAGTCTCACGGGAGAAAGTCTTTTCTTCTTCATAGCATGACTTTGGCCCTACTCCTAAAAGAATGATAATTCTAGCATCAATATTCTGGAGGATCAGTTATTTCTTCTTTGGGCTGTTTTCTTTATAAGGGACTCTATAGTACTGAGTAGCTCTGGACAGTTGGCACCATTCCCAAATAGATCCTCTTTATCCCTCCGTTCTTTTTTTCTAAGAGAAGGGAAAAGAATGGGTAAGAATATCTTAGTTTATCATGCCACAATTAATGGAAAACTTCCTTTACAGCTTGCATTTGTATTGGCTTCTTCTATAGACTGAATGTTTGTGTCCCCCACCCCGAATTCATATGTTGAATCCCCGCATCCAATATGATGGTGTTTGGAATTGGTGCCTTTGGGAGTTGGTTAGATCATGATGGTGGAGCCCTCATGAATGGGATTAATGCCTTTATATGAGAAACCTAAGAGAGCCCTTGCCCCTTCCGCCCATGAGGTGTTAATGAGAAGATACCTGTCTATGAGGAAGTGAGCTCTCCCCAGACACCAAATCTGCTAGTGCTTTTATCTTGCACTTCCCAGCCTCTAGAAGTGTGTGAAATAAATTTGTGATATATATAAATAAAGTGTGATGTATAAGCCACCCGGGCTATGGTATTTTTGTTTATAGCAGCCCAAACAGACCAATACAGCATCCCAGCGCTACTGTAACAAATTACCATGATTTTAATCATCTAAAACAGCAGATACTTATTTGCCAACAGTTGTGAGAGCCTTTCCCTTAAGATTGAGAACACAAAGATGCCCACTCTCACCACTGTTGTTCAACATAGTACTAGAAGTCCTAGCAACAGCAATCAGCAAACAAAAAGGAATAAAAGGTATTTGAATTGGCAAAGAAGTCAAACTCTCTCTTCACAGATGACATGATACTTTATGTGAAAAACCCAAAAGACTCCACCCTCAAATTACTAGAACTCATACAGCAATTGAGTAATGTGGCAGGATACAAAATCAATGCACAGAAATCAGTTGCTTTCCTATACACTAGCGGTGTAACTGTAGAAAGAGAAATTAGGGAATCGATTCCATTTACAATAGCACCAACAACCTTAAGATACTTTGGAATAAATCTAACCAAAGAGAGTTACTTTGGAATAAGCCTAACCAAAAAAAATATAGTTTCTATACCCTAGAAACTACAGAACACTTATGAAGGAAATTTAAGAAGACACAAAAAGATGGGAAAACATTCCATGCTCATGGATCAGAAGAATAAACATTGTTAAAATGTCTATGCTGCCCAGAGCAATCTATACTTTCAACGCCATCCTGATCAAAACACCAATAGCATTTTTTAAAGTGCTGGAACAAACAATCCTAAAATTTGTATGGAACCAGAAAAGACCTTGAATTGCCAAGGAAATGTTGAAAAAGAAAAACAAAGCTGGGGGCATCAATATGACCTTATCTTAACTGAATACATCTACAAAGACCCTATATTCAAGTAAGATCACACTGATAAGTATTGAGGGTTAGGACTTTAACACATCTTTTTGGTGGACACAGTTCAACCCTCAGCAGTACTCTCCATTCAAACTCCTACTTGGACATATAGTATGATTGCAAATTCTAGGCTTCTGTCTCGCTAGCCATCCTCTATGACTTTCTTCACGTAGGTCCTTCTCTCCCCTCAGAATGGCTTCCTCATGCCATCCTCACCTCCCCCTCGTACCTTTGGACATTTTATCCATTCTTTAAAACCTTTATCAGATGCATTTCTTACATGATTCTTACCCTAGTGCTACCACCCAAATGGGATCCCTTGCATTTCTGTCCCTATTTTTCCTCATATTAATTACATGTCAGTAATTGTTCTCATTCCACCAACTAGAAAGTAGATTGCTTAAAGAAAGAGAATAAGCCTTACTTATCTCTATAACCACAGTAGTTTTTTTGTTTTGTTTTGTTTTGCACAGAATAGAATCACAAAATAGAGAAAAATCGATGTTTTGAAAATAAAGGGTTTGTGTATTTTAAGCATGTTAGGAAAGGGAAAACCTTAGTTTACACTCTCTTCTGATTTCTGTCTGCTCCAAATATAAAGAGTGTTTGGTGTAAAAGCATTGTACAATTATTAATGTAAATGTATGAGCCAATTATTCTGACTGCATGCTCCAGCTCACTTTTTGATCTTTGGAAAGGCAGTTGCTGTATCAGTTTTACCAATTAATAAAAGTGGAACTCAACATGAAAAAAATCACATACGAGAAGTGACAAAGAATAATTATTGTTGAATATCATTCAAGTGCAATTGCTTGATTTTTTTTTTACTCCATCCTTATTTGCACCCAAACTGAAATGAACATCAGAATCCTAATGATAAGAAGATAAATGTGACTATTTTAATAAGGGATGCTGCTAAAAATGAAAAGCCTAAATCTGTCATCTTTATTCCCTAATCTTGGATTTAAAAAGCTGCACGGCGTTACTTAAAGACTCTGCTGTAGGTTTTATGTGTTTGTGTGTGTGGTTTGTACTTATGAGTATATATGTGTTTTACGTGTATGCACAAATTTTCATTCCTGTTTAAAGTTGCATATGTATTTAAATTACAAATATGTCATGATTAGTAATGAAGTGCATGAGTTTCCTTTTTTCTTTTCAACACATAGGGAAAGAATTCCTATCCATTCATGGGAGTCTTTCCCTATAGGAAATATGTCTTTATTCTTTTATAAGGCTAACTATCCACCAATGCTTTGATTCCTTTCTCACTAATATATATGCATATATATATCTGCCCACGTATTACATTGCATTTTTAAAAACTTTAATATTGTGGAAGATGATAAATTATCTCAGGCTAGTTTTTCTCTTTGTAACAATGAGCTACTAAGAGTTTTTTATTGGTCAATTCTTTCATCACTACTTACTAAGTAGGTACGGCAGATGTAGGCATCATCTCCACACCATGTATAAAACAATTGCTGCAATTTTGCCTAATAAAGATTGTCATGGATTACAAGTGTTTCTAGGACCCAGAGATTTCCTACCTATGACATTATTCCTTTTTAGTATTCAGCAATGATGCCCATGTTCAGATTCTCATTATTAGCAACACTGATTGATGGCTGGTTTTCCAGACCATGTTGTGTAGTGTCATCAGCTAATTTCAAGCAGTGTTGTGAGGGTCTCTGCGAGCTAAAGTTGGATATCATCATAAGATGACTGTCCTTGTATGTCTTCATTAACTTTTTTTAAGTTTTTAATTAAGATTTAAATTAGAGTTCTCATTGTGATGGATCTCCACAGATGTGCTATACTTGTCTAGAAACTTACCAAGGTTTTTCACATTTGGTTTCCAAAACACATAATATTAAATGATGCTATTGCTTCTTTGGATTCTGGGGTTGTTTTTCTTTATTTATGTCATATAAAAGGGACCAGGAGAGAAAAATGGCTGAAGTAAAGAGCCCATCACTAAGAAAAAACTGATGCTTTTGATTGGCAACCTGGCCATTCTAGATAACATTTTTTTAAAGGATTGCATATATAGGGCACTAAATCTTTTTTAAACAACTACTGGGCAGGTGTTAACTGGTTTCTGAGAATTTGTACTGTGCCTCTAGTAAACTATAAATTTGGACCCAAGAGCTCTATATTTATACCAGTCATTTCCACATGTTTTAGAATCATTGAGATCTTCTTTACTTCTTTTGGATTTTGTCTATATAATAGGGGTGGTATCTTTGCTTCACAGGGTCCACATTTGCTGAGTACTCAGTTCCTTTTCCAAATAGCTTATGATAATAGCAGAAGGGATGTAAGTACCCAAATTAACTATGAAAGAAGAAAAAAAATTAAAATATTTTATTTCTGCAAACCCTGGGAATTATACCATCATGTGATTGATGTCTAATTGTATTTCTTTGGCCTTTTTCTTTTGTCAAGGAGGAAAAAGAGAGATAACTCACTGCAATTTAAGAGTTTTTGCCCACATAAACACATAGTGAATGCCATTCACTGACTTGTTTCTTTGGCAAATATTCATTGTGTTTATTTGGTGTACCAAGTTCTGTTTTTGGCTCTGAAAATATAGAGGTTAAGACCAGACCCTCTTCCTTAAAAATGTCGTAGTCCACTCAAGAGAGCCAATATCTACTAAGATACAGCATGAAAATTTTGCTATCTAGGTATGTACAGGGCACTATCTGAATACAGAACGAGGAAGAGCAAACTAGGCTACTGAGTCAGGAAAGGCTCTCAGTTACAGAGAATGTAGATGATATCCAGGGAGAAAAATGGTACAGTTATTTCTATTTCGTTTTTTCTATAGCTTTCAAATTTTCCAAGATATGTGGAGATGACATATATAATCATGAATAAGAATATTTTTTAAGGGTTTGAACATGTGAAAGGAGGCTGAGGCATCTTATTTTTTGAAAATGCCTTTTAGAGTCCCACTTATCTGCAAGAAAACAAGACAAATATAGAATCATCTCATTAACACTGCAGGAAAGAGAAGTCCTGGTATGTTTCTGTGAAGTAGGATATACTAAACGAACATGTTATAATTCCCATCTTTAAAAAACCCTCCCTTTTACGTTATCCATTTCTCTAGCTACCACCCTATTCCTTAGCTCCCCCTTTTCAAGAGTTGCCTATATTCATTGTTTATATTTCTTCTCCCACTATTATTTAAACTCACTACAGTAGGCTTTGGTATCCACCACTCCCTGAACTGTTGCTGTCAAGGTTACTAGTGACTTGTAAGTTGCTCAACCCAATGACCACTTCCTGGGCCTCATTTGATTCAGCTGTCTGTGACTTTTGACAGATGGTCACTCCCTCCATCCTGAAGTTCTGTCTTCATTTGGCTGCCAGGACAACAGGTGTCACTGGTTTTGTTCTGACCTCCCTCACCCAAATTTCTCCATCTTCTTCATGATGATGCCTCTCTCCTTTCTAACTTTTATTGGTGTTCTTTGGATCTCTTTTCTCTGACTCAGCTCACTTTTAGGTCATCCCATTAAGGCTCATGATTTTAAATATCAGGCATATACTCACAACCCCTAAATATATAGCTCCAGTCCTGACCTATGCTCAGAGCCCCTGAAAAGCATATCCATCTAGCAGCCTGCTCCTCGCCTCCTTTTGCATGATATATCAAGTCTCACGTGTCCAAGACCAAAGTCTTGATTTTCTTTCCCTAAATATGCTCTTTCTGCATTTTTCCTTAGCAAGTGGCATTTCTAAACTTTTGGTTGCTCAGGTTAATACTTTTGGAGTCAATCCTAACTCCTCTTTTTCTCATGCCCCAGATGCAAACTGTAAACAAATCATGCCAATTTTACCTTCAGCAAACTTCTTAAAACATATGCTAATGTGCCCAAATGATTACAATAATTGTATCCTTTGAAACACATTTAGATTTTTAGAAGCACCTACAAGTTGCAACAAATTTCATGACTACAGTTTGTAATAAAAATCTGTACAATTCACATTTAGTCAAGAATGAAATGTAAATGGTGTTTTTGAGTGAATGCCCCTGAAAGCCAATTCTAAAATAATAGTTTCAAAAATGATTTGCTCTAGAGCAGCATCAACGGAATGGATATTTAATTTACCATATTATCACTTACAAGGATAATGTTTATTAGGCTTTATAGGTTCTGGATTATTGTTTAACATTTACCTCTATTCTTTATGATCACAATTTGAATTATCATCTCAAGAATAGTACAAAGACATTTATTGCTCTGTAATGTTGATAAAAATACTGACTCTGGAAGCATTCTGCTTGAGTTCAATACTGACTCTATCATTTTCTAGGTACATTGTCATGGTCAAGTCCCTTAAATGCTTGGTGCTTCACTTTCCTCAGTTGTTAAACAAGGATAATGCCAGTGCTTACCTAACAGGATTTCCTTGAAGGATTGAATGAGATCATGTACTTAAGTGTTTAAAATAGAGACTGGCACAGAGTAAGAGATAGGAACGGGGCCAGGAATAAAAGAATTATGTGGAGATTCTTTGATTTTGGTAGCCCTCAGGGAACTTGAGGCATAAATAGACTATCTGAAAGGTTAAAGACATTGCAGGGTTTCAGGAATTGTTCAAGATGGCCAGAAAAGTGACATGCGAAGGCAATATGTATTAGTTATCTGCAAAGTGAGAGAACTGGCTAACAAATGTCATAGACATTCAAATAAAAGAGAAAGATTACTTCTATCAATGGCAGTTGAAGATCATTTGTGGTGAAATTTTCACTCTTTAAATGCCCATTTTGAATTACAATAAAACTGAGATAAAGCACCCATTTTGACATATGAATATTCAGAAGCATAGGACTTCAGTACAAACTGCTAATGTAGGGCTTTGATTAGATGCCATAAGAGAAACTCTTCTGAAATGTAAATACCTACTTATTTATGTAGCTAGGAAGCTGTCATTTAGATTGGTACTGCTACCCTACTGAAGTATCACACTGCTGATCAAGTTTGATGTGCATGTAGCTTAAATTTATTATAGGGAGCATCAATTATATATCTCTGTGGGCGTTGCTTCTTCTTGGCACAATCATACATTTATCTAAGCTGTTAACTTAATCAACAAGTATTAATTGAGCACCTACTCTGAGTGAGACGTAGTCTTCTCATGCTAGGAACATATAGATTGATGTGGTAATAATAGCTGATCCCTGTGATTTCATTATTCATTCCTTTCAAATGGACATGCTTTCCTGAAGCATGATTATCAACATTAACCCCACAGCTGTGAAGCTATGGGTACAAGTGGACAAAGTTATTTCAAAGTTTGACCCCAGGAAAGGGAGAAAAAGAGACTTAAACGCTTTCCCTTCTCTTTCACTCTAGTTGGCTCGTCACAACAAACTCTTACAGCAAATGCTGAAACCAGGATCGGATCCAGATGACGGGGATGAAGCCTTAAAATATTACGCCAACCACACTGCACAGATCGAGGTAACCATCTCTTATTTCTTGAAAGGGATCAACTGTGAGAATACATGTTCCCTTTCTCTTTCAGACCATTTTCATAATTGTTTCCTAGAACAGTGAAGCAGAATTGAAAAACAGAAACCGTAAAAGCATACATCAAATATTAAGATGCAAGGAGTGATCTATAAGAAGTTGAGGTGCATATCTTTCAAAGTCATCTTTATTTTTTGGCCAGAATTCTATGTAAATTTTCTTTTGTAATTAACATTATTTTTGTTTTGTGTTGGTCATGGAAGCAATCATTACAGAGCAGTGATGTTTTGATGAAAAAATTATTATATTAGAAATTATCATGCAAGAAGACCATTCTCTGTAAAAACTATAAAACGCTGTTAAAAGAGAGATCTCTGTGTAAAACAGGGTTCAAAAGTGTGGAAGGCACTATAAAGTGTTCATAGCGATAGCATAAACCTGGAGTGCTTTAGCAGCTCCCATTTTCAGTATGCAGCAATTGACCTCCCTCCCTGCCCCATGAAATATTATTTAATAGCTGCTGGCCTTTCAAGACAGGTAGGTCAACATGGACTTATCATTATGTGTCATGAGACCCATCTGGCTGTCATTTACTAGCTCTGGTATCATCTTGACACTAGTTGGCAGAGCTAATCAGGCAGAAGTGAACAGAGTAGTTGACGCTTGTCACTTGTAATTTACATTCATACATTTATTCATTTTGACGAATATTTTTTAGTTTACAGCAGAATGCATGATGGGTATCACTGCTATTAACTCTCAGGGTATATAATCACTATACCTTGCTGTTTACTATTGCCAAACATTTGGAATAATGAACATGTCACAAAATTGGTCTCCTGCTCACATTTATAAACATTAAGGGTACTGCAGCTTTGGTGAGAGACTTGACCTAGGAACCCATCAGCTGGACCAGCAGCAAAAACATTGCTTATTGCATCAGGTGCTTAGAGCTGGAGAGGCTAACCACTTCAGGAGGCTGGAGAAGTTGATACGGACTTATCACCAAACCACGAAGGTTCTGAGGAATGTCCCAGAAGTCATGGTCCAAAGCTACACAATTAGAAGAGATAGGAATAGCAGGTGGGCTGAGTGGGCCAGAGGAAGGGTTCTGTTAATACCTGTGTCAGGGCTGGAATGGTCATCTGAAGTCAGACTTTAACTAATTTCCCAGCAATGAGGAGGGATTTCACTGGAAATACAAAAATTTGGTAAATGTTTGCAGATGACTTACTCTCTATCAGTTATATACACATACAGAAGACAATTCCGTGTAGTAAGGGAATTGTAAGGGCCAAGGAAATGTAGAGAAAACAGCAATTAACTGTGCCTGGGGGATTTCTGGATGGATTTCACAGAGACAGTTGCCATAATATATTAAATATTGAATAGAAATTTCTCTATTAAAGATTGGACACAGAATTTCAGAGAAGTAAATGAAGGGAAGGTGTGAAACCATGAGAGACTCTTGACTCTGGGAAACAGACTGAGGGTTGCAGAAGGGGAGTTGGAGGGGGAATGGGGTACCTGGGTGATGAACATTAAGGAGGACATATGACATGATGAGCACTGAGTGTTATACAAACTGATGAATCATTGAACACTACCTCAGAAACTAATGATGTAGTATATGTGAATTGAATTTAAACTAAATTGAATTGAATTGAATTGAGTTGAATTGAAACTAATTGAATTTAAATAAACAAAAAAAGTGTTAAAAAGCCAAAAAAAAAAAAAAAAGAACATACAAGGGGGACTCTTTTCAAAAGATTAATCTAGTTGCTGCTGGAGAAAGGATTGGAAAAGAGAATGGGGTATGGGATGCAGGTAGATCAGATGAAAGATATTTTAATAGAAAATGTGAAAGATGGTGGTATTGAAGATGACTAGATTGGAGAAAAATATACATACATGCATACAAACGTGTGTGTATGAGGGATATTTGTAATGCCCCTTATAAAATGTGACAACTTAAGCAGAATGGTATGGAAAAGGATACCTCTGGGCTTCTGGTTTGAATAAATAAGCAGAATTGGTGTTGTCCCTTGGGATCCTAGCTTGGGAAGTTAAAAGAGAGAGGAAGATCACTTATTGGTTCTTGGATAAATTTAATTTGAGGTGACTCTGAGGCATTCCTGAAGTTGAGTACAGAAGTCCAGGGTTCACAGGAACAGTCTGGGCTGATGATCTAAATTCTACATGTTGACCACTCCTCATGCTCATTGGAAGACCAGCTCATATGCCCTACTCAGGGGGGCCTCTCACCCATCAGGCATTCATTAGGTTTATCCCATTGTACTCCCACAGCACTTTGGTCGTGCTGTTAGTTTAATATACCTTTTTGGAACATGTGTCTTATGTGTCACTTGTCTCCTACTAACACTGTGCCTGGAGCATCCCATAATAATGATTATCGTTGAAAATCATAATTTTTCTAAAGTTATAGACTCAAAGACGCTGTGAAATATGAAGAACCTTGTGTATTACCTGGTTTACTCACCCATTCAAGGAGAAATTACTCTGTAATGATCTTTCTTCTGCTTTAAATTGTTCCTGTGATAGAGATCTCACGACTTCAGAAGGAAACAGGTCCAATTTTGGATAACTTGAATAATTAGAAAGTTACTTTTTATAACGAGTTCACACTAGTTCACTTTAATGTTTCCCCACTGTTCAGAACATTTGCTCCTCCGTTAGCATGATGGCTTGGCTGTGACATTTGAAGAACCATGATGATTACTGAACTAAAGGCTCTTAGAGATTGGGATTCCTGTTGTGTTTTCTTTTTGAATTCCCCAGAGTTCCTCACCTAAGGAGTGAATAAGCCTTTGGTAAATACATGTACTGAAACAATTATCCATTTGGCTTTTTACAGTTAATACACTCCCACTGTCTGCAGTAATTCCTCCCGTTTGTCAGTGCCCCTTGTAGAGTGTGATGACCAGAATCAAAATAATATTTCATAGAGGGACTGAATTGTTTGGTCTATAATAATCAAAATTCTATTTCTTTTTTTTTTTTTAGATTTATTTATTTATTTGAGAGAGAGAGAGAGAGCGTGCACATGCAAGCGTGCACGAATGGGGGGGCGGGGCAGAGGGAGAGATTCTCAAGCAGACTACCCACTGAGTGTGGAGCCCAATGTGGGTATTGATCCTACAACCCATGAGATTATGACCTAAGCCAAAATCATGAATCAAGTGCTTAACTGACTGACCCACCCAGGCCCCCTTCTGTTTCTTTTTTTAAATTTATTTTTATTTTTAATTTTTATTCTATTTATTTAAATTTTTAAAAAAAGCAAAAGCAACATGCCTATTTTTCCCACACCTCATCCACTGCCTCTGGCAACCACTAATCTATTCTCTGTATCTATGAGCTTGTTTGTATTTAAGTGTATGTCTATGTGTGTGTGTATATATGTATATACATATACATATATACAGATTCCACATATAGGAGAGATCATGTGCTATTTGTCTTTCTCTATCTGACTTATTTCACTTAGCATAATGCCCTTGAGGTCCATCCATATATTGTCACAAATGGCAAGATATCATTCTTCTTTATGGCTGAATAATATTCCACTGCATATGTATACCACAATTTTTTTACCCATTCATCCATTGACAGGCACTTAGGTTGTTTCCATATATTGGCTATTGTAAATAATACTGCAGTGAGCATGGGGGTACAGATATCTTTTCAAATTAGTGTTTTTGGGGATAAATACGCAAAAGTGGAATTGCTGGATCATATAAGAGTTCTTGTTTCATTTTTAAGGAATCTCTGTATTGCTTTCCACAGTGGCCACCCCAATTTACATTCTCATCAAGGGTGCACAAGAGTTTCCTTTTCTCTATATCCTCACTAATACTTAATATTTCTAGTCTCTTTGATAATAGTCATTCTAACATGTGTGAGATGATATCTCATTGTGGTTTTGATTTGAATTTTCTTGATGATTAATGATGTGGGGCATCTTTTTGTGTATTTGTTGGACATTTTTATGTCTTTTTTGGAAAACTGTTCATATCTGCCATCCATTTTTTTAATCAGATTGGACTTTTTTTGCTATTGAGTTGTATGAATTCTCTTTTTCTTTTCATGTTTTTATTTAAATACTAATTAATGAACATATATGGTAAATTGGTTTCAGGTGTAGAATTTAGTGATTCATCACTTACATTTAACACCCAGTGCTCATCATAACAAGTGCCATCTTTAATGCCAATCACCCATTTAACCCATTCCCCATGCACCTCCTTCCATCAACCCCTAATTTGTTCTCTATAGTAAAGAGTCTCTTATGGTTTGCGTCTCTCTCTTTTTTTTCTTCCTCTATGATGCTCTGTTTTGTTTCTGAAATTCCACATATGAGTGAAATCATATAATATTTGTCTTTCTCTGACTTATTTTGCTTAGAATAATACTCTCTAGCTCCATCCATGTTGTTGCAAGTGGCAAACTCTCATTCTTTTTGATGGCTGAGTAATATTCTATTGTATATATTTACCATCTTCTTTATCCATTCATCAGTTGATGGACATTTGGGCTCTTTCCATAGTTTGACTATTGTTGATAATGCTGCCATAACATTGGGGTGCATATGACCTTTGAATCTGTATTTTTGTATCATTTGGGTAAATACCTAGTAGTGCAATTTCTGGGTTGTAGGATAGTTCTGTTTTTAACTTTTTGAGTTGTGTGAATTCTTTATATAGTTTGAATATTAGCCCCATATTGGATATTTGATTTGCATATATTTTTTCCCATTCAGTAGGTTGCCTTTTCATTTTGTCAATGGTTTCCTTTCTTGTGCAAAAGCTTTTTAGTTTGATATAGTCCCACTTTTTTATTATTACTTTTGTTGTCTTTGTTTTTGGTGTCAGATCTAAATAATCATCTTCAAGACCTATGTCAAGTATCTTACTGCCTGTTTTCTTCTAGTAGTTTTTATGGTTTCAAGTCTTATGTTTAAGTCTTGATCATCTTGAGTTAATTTTTTTTTTTTTTTTTTTCCTGTAAGGTAATGGTCCATTTTCATTCTTTGGCCTGTAGCTGTCCAATTTTTCCAAAACCATTTATTGAAGAGGCTGTCCTTTCTCCATTGTATATTTTGGGTTCCTTTGTGGTCATTTTAATTGACCATGTATGCATAGGTTTATTTCTGGACTCTCTATTCTGTCCCACTGATCTGTGTTTCTGTTTTTATGCCAATACCACACTGTTCAATTACTATAGCTTTGTAATATAGGTCGAAATCAGGGAGTGTGATACCACCAACTTTGTTTATCTTTCTCAAAATTATTGTGGCTATTTGGGGTCTTTAATGGTTCCATACAAATTTACAAATTTTAAAACTGGTTGTTCTGTTTTTTTTTTTAAGAGCTGTTTGTCCTATTTGAAAAATGCTTTGGAATTTTGATAGAGATTGCATTGAATCTGTATATTGCTTTCAGTAGTATGGATACTTTAAAAATATTAGTTCTAAAAAATAAAAATAAAAAAAAAATAAAAATATTAGTTCTTCCAATCCATGAGCATGAAATATTTTTCCATTTATTCGTGGCTTCTTCAATTTCTTTCATTAATATCTTATAGTTTTCAATATATAGATCTTTTTTCCATCTTGGTTAATCTTATTCTTAGATATTATATTTTGATGCCATTCTAAATGGGACTGTTTATTGTCTTTACAATATTATTGTAAAATATACAATTTTACATATATATAAAAATTGTAAAAATTTATTGTATTTACAATCATTGTCTTCCTACTGATCTTAGAGGAAGAGCTTTCAGCTTTGCGCTGTTGAGTATGATGTTAGTTGTGACCTTGTCATATATAGCTTTTATGTTGAGATACGTTTCCTCTATACCCCCTTTGTTGAGAATTTTTATCATAAATGGATGTTGAACTTTCTCAAATGCTTTTTCAGCATCTATTGAGATGATTATAAAATTTTTATATTATATTTAATATATATATTAAGTTTATATTAATTATATATTATATATAATATATATTATATATAATATATATAATTATATATAATTTATATATAATTTCATATTATATATTATTTATATTATAAAATCCTTCATTTTGTTACTGTGTTGTATCACATTGACTGATTTGTGGATGTTGAAGCATACTCGCATCCCTGGAATATATCCCACTTCATTGTGGCATAGAAACACTATTTCTTAAATGCATCCTGAGATTGTTTTTTTGTTTGACACTGTTGAATCAAGCAAAACTTTTTTTTGCCCTACAATTCCAAATAGATCCAATTTTTCTTTTGGACAATTGATTTCTTTAACCTATGTTCAGGAAGTTTATTTACCACTACTAAATTTCATTTTGTGTGTTTTATGATAGTATCCTAGTATGTAGTTTGCATGTTTAACATATTATTTAGGATAGCTTCAATTACAAGTAACAGAATACCAGATTGTCAGTTGTTTGAACAATAAAAATATTTGATTATCCCAATAAAAGGAAGTCTGCAGGTACCAGTAGTTCTACAGTTGATTCAATGACTCACTGATGTCTTTAAACTTGCAGGTGTTTCCCATCTTTCTCTAGGTGTTCCTTATTACACTGGTGATATCTCACCTCATGGTTACGAAATGGCTGCGAGCATTTTAGGCATCATGCCCTTATACTACCTTTTGTTCTAAGTGGGAAGAAAGAGGACACAGGCCCAAAAGAAGAGTTTTTGTGTTGTGTATATAGTTTTTTCTTGTTATTATTTTGTTTGTCTCATGTGGCTCTCTGCCTTTTCCTGATTCCCTTAACCCCCTCACTAGGCTATTTCTGCTTGTGCCTCATTTCCTGGAACTAGTCACATGCTTGCCACTGTATCAGCCCATGGTGATGGGCAATAAGATGACCCTTCTGGCTTAGACCAATCCTGATTCATTCTTGAGGGTTGAGCAGAGTATATGAATATGAATCTTGAGATTTAATCTATACAAACCCTTGTTACATAGTAAATTTCTGTGAAAATATTCATCCTGTTTTTGTTTTGTTTAGTCTAACATTACGCTGTTACGGATACCAAATAAGACAAGTTCAAAATAATGAATATTTACATCTGGTTATATACTTGAATGGATATGAACCCTACAAAAATATGTTTTATCATGAGTAGGAAAACATTTTAATGATACAAAGCACCATTCTCTGCAGAAGTCAGGGCACATCATGTTGAGTATGTCCTTTGGTTGCCAACAGCAACAGCTCTTTTAGGGAGACCAAGCTAAGAGTAAGAGGCAGATATACCAGGTGCTGTGTTTAAGGTTATGTAGTCAATCACTTAGTTCTTAGTTTTCTGATGTAATTCATGAAAATAAAAATGGGTGGCCAAAGTTTAATGTTAGTCCAGGAAGAATAAAGATTTTGGGTTTTGTTATTTTGTTAAGTTATTTTGTTAAGATATTCATGATACATTCATCAGTTATTTTTTCTTAAAGACAACAATGAAAAGTAGTACACTAAAGGATTACTTTAGGTATTTCAAGCTGGCATATTTTTTCAAACCTGAATTCATAAGATATCATTCATAAGCTCATGCTAAAAAAAAAAAATAGTCCAAGACTGAAGTGTCCAAAGCCTAAAACAAATGCAAATTAATATTTTCAGATTGTTCGGCATGATAGGACAATGGAGCAAATAGTTTTTCCTGTCCCCAATATATGTGAATACCTTACACGAGAATCCAAGTGCCGTGTGTTCAATACAACTGAAAGGGATGAACAAGGAAGTAAAGTGAATGACTTTTTCCAGCAAACAGAAGATCTTTACAATGAAATGAAGTGGCAAAAGAAAATCAGGAGTAAGTACAGTAAACCAAAATGGTTAGTTTTGAGCGTAACGATAGATAAATTGGTACTTTGGAAAATATAACAGCGTTTGTTTAAATCGGTTTTTACTTTCTTACCATCTGATGTTACTGAAGTCACTTATAGGCTTAAGAACATAAGCTCAGTCTACACCTTGGTGGGAGCTGAGACACCTGCGTCTTAATAAAAACAGAAGACTAATTAGATCATCTTAGTGCTGATCCTATAGTTTTGTAAATATTATGAATACGAGGTTGCAGCTGTATATTTCAGCTGCTGGACAGCTGCAGCTTTGCAGTCCTTGAATACGTTCTGACTGGTCTTAACAATCAGTGAATGAATGGGATGGAGAGACATCGACACCAGCATTCTTGTCTTATGATCTTACAATGGAGTAGATTGTTTAATGTTTTCCTAAAAGTCATTCTTTCTTTCAACATAACTTTACCTTGCCAAATCAGACTAAAATTCTGTGACACTTATATTCCAATAAGGCGGTGTTATTGTTTTACAGTTAAAAGTTATTATGATATAGTTCCCATTACTTATATCTCAAGGGTCAAATCTATTTGGAAATACTGAGTTTTCAAACTTAAAAATTTTGAAGTTTACACTAAGTTTTGGTTTATTTTCTCAGATACCATGAGTTTTAACAAAATATAGTAGGGAGACACTCTTGATTAGGTCTTTTCTATCCATGGGGGAAGTTTTCCAGACAAGCAGATCTATGTTCTCAATACCTCTATTCAACAGTGCTTCTAGTTTTCTAGGAACTTTAAAGAGCGTGGTTTATGAATTTGAGTGGAGCTTGAGATGTGCCATCTTTGGATATAAGATTATGGAATGCATTGTTAGACTTTCTTATCAGAATATTTGAAAAAGTAAAGAAATTGCTCTCCCTTGGCATTTTGCCATGTAGAACCTTTTGGAATTCAGAGAAAATTTTGAATGTCCAGAATACTTATATGAAGACTCAACAATTTTATTTGGGACATTTGAAAAGCACACATTTTATCCTTGAAAAAAGTAAGTTGAATAAAGAACTAGTGTTTGTGTGGTTTGTTCTTTTTTGGATAAATATCTTATCATTTACTAGAAAACAAATCTTAAAATAATTTCCAATGTACATCTTACATTGAAAATTTGGAAGCAACTAATAAGGAGGTTATAGATAGAAACTAATTCATTAGATTGGTATACTACAAGTATATGCATCAACATCTTCTAATGTTGTCTGAATATTTTGCTTTTTAAAATGAAGACTCCTGATTCAAAAATGATGGAGATGCAGATGTTTACAATATAACATACATTAGTCAACGAAATGCCGTGGCAGATCACAGCCTATTCCAGTGTTGGAATGCTTCATTCTAAGAGAAAAAAAAAACATATACGAAGGGAACTGCAGTTTAGAAGTAAGAAGAAGATCCCAGATTGGGATTCACAGAACCTAATTTGAAAAATTTATACATAAATATATATATATGTATATATACATTTTTTAAAATTAACACATAATGTATTATTTGTCCCAGGGTACATGTCTATGAATCATCAGGCTTACACATTTCACAGCACTTACCATAGCACATACCCTCCCCAGTGTCCATAACCCAGCCACCCTATCCCTATACGCCCCTACCGCCCAGCCACCCTCAGTTTGTTTCGTGAGTTTAGGAGTCTCTTATGGTTTGTCTCCTTCCTGATCCCATCTTGTTTCATTTCCCTCCCTCACCCCCCATGACCACCCACCCTGCCTCTCGAATTCTTCATATCAGAGAGATCATATAATAGAAAAATTTATACTTTCTACTTGAAAGTTGATGTGCCTTTCTCCCTCAAGCAACTCCAATATTTTAGATTTGATGTTTAGCTATTAAGAGTTAAGAATGGGCAAAACCTGGAAAAGTCATGTGGTCAAATTTGTATGCACTGCCTATCTGTTCAATTAGTTATGAGAGGAAGAAAGAACTGATTTCAGGTTAGGGTCAACTATGTTCAATAGATGAGTTTACTAATTTACTTCTGAAGATAGATATGGAGTCTCTTTTCTGAAAATATTCGGTAAAGACTCTCCTACTTATTAGTACTTCCTATTGTATCTTTCTCATTTTTTCTGCTGTTCCAATCCCAATTGCTTAGGAAGCATTATGGTTTAAAACTTACATATCATAAATCACTAGTTCCCAGTAGGCAGTTCTAGGCCATGCTGTTAAGTTTCGGAATTTCAGGTAACCGTGACTGGGTCGTAGGGATTGTCATCAGATATGTATCTGGCTTGGATTTTTTATTTGACTGTAAAGCATGGCGGTGGGACCAATTTATCAATATGATTCAATTATAAAGTGATCCATACTATTCTGTGAAGAGGGGACCCAGGCAGCCACTAATGTCTTTCCCCTAATCTGCTCTAGGGATGTATTAGAGAGAATTATTACAGAATCACTTTTTCTGACCATGTTTATCAATTAAAAATTACTCACCCTTTTACCATGGATTAGGTGTAAATTGGCTGAAGAATAAAAAAGGAATCAAATAGAAAATTCCTTTATGGTGTTGATTATAAACTTTCTTATATAAGTCATTTTGAATGTTTATATAAATATACTTTTATACTACCTTGCAAAAACACATTTGGTAATATGTTATTTCAATAGGATTCATGTGTTGAGACCAAAATTAATTATTCTATTTTGTCCCATCGTACTTTTTGCTTACTAGATAACCCTGCACTGTTCTGGTTCTCGAGGCACATATCCCTCTGGGGGAGCATTTCCTTCAACTTGGCCGTGTTCATCAATTTAGCTGTTGCTCTCTTCTATCCTTTTGGGGATGATGGAGATGAAGGCAAGTGCTTGTCTTTCTTTAGATGATAAATATTTTAAAGTTCTAAAAATAATACTCTTGATGATACATTGCTTAGCTATTTAGAGCTTCAAAATAATAATAATGTAATTCTTGTTAAATTTTTCTGTATTCACTGAAGGTAGAGAATGACGATAAGAAGATTACGCAGAAAACTATGGTCAATAGAAATGTTAGTTTTCAAAAAGCTCATACGCAGAAGAGCTATTAGAGCTATGATATACTGGCAAGCAAGGCAATGAAAAAGAATTATTTCTACCCGATTAATATGACAGAAAGCATTTTAAATATGATATCTCGATTATATGGGGAAATGAGTGCCAAAATATTTATTGTGATTACCTTAAGTAGTGGAGTTTATATTTTACCCTCTTCCTTACTTTCTGTCTTGTCTAAGGTTTCTATAATGAGTGCACGTGGACTCTGAAAAACATTTTTTTTAATGTACAGCATAGGACAGAATATGATCATAGAGAATATCTCAGATTAGAAGTTTAACTCTTGTTTCCAATCTAGGATGTCTCTATATAGATAATTGACTGAAATTAATATTATTAAACTAATAATAAATGAAGTTTTACAAAAGCAAAGACAAGAGAAATTATCCTGTCTTAGGTGAAACAGTACGTAGAGGTGAAATATGCTAACAGGTGGGACCGTGGGAATTAAGTTTTGTTGAAGCCTGGCAAAGTACATGGGAAAATACATTACAACCCTGGGATACAATCAGAAAAGTAGCTTCGAAATGTATGTGGAAAGAAGGGCTTGAAGGAAAAAATGAGAGACATCAGCAAACATGAACCACAAATTGCTTTCATATCTCACCTGTAGGACTGTTGTAAGAACTTAATGAGATGCTATATAGGTAAGGCATTTAGAATAGTGCCTGGTGAGCATTCTGTGAAGCTTACTTACTGTTGATGTCGTTGTCATTACAAGGTAAATACTAATACTACAAAGGGAAGCCCAGTGAAAGTGATGGTATGACGAGAACAACAGGTGTTTAAATCTATTTCAGATGGACTGGAGGTGAGCATGAAGGGAAATGGGAGTCCAGGAGTAATTTGCTATATCAAAGCTCCATTACAGATACTAGATATCAAAGTCCTAACCTTCAGCTATAATTCGGATGATTATAAAAAAAATTGGATTTTTCCGAAGGCATGCCAGTGCTGAAAGAAGAATACTCGGCAGTGGAGCAGATGTGTGATGAGTGAAATAACAAATGAAAACAGAGCAAATATTTGGCCATCCATTGTGGGAAGTTGCAAATACAGCAGGAAGTGGAAACAACTTTCTTTTCAATGTGTTTAGTCTTATTTAGTGATGATAGCCCTCTTGGCACAGAGGAATGTAACTCTTGTAAGGAGAGAAGTTCAACATGAAATGATAAATTGGTATCATCTGCGCACAGAATGTGGAGAGTAAATTGTAGAGTCCCAGTTAATAGAAGCAAAGTCTTAGGTATGGAAGCAATTTTAGAGATTATCTAATATCAAATCCTCATTTGACAGATAAAGAGATGGAATCCCAGAGAGGCTAAAAAAAAAAAATGGTAGATCTCAGAGTAGAAGGTTAACTCTTTTGTTTCCCATCCAGGACTTTTCTACATAGATAATTTGGTTAGAAGCATAGAGATAACAGGAAGAGAACAAATCTTCATACAGAACATATTTTTTTATGAGTTCCATTCCATGATAACCCTAACTTGACCACAAGAGCCAATGTATATAGCCTCTGCTGCCACCTATTGTACGTGAACTATAATGGTAATGGGCAATGCCACCCCTCTAGACATCTACTTTTTACTCATTCAGGAGAAAGCAAAACACCTGATACATTTTTGATACTTGCCTAGTAATAGTTACAATAGTAATATTGATAATAATAATAGCAGCTGATGTTGTTTACCATTTAGATTGGGTCAGACAGAATGCTAAGCACTTCCCATAAATAATTTCACTTACTCTTCTTGACAATTCTGTGAAGTAAGCACTTCATCTTTATGGATGAAGATCTGAGGCTTTAGAAGATTTGCCCAATAATGCAGGAGTGGAGTCCATAAATATGTATTTTTTTAACAATCTTCTGAGGTATTGCTGATGCAGCTGGTCGTTGAGCAAGCACTTGAAACCACACACGTAGTAGAATTTGCAGTAAGGCTCTGAGAGAAGACAGCAAGAGGACTAACAAAACAAGACTGAAAAAAAAGACGCCTCATCATCACGTGAAGATGCAGACTTTACTTTTCAAAAAGGACTGGATAAAAGTTAACAGTCTTGACCAAGGTTGAGGCTCAATCTCTGGTATCTGCGTTGGATGGGGGGCACTGGCACAGAGAGAGAAGGCCTGAGTGGCCATTTTGGCAATATGGACTCCTAAAGTCATGTTTGGGTAGTCTAATTGCATTCTGGATGAGTTATTTAATTATAATTCTAGGAATACAGTTAAAATTTTGGTCAAGATTAGCTCAGTCTCTAACCTTCAGTTGTATGCTATGAATAGCTGGGAAGACTGAGAAAACAAAGTCAAAACCGAGAAGCATACTTGGACATCACAACCGTCTAGAGAAGGAAAATCCGGTGCTAGATATGCAAGTTCTCCAATGCTGGATTTTGTCAAACAAAGTTTGGATAACTACTTGCCAGGAGCACTTCGAGCTGATTTAAAGGTGGATTACTTGAACATTAACATTCCTTCCAAAAAGTACTAAAAAATGATGGAGACATGTCAAAAAACACAAGATCCAACTTGAAAGGCCTCCCAGTGTCCACATCTGCAGACATTTTGAGAGGAAAAAAGTGTTGACAATAATACAAAAGAACTCGTAGACTAAAATAAGAATCCAGGAGTCCATATGGATTGTGAGAAGAGAAACCTTCTCCTTACAATAGTATTTTAATTAATAAATGTAGAAGGAACAATGGAAATAGAACAGCACCATTTGGAAAGCAGTGCTATAGTAAGAATCATCAGTGGATGCTAAAATTAATAAGTGAATGTTAGAGGAGAAAGAATAATGAGAAACGGGATATTGACATAGTCTCAAAGTATTTCACCCAATGTACTTACTAATTACAAGAGGAAAAATAGTAATGTGGAGAAATCACTCTAAGTGATCAACGTTAATGTCACCAGTAATGAGACACAGCCACATTGAGTACCTCTTGATATGATGCACTGGCAAGGACATGGCAGTTTGTACCAAAAATACAGAAACTGAGGAAACTTTAGACAAACCCAAAATGAGGGCCATTCTTCAAAGAAATTGGTCAGCAATTGTGAAGCTTATGAAGATAAAGATAGAGGAATGGTTCAAATTAAAAGAGACTAAAGAGATATGACAACTGATGCACTATGTGACCTTAGTCCAGAAAAAGGATATTAATTGGGCAATTGATGAACTTTGAATAAGGCCTGTAGATTAGATAAAAGTGATATATTATAATAAAACACATAGGAACAAACTTAACTAAGGAGGTGAAAGACGTGCACTCTGAAAGGTATAAAACAATGATGAAAGAAATTGAAGATGACACAAACAAATGGAAATAAATTCCATGCTCACGGACTGAAAGAACCAATATTATTTAAAATGACTATACTACCCAAAGCATTCTACAGATTTAAAGCAATCACTATCAAAATACCAATGTTGCATTTCGAGAACTAGAACAAATAATCCTAAAATTTGTATGGGACCACAAAGACCCCGAAGAGACAAAACAGTTTTGAGAAAAAATCACAAAGCTGGAGGTATCACAATCCCAGATTTCAAGTTATACTACAAAGCTGTTAAAATCAAAACAGTATGGTATTGGCACACATAAAAAGGACACATAGATCAATGGAACAGAATAGAGAGTCCAGAAATAAACCCACATTTACATGGCCAATTAATCTATGACAAAGGAGGCAAGAATAAGCAGTGCAAAAAGACAATCTCTTTGACAAATGGTGCTGGGAAGACTGAACAGCTACATGCAAAAGAATGAAACTGGACTACTTTCTTACACCATACACAAAAATAAACTCAAAACGGATTAAAGATCTAAATGTGAGACCTGAAACCATAACACTCCTAGGAGAAAACATAGGCAGTAATTCCTTTGACATGGGCCATAGAAATGTTTTTCCAGATATGTCTTCCTCAGGCAAGGAAAACAAAAGCAAAATTAAGCTATTGAGACTACTCCAAAATAAAAAGCTTTTTCATAGCAAAAGGAAAGCATCAACAAAACAAAAAGGCAACCTACTGAATGGGAGAAGATATTTGCAAATGATCTATCCAATAAGGGGTTAATATCCAAAATATACAAAAAACTCAAAATATATTGATTTACATATCAAAATATATAAATGACACCAAAAAAATGAAGTTAAAAAATGGGCAGAGGATGTGCATATACATTTTTCTAAAGAAGACATCCAGGCGGCCAATAGATATATGAAAAGATGCCCAACATCACTCATCATCAGGGAAATGCAAATTAAAACCACAATGAGATATCACCTCACACCTGTCAGAATGGCTAAATCAAAACAAGAAATAGCAAGTGTTGGCAAGGATGTGGAGAAAAAGGAACCCTTGTGCACTGTTGGTGGGAATGCAAATTGGTGCAACCGCTGTGAGAAATAGTATGGGAGTTCCTCAAAAAATTAAAAATAGAATTACCAGAAGACATAGTAATTCAACTACTGAGTATTTATCCTTAGAAAATGAACGCACTAATTTGAAAAGCTACATGCACCCCTATGTTTATTGCAGCATTATTTATAATAGCCAAGATATGGAAACAACCCAAGTGTCCATCCACGAATGAATGGATAAGTGAAATAAGTCAGAGAAAGACAAATATAGTAGGGTTTCACTCATGTGGAATTTAAGAAACAAAATAAGAAACACATGAAGAAAAAAAGAGACAAACAAAAGGACTCTTTTTTTAAAAAAAGATTTATTTATTTATTGTAGAGAGAGAGTGAGTGGAGCTTGGGGGAGGGGTAGAGGGAAAGAGAGAGAGAGAGAACAGAGCCCAAGGCAGGGCTTGATTTCACTGCCCTGAGATCATGACCTGAGCTGAAATCAGGAGTTGGACACTTAACCAACTGAGACACCCAGGTGCCCCCCCTAAAAACAGACTGTTAAGTAACAAACCGATGGTTGCCGGAGGGGAGGTGGGGGTGGTGGTGAGTGAAGTAGATCAAGGAGATTAAGATAAGTACACTTATCTTGATGACACTGAGCAATGTACAAAATTGTTGAATCATTACATTGTCCACCTGAAATATAACACTGCATGTTAATTTTACTTCAATTTTAAAAAAGAGAAGATAAAAACAGTGTATCATATTACTTTCTTGATATAGATCATTGTAATATGGTTATGTAAGGTGAAATCCAGGTGAGGGGTATATAGTAATTTTGCATCTTATCTGCAACGCTTATGTAAATCTGAAAGTGTTTTGAAATGAAAAGTTAGAAAAAATAAATAAATATGAGGAATCTGTCCAACCTTAAAATCCCTGGATTCTGGTATAGATGTTAATCATGAAATCACCCGGGACATCCTGGGCCAAAAAAAAAAAAAAAAAAAAGACCTTTAGTCAAAAAGAGCAACTTTCCCCAACCCCAGACCCTACTGCAGGCTGGTCCAGAGTCACTGTGTCCTCTGTGAGGACAGGGGGTTGGCAGAGACAATGGGCTGTGTAAGCTTTCTCCGAGCATGTTTTCCAGCCTGGTCACACATAAGCTGGGATTTACTTAGATCTGGTTCACTGTTGGGTTGTAATATTAACTGAGAGAGTATTATCTCCCTTCCACCAGAGTGGTGGTGTATAATAATTAAAAGGAGATACTTAGGGGGAAG
>CM052897.1:71921612-71987426 GCA_028534135.1 Potos flavus
TGTAAATGTGGTTGAGGATCAGAATAGGATTCAGGAACAAGGGAGAACAAGAACAACAAACATCTTCAAACATTGAAACAAATACTTTTTTTCTTTTAATTAAATGCGGCTTTCGCATAGACTTCCCTAGCCTGGTTTGCAGTGTGAGGTGATGGGAAACGAGGCTTTGGGATTTCTCAAGATACCGCAGGGTAAGCTATGGTGCCAACCAGGAGACTGAAACCCTGATCTGAGTCAATCTTAGGCAGGGATTCTTAGAGCAGTCAATCTGCTCTTAGGGAGCAGAGGCAGATTCTCAAACATTTCCTAGTGTTCCTCCCTTTTCACCAACCAAATTTCCCCTTCCCAGCCCAATTCAGTGCAGTAAGAATCCCCTCACCGCCTTTCCTGGTTACACTGCCATGTAGAGGGAATCTGACAGGAACGTGTGGCTTCTGCTTAGACTGGAAAGGCAACTGGACTAGCTCCAATCCACCTTCTCCAGAGAGCCTGAATGGTAGGGAGGTGCCGAGGAAGGCCCCTTCGGGCAACCGAAAGGCCTAGTGCACCCGGAAGGGCACTGCTGACCGTTGGGACATGGAGGACCTCTCAGCCTGAGGCTGTGAACTCTTGAGGGCAGTTCCAGGTCGCCTCTCCTTTATTCCACATAATTCAACATGGTAACTGGTCTTTAGGGAACTCATACTTAGAGGTAGTAACGAAAAGAAGTTTACACATATCACTTTTTAGGCCATTCTAAATATTCCTGGCTTCTTGTCTCCTCACTTCCTCTTTACCGTTTTTGGAGGGGAAGCCATTTTTTCCCTTGGCCTTTCCCGATGACATGGATTGATTCTGAGTGGTCATTTCCACCAGGAATCACAGGCCACTGATGCCAGATTTCCCAAGGGGGTGAGCTCAGTTTGCATTTATTCAGGAATGCAGGGCTTATCAGTGGCTATAGGTTTTGGTTTGGTTGATTGGTTTATTTATTTAACATATGCTTCTCTAAAAAAGAAACTCGTACCCAAAGTGGAGGAATGAGGTGTTGCTGGTGTGGGCTGAGGAGCAGCTGTTGATGCGAGAGAACATCCCAGATGTCCATTCAGAAATTGAACACTGGCCATGCCAACTGTCCCTTTGCAGTTTGGCAAAGGCAGACAGTGGAGAAAACTGCTGCCATGTGAATTTCTTATTTCCAGATAGCATATGACTTTTTTTTTTTAAATCAGGTTCAAATTCAGAGGGCAATTCTTTTTTTTCCCCCTCAAATGCTTCGTATTAAAGAAAGTTAAGTTCTTCAAGGTGCTTTTAATTCATTTGACTTAATAACAACCATTGACGAAGTGTGGCTATGTGCCAGGCACTGTACTAGGCCCTAGAGACACAGAAGTTGATAAAGCTATCCTTGTCTTCAAGGAGCTCATGGTCTGGTTCAGGGATGAAGTAACGAGTAAAGCACAATAGTAAAGAGCACCCATGGATTTATGGGTGGTTGTCCACTTTAGCTGGATTGAGGTGGGGGCAAGAGGGAAGTCTTGTGAGGTTATACGGGAGGCAGAGAAATGGAGAGGGACTGGAGGTAAGAAGCAGCATGTTCTGTACAGTGAACTATACACGAGTCATGTGAGGCAGATAGGAGAGTTCCAATATGTGGCTTGAACTGCAATCTCCAAATTGGCTATTTGAATTTTCTTCCGTAAAGGACAAACTTTATACTTTCTAAGATTTGAAAATATGTAGAGTGAATTCTAGAAAATTTTGCCATTATTAAAGTAACAATGCTTATTATAGAAAATTGATACAAATATAAAGTATTAAGGAGAGTCCCCTCTCCCACCCTTAGTGGGTGAAAACTGGCTTTAACAATCCATCCTGTCTTCTCTAGAGTTTGTCAGAGTTTTCAATTTATTATTTTTTGCCTTAAATCTTCAGCTAAAAGCCAATATGACCATTCTTGCAGAATATGATTCCAAATTATTGACAATTGGCAATATTGTCAATAGCCATTTTAAATTACTTTTAAGTTTATTGATTTCACAAATACATATTTAGTACTAAACTATGTGCAAGGTGCAACATTAGACGATCTTTGAGTTCTGTCTACAAAGGGATCAAATGCCCAGTTTTAAGTACACGGTTATAATTTCTTGTTTAATCAAGGGGAAATCTTGGCAAGCCAGATATTGCCGAAGAAAAAATAGTCAAGATGTGGTTAGCTTATCAGGCATTAGTAACAATGAACTGTGTAACTCTCAGTGTCAATGCTAGGACTTTTAAAATAAGAATGTCATGCCAAGACACTGCTTATGAATTATACTGAAGAGTCCAGTGACTCGCTAAAAGTCATTAAATGTGCATAGATGTTGGAAGCTTTAGTAAACTTAAGAGTGAAGCTCCACAACTTAGCAAATTTATAACTGGAGATTTAGTTACTTACTCAAAATGAGCTCACAGACTATGTTTTTGTTTATTCATTTAATCAATAAGTTTTTACTTGTTGCTACATGCCACATACCATGATAGGCCCAGAGATGATCTTCACTCTTACAAAGCTTACACTCTGATGAAATCCAAATAAGCATGAGAGAAAGTCGAAGATCTTATTCTCTCCATGGCTCTTTGAGATCTGTGAAGTCAGGGCAGTTGGTAGTCAGGCTATGTTTTAGTAGACACAAAGTGCTTATAAACCAACATTATAATAAATGTGAGTTGGGCACCCATTTTGTTAGCATTGCCAGAGGATGGGAATTAAGGTAATTTCCAGAGAAATGTACCCCTTTTCTTTCCCTATCTCCAAAGTCATCTTATCAGATCATAAATTTGGTGAGAGGGTGGGGCACCTAGGTGGCTCGGTTGGTTAAGCATCTGATTTCAGCTCAGGTCATGATCTCAGGGTCCTGGGATTGAGTCCCCACATCAGCTCCCCACTGAGCAGGGAGTCTCTTTGTCCCTCTCCCTCTGCCCCTCCCCCCCCACAGGCTCATGCACACACTCTCTCTTGCAAATGAATGTATGAATGAACAAATACATACATACATACATACATACATACATACATAAGTTAATTAATTAATTTGGTGAAGGGGTTAGATCAGATCTCTCTTCCCAACCATCTTTCATCACTCTTTGCTTGAGACAATGTGATAAGGACAAACATTGCGAAAATAAACATGTCTAAGCTAATGCTCTTTGCTACCTGACTTGTTTTGTTTCATTTTTTAATGTCTGACAGGCTTTTCCTACCTACTTTTGATCTGTTAGCACTCACTATGAACTAAAGGCTTACACAGAATTCAGTGAAGGAATTCAGATAATGCCAGGGTTTCACTGATAATACAGAAACTCTACACACCAAAGCACATGTGTTTTGCATGCAGAAGTGAATTTTATAAATAATAAAAACTGGCCAAAAGAAATAACTAGTGGAAAATCTCCATTTTGTTGTTTCCCCTGTGACTTCATTAGCCAATAGGCATGTGTTTGAGGTCCTATAGCTGATCTAATCAGCCCAAGAATGTGGCTGCTTACTTTACTTCTTCAGCAAATACAGCACCACATGACCTTCAACAGGGATTCCTTGAATCTACATAGTCAGTGCAAACATCAGTAAATTGTTCTTTAAGAAAAAAAAAGGAGGGGGGAGGTATATTTTTAAACTTCTTTTGGGCAACAAACTGAGGGTTTCAGAGGAGAGGGGGGTGGGAGGGATGGGTGAGCCCATTGATGGGTATTAAGGAGGGCACGGATTACATGGAGCACTGGGTGTTATATGCAAACAATGAATCCTGGAACACTACATCAAAAACTAATGATGACAGAGCGCCTGGGTGGCTCAGTGGGTTAAGCCTCTGCCTTCGGCTCAGGTCATGATCTCAGGGTCCTGGGATCGAGCCTCGCATCGGGCTGTCTGCTCAGCAGGGAGCCTGCTTCCCCCTCTCTCTCTGCCTGCCTCTCTGCCTGCTTGTGATCTCTCTCTCTGTCAAATAAATAAAAGCTTTAAAAAAAAAAAAAACTAATGATGTACTGTATGGTCACTAACATAACATAATAATGATAATAAAAACTTCTTTTGGGTACCCCCTTTCTAAAGAAATTTTGATGTAATGGGGTTCATTTTTTGAATATATGGAACTTTTGTTTTCTGATGATTTTTGTTTTGTTTTCTGATGATTTAAAAGCTCAACATTTTTTTAGAGCTTGAGTTGGCTTTTAAGTACACAAACTCATACATCATATACATTTATACACATGTATATTTTAACAGGTAAAGCTTGTGTCTATTTTATTAAAGACTGGATATTTTACATTCTGAATTCTTTAGAAGAATCTGCAATATAGAAGCTTTATAACAATAGAACGAGACAAGGTATGAGTTAAGTGACAAAACCCTTAGTGTCACATGATTTAACTGTACATTAACACTCATTAACCATAGTTTTGAATTAAAGTTCCCAAGTGAGATACATCTAGCAGAAGTATTTAACATACAACTCTCACAGGAGAGAAAGATGAACAGTTCTCAGAGCTAATGGAAGCTATATTAACTAGTGAGTATTTAAACATCCTGAAAATAATCACAAACTTTCTGGAAATGCAATAATGAGTAATGTGTTCAGAGACATTTCCTCTAAATATACAGTGTGTAGAGTGGGTTGTTATGAAATTCAGTGTCTTATGACTGGACTTGCTATGTTATATAAAGTAGAGTGGCAAAGATTTTAACATTTTCTACTGTTGTTCTTAGTAAAAATAAACTTCTTCCACATTTTACAGGTACACTTTCTCCATTGTTCTCAGTCCTTCTTTGGATAGCAGTTGCCGTCTGCACATCTATGCTGTTTTTCTTCTCCAAGCCTGTGGGTATTCGGCCATTTCTTGTGTCAATAATGCTCAGATCAATATATACAATAGGTCTTGGGCCTACATTAATACTTCTTGGTGCAGCTAATGTAAGTATTTTATTTAGCTTTCTCCTTTTGTAAATTAATTGAAAAAGTGTACTAAATATAAAAATGTAGCTATGTATTTTAATTCACATATACATAGTAAATTCTTATTTATTGTGAATTCAAACTAATGAGACTTTAATTTGTACATTTGTAATTTTGAGAGAGAGAAAAAAATGCCAAGTAAAAATTTTGATTTATTTTAAAAGGTGGCATTTGGGGCATGACCCAGTTCTGCAATCAAGTTAATCCAATCCAATTTTAATGCCTTCTGTATCCTATACCCAAAAATATTGACAAAAATGACTCCTAGCCACTGTTAACATCCTAAAGTGACTTCTAAATCCCCCAAGAAAGAGTAAATTATAGTCAGTAGAATTTTAGAAGTGAGTGGCTTTTATAAAATGACCAAAGAAAAAGGATTGCTACATGAGAAAATATGAAATTTGGCTCTTTTTATGTGACCAAAACCCATAAACTTGTGAAAGGCATAGAGTAGATTAATATTTTTTTCACTAAATTTTAAAATATTAGAACAAAGAGCATATTTAAAAACCTCAGTTAGGTAAGTTGAGAATAAGTAATCAGAGCACTATTCCAAATAGCAATAATGTACCCAAGAGATAAAATTTTAAAGGGACTAGACAGCTTTCTACATGGCATATTCATAAAGGGATATTAAAAGAAAGGTAAATCATCAGGTTAATGAAAGAAAAATGTCCCGGCAAGCAAATAAATATTGCTAAATATTGCTAATTTATTCAGCAATAAATATTGCTGAATCCCTAAAGCACTATCTGTATCTTGTATGGGGTTTCTAACATAGTGTCCATTTTCTAGTATCTGCATATATGCCTTATCTTCCCTACTACATTATACAGTTCTCAAGGATAATGATCGATCATTCAATGTCTTGGAATGTCTTTGGTATCCAACAAAGCTTTCTTAAATAAATTGACTAACGCGTGAGTGAAGGAAGGAGTGAAAAATTATCTTTGTATTCTTATACATTTACAGTGCCTTGTACATGAAATATGTGGCAAGTATTTATTGTAAATGAATAAATGAAATAGCCAGCCAAACTTTTGAGAATTATAAAGCTGAGCTAGAATGACTAAGTCTGTGCTTCTGACCACTATTATATTATACTTCTTTGAAAATTTGACATGATATAAATGACAGCTCCCAGTTAACTAGAACATTCATGTAACCAAATTACCAGTTATTCTTCAATCACTGTTAATAAAGGGAAGTGTACTATACATGCAAAGAGGTCTATCACTAAAGAAGTCTGTCAAGTACCAAATGTAGGATTCTTAAGTTTCTTGAGGGCAGAGGTTGTCACATTCATAGGTATAATCCTGCCCTTTTCACTCTCTCACTCTCAACTCCATTTTTCTCCCACTTAATTCCTAGCACTTAAACATTCATAAATTCTTTACATGAACCAAAGTTGAACTTTGAATGTTTTGGAAACCGAGCTAACTGAGGAATCTTCATGTATTTATCTAAATTTTTCTAACCCTGTTAGAAAACTTGAGTTAGGTAAGTCCAGCTTATTATTAAAAAATACATTGAATATTGAGCCAAATTATTTGCAGAAGCAAATAATATTCGTAAACTGGCAGCTGGTCCTCAATAAGATATTAATTCGAGAGAGAAAACCCAAGTTTGATAAGTTGAAATAATAGCTAGATAGAGTTGGCCCAGAAATAACAAGCATTTATTCAGCCTCTGTTATCTGATAGACATTGAAAATACCAAAAGTAGAGGATATGGTTCTCACTACACAGAACCTTCAAGAATATATAAAGAGATAAGGAAAAACATTTTAATGTCTATCAGGGAAACCAAAAACATTGGGAGTTATTTTTCCTTTCCCCCTTAGGGGACAGGATAAAAAATAATCTCTGCCTGGTTTGGTGAGAATAGTTCCACCGTAGGAAATGACAATTCATATGAGGCAAGTTTTATACTTGAGAAGAAATATACGTGGAAATGTATTTTTCTTATTAACTGTATGAATCTGTGGGTACTCTCATATCTCTCACAGCATAAAAAATCCATTTGCACAGTCCCCCAAAATGATACATTACAATTTGCCAGTTCAGGGCATTTTGACAAAGAAAATAATCAACTTTAATTTGGAACAAACAAATTGGATAGAATAATTGTAATTTTGATAATATAAATATGGATAATTTTTACCTATAGTTTTGATATTGTACAGATTAATAAAATGTCTTAACAAATAATTATCTTTTTTTTAACAAATAATTATCTACCTTAACTTTTGCCATAATAAGCTTACTACAAAACTATCTGTGGCTTACCATTTCCCGGGGGGGGGCAAGGAAAAAGTTAAATGAAAACACAAATCAGTCACTTTTTGTAACTTAGGATTTAATATATTTATTAATTTGTACTTAAAAGTTTGCATTGTATGACAGGTAAAGCCGTAGGTGCTAAAATTGTAGGTATCAGAGAAGCAGGAAAAACAAAAGAAATATCTACCTGACGGTTAAGGCTGAAGGAGAATTAGAATTCTAGACCAGAGGCAAATGGAGCCTCTGAGTTTCATTTTTCTCACCAGTGAAATGAAGATGTTAAAGCCTAGTCTGCACTCACCAGTTGTTGAGAAGATTAGTGTGAAGGTTTAGAGCAGAGCGATGACAGTGATGATATAAAGCAACGAAGGCTACCGTTTCTCAAGCTCCTAATATGTGAAGTACTACTTAATTGTGAAAATTGGTATCACAATCATAAAAGGATTTATATTTCGGTTCACAGAGAGTTGTTTGTTTCTGGACTCAGAGTCTTTCATAATGTCAGAAAGTCGCTTTTCTGGAAAAGGAATCCAGTGAAAGGAAAAACCTTAATCTGTGTTCTGAGCATTTAGTATTATCAGTTTCTGCTTATTATGATGCCTCATTTTTGTCATCTTTACTCATTTCTAAAAATCAAAGTTTTGTTCAGATTGCAACTAATTTCTCCCTCTTGTCACAAGGGTTATCTCAGTGTTTGAGATGTTTAAAAAACTCAGATTGTTTTCTCTGTTTAAAGCATGTCTTATAACCAAGTACAGTTTTCTTCTCACTGTCTGCATTGCAATGGAAATCAACATATTATTTTGGCAAATATAAACACACATTTTATAAATTTTAGATCATTTAATATTTCTATACCACTAATAATGATAATATTCCCAGTCATGTGGATGCTATATAATCTGTTTAACCATTCCATTAATTTTTATTGCTTAGATTTTTAGATAGTTTGCATAATAGATAATGCAGTAAATACCTGTGGAAGATCTTTTAATATCTTCTAAACACTTCTTATGTTCAATGTTTTTTTCTTTTGTAGTAGTGCCTGGAAATGTATAATTTATTTAATGGCATTTGTAAATTATTTGCCTTTCTTAGAGTTATTGGTAGTGTGGAAATATTTCCTTACGCTGAAATTTGGTCTCGCCATTTTGTAGAGAGAGGCAAGTAGAGTTTAGCAGATAGCTGTCTATTAGTAATAAGCTGCAGTGTTCACATTTAATAGTGTCATGCCCTTAGTTACTTACCTGCAGATAGTTTCCTGGGAGGGCTCGAGTTACTGCTAATCTATAAGGTTGACCCCCACCATATGTTCACTTACCATACACAAATTCAATTATATATTCTGAGACAAAACATTCATTCTCTTTCCTCCCCCACCTCTCTCTGTCTCTGTCTCTCTGTCTCTGTCTCTCTCTCTCACACACACACACACACCCCCTATTTTTCATATAATATAGTCACTGAATGCTCCTAATTAATTGTGATATTCAGTTGTAGTAGCAGGAAACTGCTTCAGTGCTGGGAGAAAACTAGAAATGTTGAATTTATTAAAAAGCAGTATAGCTTATACCACCTTTGTTTATTATACTGTTTTGTTGACAATTTAAAAGATTTCCAGGGTGATGCTGACCTGAAAATTTTGCCTTATGGTTTGACCATAGAATCTTATCCTGCCTAAGATGTAACACTACTGAAATGGAGATTTTTTAATGAAATCACATAGATTTTAGTAAGGTTGATGTTGATGGCAATACAATAATGTAGTTAACACGTAGTTCAGTAAATTCAATTTTCCTTTTCAAGAAATACTAGAGAGTATTTATTTATTTACTTACTTACTTATTGGCTACTGTTTATTCCTGGAAAATAGGTCGTGTTTTCCCATAAGCACAATGTAAGATCGGGATAGAATTCCTAATCAGGGACATAGAACCAAATGAGACAAAAAAAAAAAAGATAACATAAAGGCAGCTATAAATTTCTATGATCCCATAAAATAGTAAAATTTAAAGGACATCCTATAGAATTCTAGAACTTTGAGACACCTTATGGATTTTTCATTTCCAGGCATTTTATTTTATTTTATCTTTATTCTTATTTTTTTCATTATGTTATATTAGTCGCCGTACAGTAAGTATGCAAAATCCTATAGAGACAAGAAGGATTTACCAAAGCAATGGGTGACAGAGCCAAGATTAGAACCCAGATGGCCCAACTTCTAGTCCAGTGTCCTTCCATTATGGCACCGTTAAAAGTCCTGCGAAGACATATCAATGAATTATGAAGTATATATGAAAACAGTACTGTACTGTACTGTACAATTAATTTACCCAATTAAAGTTAATGAATTTGACTCATTCTACATTAATTAACAAATGAACATTAATTTTGCTTTTGTTTTTAGAAGATCTACTGGTAAATCATCTTTTCAAAAAACTGCTAGAGGGGAGATGGGCAGGGGGATGGGCTAAGTGGGTAACGGACATTAAGGAAGGCACTTGTGATGAGTACTGGGTGTTATGTAAGTGATGAATCACTAAATTCCACTCCTGAAACTAATACTGCACTATGTGTTAACTAACTAAAATTTAAGTAAAAACTTGAAATATAAAAAAATTAAATAAATAAATAACTAAAAGACTGCCCAAAAAGCTTACATTGATTCTGTTTCCCTACCCTTCTCCCCACTTTTTCGCCCACCATCACATAATTCGCCCCGTCCTCAACAAAACAAAACGTATATGAAATGCAGTTTTGAAGGATAGATGGAAAAAGATAAAAATATTGTGGGACAATTATGGTCATTTATATTGGTATTTGTATGCTGATTCGAGTCTTTTCAACACCAAATCAGAAGGGGCTGGTCTTTTAGCCACCTTGCCCCGTTCCCATGCCCTCCATTTATCATTGCCCACATGGATCTTGCCATAGAATCAAAGATTGCTTGCATAATGACATTGACAAATGAAGGACTGGTTAGACAACATCAAGTAAGTCAGGGCATGAAAAGGGAGAATAAGTTTTTGTAACTTGTTCCTTCCCATAAATATCCCCAACTTTCATGGAAATGCTCTATAAAAACAATTTATACATTTCAAGGTCATGGTGCAGTACCATGAACCAAAATGCAGGATCAAAACAGAATTCAACTTTTTTCCTTCCCAAATCATTTATTCTTGAATTTATTTCTTCTTGGTATGAACACTTCAGAACAAAAGGACAATTTCCTTGTTTCTGATCTCTACAGAAATAGATGGATGTCACTGTCAATATCAACTCCATTCTAGTTTGAGACGTAGTCAAGAGAACAGGGACATATCCATCAACACCAAGCTCTAGATCAAGGTTCAAAGAAAATAAAAATCAACCTCTACACAGAGAAGGCAAACCTCTATTTATCGTGCAAAAATCACATAGGCCCTTTTAGGGAGAAATGTGTCCTTCCTTTTGCATTATTTGAGAACTGAAATGTATTGTTTCTTTGAGAACTTGAACTCAATGTATAACTTTTCTTGAATCTGTAGGACTTATAAATAGTTTTCCTGCATAATTTTTTTATGATTCAGTTTAGGGAAATAGAGATCAGTAAGCAACATATAAACAATTTGTCATGAGCATATCATCCATTCTTCTGAAAAGTCATAACTCCAATTTTTAACTTTATTTTTTAATAGAACTTCTTATTTCTTTTTCATATTGATGAATATAGTGGGTGAATGAAAGCAAATAACTTAAATTTAAATAGTCACTTAAAATAATTTAAAGAGTAAAAAAACACTGAATACTACTTCGCCTAGACATTCTGTATTTCCCCATTTTCATGGTTGTTTATTGTCAAATACCACACTTATCTGATCACCTTGTATATATTTCCTGAGCTTTTTATTTTTATTTATTTATTTTTTTTCCTGAGCTTTTTAAATGATGGCTTTTTATAATATTAAACTTACTCTTGGTTACCAATCGTAAAGATATCACTATACTGTAGCTATGTTTAATAATAATGTAAATATGTGATGATGAAACTAAATAGTGAAGTATAACTTTCTGTCTGACATTATTCAAATTGTTCACAAGATGATGAAAGAATGGAAAAGACTGATTACTGAGAGGATCATGAAGTAGCATGGGGAAAATTGAGGAAGTTTGAACTTCTGTGTTGTTGATTTGGTTTGGCTATCTTCACAACATGCAATGTTAGCCTATTTCTCATGTATTTATTGATTTGAACTTCAGAAAGTTGAAGGAAAAGGTTTTTCCAACCTCTCAAATTTCACTTCTGCCCATTATTTAAAATCATTCTATAAGGCAATTTCTTTTCATATATGAAAAATCAATGCTGTTGCAAAAGACAACATGCTTTCCCAAAGTTAGCTTTGGACGTGTAAAGACAAATATGGTGCCGCTAGAAAACTTGAAGAACTCAGGGAACAATTTAGAAGGACTGAAACTTGAAATCTGTAATTGTTTCCATGATGACTAAGATGCAAAATGGGTTCTTCAGTTTATAAGTAATGCAGTGACTCTAGAACCAAATATCAGGCACTAAGTTTCTGATAACTGTGTTCTTTGGAAATTCATGGCACAGATCATTGTTATTGCCAAAGAATCTCTGTGTACATTTCTATATTCCAAAATCATGCCACAAAAGGCAATTTTAAATGGTGTTAATATAAATGCATAGCACCAAGTATAATAAAAACTCCAAAATGTTTATTGAATAATTACCACACGTGGAGCTTAGAAAATATATGCATGCAGGGTGCCTGGGTGGCTCAGTTAGTTAAGCATGTGATTCTTGGTTTCAGCTCAGGTCCTGATCTCAGGGTCATGAGATCGAGCCCCACACTCAGCTCAGAGTCTGCTCAAGATTCTCCCCCTCCCTCTGCCCCTCCCACTCATGCTCTCTCTCTCTCTCTCTCAAATAAATAAATAAATCTTAAAAAAGAAGAAAATATATGCATGAATTTTATTTACTTTAACCTAATTACATAAGTATATTTGTATTTTTATGTATTTAAATGCAAAAAATCTCTTTTAATGGCTTGTTTACAATAATATTCAGTAGAGAAAGTCTAGGTTAAAAAAAAATCAAGGATAGATATTTTCTGAAAAGATATTTTTCCGTTACATTTCCAGTACAATAAAAATATTACATCTATTACTTTTAATATGGAAAATACGATGAGTAGTATCTAAAGAGTCGTTGTACTAAGTGCTTCATACGCGTTATGAATTGTCTAATCCTCTGAAGAGTTCTATAAGGTTGGAATCCCTTTGCTCCAGTTTTTCCAAAGAAATGATCAAGGCCAGCTGCTGCACGACCTTGTGCAACAGTAGTGAGCGAGCGAGGGTTTAAATTCAGGTCTGCCTCGACTGCATAGCTGGGGCCCTTAATCATCCTCCTCTTTTTTCCTGGAACTGCAAACGATACAACTTTGGGGTGCGTTATGTTTCCACACAGATTTGTAAGCAAGGCCAAAAAATGACCGGATGAGAAATGATAAAAGAAAAACTTGGCGAATACTAGGTTTTGTCAATGACTGCTATTTACCTGAGTTTCGCGGATAAATAAGACAGTAAAATCTAATGTTTTCTCCCTGTAGCTTTGTAATAAAATCGTATTTCTGGTGAGTTTCGTGGGCAATCGCGGCACCTTCACCCGAGGCTACCGAGCGGTCATCCTGGATATGGCCTTTCTCTACCACGTGGCGTACGTGCTGGTTTGCATGCTGGGCCTCTTTGTGCATGAATTCTTCTACAGCTTCCTGGTGAGTACTTCTCCACGTGGACAATCACTGCTAGAAAAAATAACACAATGCTGCTGCTTCTTATGCTTCTTCCTTTGATTTTTTTTTTTTTTTTTTTTTTTTAAGCAGGGCCTGACGTTTAGGACAAATTATGTTATTTTTAGAATTTCCTAGGAAAATCATGCATTAGTATTATTTTTCCTCTTTTCCTCTAAGAACTCACATCAGTGGTGGCATTCTTTTATTTCCTCTCTGAGAAGTCACCAGCGACCCCGCCTCCTGACCCAGGCCTCATATAGCAGGTGCTTTTTGGTTTCAGCCAAATCCTTCCTTCCCCTTGCATTTAGAGATTCTCCCACAGAGTGGAGGAGAAAAAAAGTGGGGTTATATTTTCTTAGCCCTGGAATCAACAGCAAATATTATTGTGACTTTAGAATAGCATATAAGTAAAATGAGGGGTAAACTGCCAACCTCGCAAAAAGACAATGAGTTGTTTGAAATCTTAGTTTCAGATTCAATGTGCCATTGCTGTGAAGCTTATCTACACATGTCTAATTCATTAAGCGGACTTTCATGTTTCTTCTAGATTTTTTTTTTCGGGTTATCGGTTTTACTTCCTACATACAGACTGTTCTATAGCTATAAACTAGGAAGGGAGGCAATATAAATACATGATAATGTTTTGAAACCTAAAACACTACCAGGTTAACATCATGATGCCGTAGGAGCAATTTATTTATATCTCCAACCCATGGTTGACATGCAGTGGAGACCACTACCCCATAAAATAATTCCCGAAACCCCAGCTGAAGATCTAAAAACATTATGCTGACCGTGTCTGCTTGGCTCATGAGGGACAAGTCCATCGCCTGCTGCTTTCCTGTTATCTGTCTAGCAAACCCATGCAGGAAGACTGAAAAGAGGCAGATTTTCCATTCACTTGTTAAGCGCTTGAAAGAGCCCCCAGGAAGAGTAGATTTGTCCCTTCTGCTTGATACAAAATTATCTTCTAGGTAGTTAAGTTAGATGATTCAACTATCAAAAGTAGAGTTTTTTTCTGTTATTGTTCCAGGGATCCAAATGAATTCCCTTTCTGCTCTAATTTACCACAAAAAATCCATTTTTAAAAACATGCCCGTGATATATGAAATCCCATTGCACCCAGCACTTTGACCCAACTGTGACATGTAATATTCGGTAACGTTTTTGTGCTCCAACCTTCTTGTCTGGAAAATGCATAGATCTAGCATGATACACTTGTACTATCAAGACTCATTAAAGAGATAATATGAAAAACATGTGAAAGGATTTATTAAATATTTCTATTTTCCAAGGAAAGGCAATTGACAAAGATGTATTTGAATTAGTACATGAGCTAGTGATAATAATGTTACTTTTAATTTACGTTACTTAACCTTATTTCCTAGTTGTATTTTCCTCTTGTCTTTTATTGTTCTACTCTTACAATAGTGAGGCTAATTTGTTTTCACTGGGTTGCTGGTGAAAAGGATATTGTCCATTTTGACGTTTATAGAGTATTAGGAGGAAATTACAATGAACATAATGCCAAAATGGCATTGAAGCATATTTTAAAAATATATTTTATATTTTAAAAAATACATGACTGTGTGTTTCTAGTTATAGCCACAAATATCAATCCTTTATCCAAAATAGTAGAAACCACACTCTAGATTTTCCTTTCAGAAATAAAAAGAACCATCAACCTGTCCAGTTTCTTACCTTTTTTGCCTCCTCACAATTCTGATTCCAGGGGTATGGAATGGGGCCCAGAAATAAGCATTTTTAGCAAGCATCCCATGGGGCTCCTGAAAACTACAAACTTTTAGAAACCATTCAGAAGCGACCTAAAGCCCATTTCCAGACGTTTTAAGTCACTGTTGAGCGAAAGTAAAGGAAAATATCCTTTACGTCAACTAAATGCTTAAGTAAGTTAAATAAGTCAGAGTGGTGATAATTTGGAAGTTGAATTTGCATTAATCACTTTGTCTGTCCTGAGAAATATTGACTTTGTTTCTAGAAGTTGTTGCTCCCTCCGGAAGGATAAGCACATAGCAAAATAATTAAACATTTTTTTTTTTTTTGCATAGGATCATGATAAAATATCAGTTTGCTAGGGTGAGCAAACAAGGTAATATCTTTATGACAATTATTTGCAAGACTAAAATTAAATTGGAAAGTAACTCAGTACTCAGTAAAACAGGGGACAGGCCCTGGTGTTTCTGTAGGGACTCGTGACACTGATAATGGTTCATTTCAACCAGTTCAGAAATTCTAATCACTGCCCACAGATAGCAGGAGACAAACCTTAATTATTTCAACTTTTAAAATACTATTCATTTCCAAACAGGTATTTATGCCTTTTTAAATGAATGTTCACTTACTGCTTTTAACCAGCTTTTGATAATATAACATATACTTGCTAATTAATGTATAATTTCAACTTAATAATATAGCAATAAATAAAATCGTTCTTGGTATTGACTCTAGAGAGCAAACACATACCTAGGTTCTTGACTAGTGCAGAGACTTTCTACTACTAAACACAAAATGGATAATAACCTGATAGAGGAAGTGAAAATTTAAGAAAAAAATGTTTTATATTTTTGCTTATACTTCTGTTTCCAAAATTACATACTAAAGTAATAGATTTTGCCCTCGTTACGCCCCTTTAGTAAGGAAAGTTGCTTCCATTTCTCAAATATTTTTAAATTTCCCATCTTTTCTATTGCAGCAGGCTCATAAAATTGTTCTAGTAATTTCGCCCCTAATTTCTTGATTAAACAATAATGTCTAATGACTGTCAATTATTCATCACTTAGGTAGATGTAATTCAGCATTTTCACTTCAGGCATCTTACGTATTCCAAAAACAAATGCAGCATATCAGTGAGGCTAAAAATAAGGAATAAGTAGTTAAGTTGGTTAAGTATAGTATTATAATTTTTCTAAATTCAAATTTGAAGCTATGCTATTTCTGTATCATACAAAATTGAAATTATGTTGGTTATGAAACCAACAGATGCACATTATATGCTTGTGTTAGAGTTATCTTTATTGAAAAACAGTTTATTAATATGACCCAACTGTAGAAGACACATGTATTTTGGTGCATTTTTTAAGGTTATCACTCAGGTTGTTATTTTTTTCACAGATAAACTAAAATGGCTTACATCTGTATTCGTAATCACCTTTTATGTTTATTCAGCTTTTGCGCCACTGCGTTTTTTCCCCTTGTTTTTATTTTTGTAGCTTTTTGATTTGGTGTACCGAGAAGAGACTCTGCTTAATGTCATAAAGAGTGTCACTCGGAATGGCCGCTCCATCATTCTCACTGCCGTCCTGGCTCTCATCCTCGTCTACCTGTTCTCCATTATTGGGTTCCTTTTTCTGAAGGACGACTTCACGATGGAGGTGGACCGGCTGAAAAACAGAACTCCAGTGACAGGTATTGCTGCTAGCACTACGTGAGCATTCTCTCGTGGCCGATACGACTTGTACCAGCTCACGGGAGTTACAGATAAACACGAACAGAGGAGGTGTTTCCTCTCATCCCTTGGAAAACATGTTCTCGTTCACCGGGAGCTCATGAGTGTGAAGTAATCTTCAGCTATCAGCTGTCCATGGGTATAGGGAAATCCTGGTATAAGAAGCATCATCTGGGCTCCGTCTCCGGAGGAAAGTTTCACCAGTGCTGACTATATCCCAGAACACAGTCAACAACTTCAGTGGAGGAGAATGGCTTTGGGATTCTCTTCTTCCTCCTTTTTCCTGTCTCCCCCGAGAACATCTAGCATCATTCATAACCATTTCTCCATATATGTTTGTTCATAGTATGTCATATTGATTATACTTAGAGAATTGAAAATGGTAGATGTTTTGATTTGGAAACCATCAGTTAGTAAGAAATTGGGTATAGAAAAAATGCTCAGAATACTGTCATTAAGGAGCTCAATTCCTCAGTATGTGTTGTCACTATTTCTGTACAATATTTATTTCTGTTGTCTGACTGCTTAGGCATCACCCATTTATACTTACTATGATTCCTGGGGTGTGAGGGCTCATTCTTTCCATCTTACTTTGAATTTTTATTTATCATCCTTTCTAATGGTTTCTTCTTCTCCCATTCCTACCTTTTGTTGTTTGGGTTAAATTTCTTTATTACTCTTTTTCCTCCTCTCCTGCTTTTCTGGATACAAATCATAGTTCTGTACTTTGCTGTTTGTTTCTCTGGATGATTCTGTAGCGTATGAGTTGTAGAGAATGGAAGCCACAAAATGACTTTCCCCTCAAGCCATTAAATTTAAAGGTATGATTTAATTAGCGGTGATTTATAAACAATATTCTTTCTTGCCTTTAACAAACATTTCTTGATTATTAAATTGATGACATTTGGTAGTATCTTTCTTAGGCTACGGGATAATTAAGTGGCATTCAGAGCTATTATTAAGTCTAAGTGATCACAGCAGAGAATAGAAACATCATTCAGTTGTTAAACTTGAGACTGAATTTCATACCTAGGTATTACTCTTCATTCAGAGGAACGTGAAATATTTTGTTACTGCCTTTCCTGTTCTCCCTTAAATGTTACTTTCTCCAGAGTTTTACAGGCCTAAATATTTGGAAGAAAAGCTCCTATCCATAAATAGCCCCCAAAACTCCACTTTTGCAAAACTATCTGTGAATCATACACTATCTGTTCTCAAAAATCTTTAAGTTTTAATTATTATTTACTAGGCATGATCACATTGAGTTATTCAGTACAGGGTGAGTCTGAAGCTGAAGCATCATGACTTCTGAATCCAAATGTGTACCATAGTTATTGTTTTATGAATCTAGTAGTAAGTATTTATGTGTTATTTAAAAAGGCAGTTAGTGTCATTATGAATATATTTTCCTTAGATATACAAAAACATCTCTTTTTTCTTACAAAATGGGCAACATTAGACCTAAAATGTCAAGATCTCTATTAAAAATATGCATATTTATATAAAAAACTGTTAAATGAGAGAAAGCATTCATAAATACTATTAAAATCTTGTATACGAGAGCATTTAACAAAATTAAACTATTCGATTCTTCATAGATTGAGAATTCTTGTTGCATCGACTGAGAATGAATGGGATATTGTGCCCTGGGAAAAGCACCCTTACTTTCATAATATTTTTAATTTAATTTGTAATGCCATCTAGTATGTCAATTGGTAAATAGCATAAAGTTTATTTTTTCAAGTATTGAACACTCCCAAAGTTGAGTGGAATTATCGAGGATAATATGCCTAGCAAGCGACATCTAGAGTGCAGAAGTACGCAGTTGCTCAGAGAGTAGGAGGTAGTCATCAGAAAGCTAGGAGATGGGAGCCCAGGGTGGGGGAGGGTTGAGCCGAATCGCAGAGCCTCACAGGCACCTATGAGAGTGGAGGATGGATAATTTGCAATGGCATCAGGAATTGAGGAAAATGCAGATCCTACCTCTGGGACCAGCCACCACTTGACGGTGTCGAAGGGAGTCGTGTCTTAGAAAAGCCCAGGGAGCTGGAGGGCAGGTTCTGTTGACAAGTGGATGTCACAGTGTCTCTCACATGTGTCCCTTCTTCCCCATTCTCATTGCCGCCCTCCAGTTTCCCATCTCCGTTTCCTGTCACCCAGAAGACTCCAGGAACGTCCCATCTTGCTTCCTCTCCTTCAGCCTCTTCTGCCTGCCCGATTCATTCATTCTAACCACCACTCTGATTGGGTCTCTCATTGACTCGAAAACTTTGCTGGGATCTGCCCTGGCTTGCTTTTAAACATCAGGCTGGGAGCTCAGGTCACTCTGCTCCCATGTCTGTGCCTTTGCTGGCCTCCGTGATTTTCGTCGTACAAACTGCACCTGGGATTGCCCCCTCCACCCAGCTCACCTTTCTGTGTATAAATCCCATGTCTCCTTTAGGTTGATCCTTCTCCAAAAAGCCTCGTATTGTTTGTTTTCTTTCTAAAATTCACTTCTCTCTCCTAATGCACTGTATAACATTAACTGTACTTCACTTCCTCCACTCAAGTATCCTATCTCTGCCCCTTGTTATTCCCTAGTTGTCAGGTCTGCAAGGCCTCCACTCAGCGTCCTCAGAGCCTCCCATGGATCAGGAAGTATGAAGTAAGGGAATGGCCACCAGGACACACTCAGAAACCCCATCGCTCTCTCTCTCTGACCACCAGAAACCCACTCCAGCACCAAATGATGTACCCATCCTTTCCCCCAAGTTTGGCCCAGTAAGGGGACAAGGAGTGATGGCCGCAAATGTGCGGCCTCCCTTCCCTGAGTGGACTCGGTCTTTCTCAGCTCCAGGGCTAGTACTGCTAACGACCTGATCCTGGTGGCCTGGTCCTTCTCCCCGATCATGCGTCCTAACTCCAGCTCTCCCTTTTGCCACGTCTGCCCTCATGTCATCAAAGAATCGGGGTGACCTTGCTCTCATATGTACTTGAATATTTCTTCACCCCCTTGTATATAAAAATGAACTTACTCCTGTCCCTCCATCTTATAGACTTTCCTTGATGAGTCTATTTGAAACATTGGTTTGAGAAGTATGAACCTCTTTACTTTCTATTTGTTACTAACAACAACAACAAAATGTTTGATTAAGTTCTTCTCACCCAGATAGGAAGGTTACTATCTTCTGTTCCGTTCTGACCAGGGAAGAAGGTGGTACATTAGCAAGCAGGTGGATCTTTGGGAACTAAGGAAGAACAGAAAGATCCTGAGTAGGATCTGGCAGAAGATTCTTGCATTTTAAACCCTGTTCCCTAGAGCCCCCCTACTTCACTGTTAGAACTGCCGTGACCTGCGAGTCTCAACCTGCTGTAGGGACTGACCAGTGGCTTGGAACTTGGGGAACACCAACTTCTTTGGGGGAAGTGTGTTCCTGGCATCCCAGGTCTGAACCATGAATGCACTTGGCCCTCAAAACACTGTTACACGTGGTGGTTAAGGTCTACGTTATTAATAAAGGTATAAAAGGCTTTTAGTGGATTGGCCTGTGAACCTATTCTCTATTTATAAAATTGCTTCCATACACAAAACTGTGTTCAGAATTCCAAACCAACTTACTAAAGAAGACTTCAGGAGCACAGCTATGTTGGAGTAGTAGTGCCTTTTATTTATATGCCTTTGTAACCATACGTTCCTTTCTTGTCACTTGCGTATTTGTCTCTATACCATATTCTAATTTGTGTGTTCTCAGGTAATAATGAAGTTCCTACTATGACCTTAACTTCAACGACGGAAACATGTGAAAAGGATAGCTGCTCACCCACAATACCAGCTTCAAATACAGGTCTGTAAAAAGGGCCCCAGATCGGTACTAACTTGATACTTTGCAGTTATGTTTCTTTGGGAAATGTTATTACCGCTAAAGGAATTGCTGTAAGAATTTCATGGTGGGTTGAAATAGAATCATGGAGGGTAAAAGGAAACCCAAAAGTTTCAAACTAGAGAAAGGGTTCCCTTATCTATCATTTTGCATCCCCACCCCATTCCTTATATTATTTCTATTCATGAGATTTTATCGGATTTACCCTGTGGGACTGCTGCTAAAAATACCGTAACCCTGTTGTAAACCCATGCCACACGGAGACTCTTCTAATTATACAGCCTTTAACAAAGAATCAGGAAATGCACGGGCTTAGAACTCAAAAGGCTTGGTATAATCCTAGGCTTTCCACTTTCTGGCTCTCTGTCTTAGATATGTTATGCAAATTTCCTGGACCTTGTTCAGATGGTTTGCCCAGAGAGGGAGGGAGGGAGCAGACAGAGAGACAGAGAGAATATGATACTTTCCCTGTCTTCAAAGGAGCAAATGGAACTGTGCTCATAAAAAGAATTTTTTAAACTCTAAATTGTTCTCAATGGTTTGGAAACTATGGCATATGTGAAATTTAATGAACTGTAGAAGGAATTAGTGATCTCTTTCCAGAAGCAGCAATGATTTAGGGAGTATATATCTTTAAATATTTCAAGAGTTTTATATATTAAAAAGGAGTGGATTTAGTCTGTGTTATATCTAGGAAGGGCAAAATTGGACTCGGGGAAGATGAGGGATGGAAGAGTAAACTTATTTACTTACATTCCCAGTGGAAGGATGGAGGCTTCCACTTCCATCTGGGAGCACATTCATCTGATCGTAGTGAAAGGGCCATTTTCCAAAGCTGCCTTTTTCCTTGAGATGTTGGATTGTTGCACGAGGAAAAATGGATCATGCCTTCCACAAACAAAATCTTTCATGCTTTATGATCTAGAGAGAGAAATACATACATGCACATTCCATCCCAATGTCCCAGCAGCTCTAAGAACTGAGAGCAACTGCCTCCAAGACTTCTTGCCCCCCTAAGGCCCGGCTAGCCAGTGCAGGCTTCCAAACAACAACCCGGTTCATTCCTTGCTTGTGTAGCTTTACTGTGCTCTGCAATTTCTAAAATCCTGTTACATGCATCCTCCACTTTAAACAGCTCTGATTTCCTCAGCCTTCCTCACACAGTCTAGCAGTGACTCTTGATGTCACACTCCAGGGCAAGAAGCTGAGTGGAGCTCTCCTATTCTGGATAGTGGAATTTGGAATCACACCATACCCTTGACCGAGATGTGGCTGACTCGGGTAAAATGCCATTCTTCACTGGTTCAGCTGTCAAGCCATAAATGCCTGTCCTGTACTCATGTAATTGGGAGTTTGGGATTTCAAGTATAAAACGATGCGTTTATTTTTTATATATTTCTGTCAACCCCGAATCCAAGGCCATCCCAGTATGTCCTGGGAATAGATGAGGAGTTTCTTGGACGAGGTGATCTCTAGGTTTCAAGCCCCTTCCCGTTCTCACATGCCATGGGGCTCATGGTATCTTCATGGATCCTGATTCTATGAAGCAATATGTTTACTCTCTCTTGTGTCATCCTCAAGCTGATAAGCTATAGAACAGGGATTGGCAAATGACAGCCCACAGGGAAAGGTGACTTGCCACCTGTTTTTGTATAGCCCTCGGGGTAAGACTAGTTGTAACCTTGTAAAAAGTCTTTTCTTTAAAGAAAAAGATGCCATGGGGACATATGTCACCCACAAAACCTAAAACATTTCCTCTCTGGCTCTCTAGAAAAAAAAAATTACCAACCTCTGCTCTGGAAGATTTTCATTAAAGGTGCTAGGAATGTTGCATGGGACAGTGCTGAGGATGAATTTTTTTTTTTTAACTTTTTTTTTTTTTAAGATTTTATTTATTTATTTGACACAGAAAGAGAGATCACAGGTAGGCAGAGAGGCAGGCAGAGAGAGAGTGGGAAGCAGGCTCCCTGCTGAGCAGAGAGCCTGATGCGGGGCTCGATCCCAGGGCTCTGAGATCATGACCTGAGCCAAAGGCAGAGGCTTTAACCCACTGAGCCACCCAGGCACCCCGAGGATGAATTCTTTTTTTTTTTTTTAAAGATTTTATTTATTTATTTGACAGAGAGAGAGACACAGCGAGAGAGGGAACACAAGTAGGGGGAGTGGGAGAGGGAGAAGCAGGCATCCCGCCCACTGAGCAGGGAGTCCGATGCGGGGCTCGATCCCAGGACCCTGGGATCATGACCTGAGCCGAAGGCAGATGCTTAACGACTGAGCCACTCAGGCGCCCCCCAAGGATGAATTCTTTAGTTGCTACTAGAAATATGCTTTCAGACTGACATAGTCATGTTCCATACAATTCTTCAGCCACATAGAACTCTATCTTAAATAAATGATCAGTTAGCCCATGCGTCTCCATCCTTAAAAAAAAAAAAAATCACACAACTCCTCAGAGCCTCCTTGCCAAAGCCCAAATACACAGTGTCTGTCACATCCCCAGTTTGAGGTTAGTGTGAACCCGTACCGGCTTCCCTCTATGCCACCTTCTTCCCACGCTATCCTTTAACGATCCATTTTAGTATGTTGTTTTGGGGATCAGCATCTAGCTCATTTGTCAGCAGCTTGCTGAATCTGTCACAATCTTAAATTCAGGTCTACAAGTGCTCCTCTCCTGTTATTATTCATGATTTTAAAAAAATACCACAGCAAAAACTTGGGTATCGTTTAAGTAGCTGGGTAAAATTAAACAGCTCTTAGGATCCTTTGACCACCTGGAAGTTCAATTTTTTTGTCTCCAGTACTTGTTATCTCCTTTTCAATTGGACACTCTTTCTCCTTAACAGAGTGTGAAAAATAATAGGTTAAAAAATATACTTTCTCAAATATTCTAACAGCATGGTCCCAAGGATATTGTAACTATATTCTTGCCCTATCTCTGAGTATTACCTTAAAATTATTTCCTTTATATTAAGGCAAACATGCTTTAACTGTAGTTTGATTTGGAGAAAGGAATATTACTTTGCCAGTGACCCAGCAACAAAGCCAGTGCGCCTCCTGCCGGGGACTATAAAGATGGCAGACCCAGGGGCCCAGCACCGCTGCTGGTCTGGTGACGCTCATCCACCTTGTGGGAGCCGGAAGCTCCTTAGATGCAGTGAGGTCGCTGCCAGAGCCTCTCCTCCTGGAGTGAGATCTTCCCAGTCATATGTGGCGTGAGCATATCCCAGGACGTGGCTGCCCCGCTCTGTGCAATCTTATAAATCTTAGGTTTTATATAATTGTTAGTGCTAATCAGCCAAGCAGTCTGTTGTCATTGCTTTATGTGCTATTACTAATTTTGACAGTTTGATTTTAACATTTAAAAAAAAGAAGTGAATATTTTTGTAAAACAGGAAATTCATTAAGTCAATTCAGCACAAATCCTTGATGGTGATGATGGTGATGGTGATGATATTATCATAAAGCCTTTGTTCATTCCTTCCTTCATTCCTCTGGCAATATTTGTTCAGCCTGATCTATTGGCCTGCCCCTATGCTGGGTGTTCAGGACATAGTATTGAGTAGACAAACATGATCCTAGCCCTGATGGAACTTTATAAAATAGTAAAGGGGGAAGCATAAAAAGTTATAAAATATGGTGAGTACGACCAGCGGTGCTATGATTAATCACAAAAGAGCTTGGCTGTAGGTAGGGCAAACAGAAAGGCCTTTCTGAGGAGGGATTATTTAAACTGAGACTTGGACCATAAGAAGGACTCAGTCACACCATTCCAGGCACAGGGACCAGCATGGGTGAGGGCCCTGAGGCATGTTAAGGATAGATAAATACTATTAATTATCCTCACATTATGGGTAAAAACACCAAAGAGCACAAACTTTAAGTAAAATCACATAGCTAGCAGACTAATCTAGATCTCTGATTACCAGGCCTGTCCTCTAGTCTTCTAAGTCTTATTGTCTTCTAGTTAAAGGATTAATCTCTGTACGTTTTTTTCTTCCCTAACCAAAAATTAGACTGTTAAAATTCTGCCTATCATATTGCCTTTCAACTAGAATGCTTGGATGACTTTTCTTTATGCATGCTATCCTCTAAAGGCAATACTTTAGACATAAATATTCTCAATTATGTATTTCTCAAGAGGCATTGATCCACTCTCCCACCCCCGTTCTCCCACCTCAAGACATTTGACCAGGCCTGGAGACATTTTTGGTTGTCACAAGTCCGGGAGGAATGCTTCTGGCATTGAGTGAATAGAGGCTAGGGGTACTGCTAAGCACCCTCCAACGCACAGGGCAGCTCCCCTCAACAAAGAACTCTCCAGCCCAAAACGTCAATAGTGTTGATGTTGAGAAACTTGGTTCCATCATGAAGTCTGTTCAGATATTGGTTTATAACTCTGAAAACAAACTCATAAAAGGCTTCTCATAAAAACCTCTACAACCTGTTTCTCACCTAATCTATTACACAAGGAACAGAACTTCCCTTTTCTCTCCGGACAGACGGAGACAATTTTTCCAGGCTTATTACCCCTGGAGCAATGTCTCCATGTTTTTAGGCTCCACCTGAGCTGGGAGTAGAGGGAGGCAGGTATGATTTTGTAGGAAAGCTCTCAGAGAAGGAAGAAGAGGATAGTGGAGCAATGTCAATGCTGGAGGTGTGGCAGGGATACCATTGGGAGCCAAAGCTGATGACAGTGGCTTCACACCATCTGGGGTCATTCCTAAATCAGTGTTTGAAACTATAGGAATGCCTGTTATTAATGTACCTACTCTTTCCTCTGTGCTCTTTTTTGCATTTGTTATGATAAGTGATAAAATTCATCTAACTGAAAATTCCACAGATTTGATCTTCTAGCCCTTGCCACCTTTAAATCTCGGCCACACATATTTAACCGCAAGAGTAGAGGAAAAGCTAGAACCTGGTGTTTGTTGTGCAGTGTAGGTCGCTTAAATTTAAAAATAACTTGTCCATGTCTAAGACCAGAATTAAATTTTAATTTGCAAACCCTAGTGTGCATTTGTGACAGCCTTGGTTTGTTACCTTGTGGACAGCAGGTCCGCATTACAAAAGGCCCAGACCCGTACACAGGAGCAGAATAACAAGCCTCGTGGTGATTGGGAAGCCCAGCGGCTGGTCCCCGAGGAAGCTCCAGCGGATGCTGGTCGGGTCACCGTCCCAGCAGCCGCACATTCGCACGGTAACGGGCAACCAACTGTGGCCGGAGAAAAAAACTAAAAAGAACTTTTATTTCATTTGCGGCAGACCTACCTGACTTCTTAGACAAATATAATCACTTACCAAAGAAAAACCAAAAAAAAAAAAAACAAAAAAAACAGACTTTCTAGAAAAGGGAGGCCTTTTTTAGGTAATTTACAAAATATTGTTACAATTATTTTCTAAGTAAGGGTCATTTGTACAGAAAAGGGAGGAAGTTCACAGATTTCTCACATGTATGAGCAATTCAGATTTATTATGTTTTGGTATTTTACTTTAATAAGAAAGACTGATGAGTAGCTGAAACTGACCAGCCTTGGTGCCGCTCTGCGTTTTGGCTTCCCACAGGGTGCCCAGCATTTTCAATTTCTCTTTCTAGTTAACCATTTTAAAAAAAGAATTTCCATAATGAATCGATTAGAATTAAAGTTTAAAACTAACAAGCAAGACGTTTTCAGTTGCACTCAGACTTTCGGCTGTATCTCAGTGGCCATCTGTTGTTTCTAAGAAATCATTAAAAAAAATGGGTACTTTAATTATTAAAGCAGAAAAATAACATTATTAAATACTCTTATTCAAGCATGTCCAATATTCGAAAAAACGTATAGGCTAACACCAGATCAGAGCCAATAGAATATATTTTTATTCCTTTCTTTATATAAAACACTTTAATTTCTGTTATGAATTAAGAAAAGATACTTTATTTTACTAATACTCAATTGAAAATGAGGGTAATTTAGTCTCCTCTTGTTCAAGTATAAAGGTGCTATGTTAAAACTTTAACTTTGCATAAGATTTTATAGCCATCTACAGTAGTGATAATTATGACACCTAGATTTGTTACCCCTATGCCAAATGATGTTCTAAGTCCCTTACATGTATTATATTTAGTTTTTTTAAATGCGTCCACATTACACATCTATTTCCACTAATTCTTTCCTTTCACTTATACGCAAGCATGCACTCTCACTTCTTTTTTTTAAAGATTTATTTAGAGGGAGAGAGAATCTCAAGCAGACTCTGCTAAGCACAGAGCCTGGCGGGCAGGGCTCAGTTCTCACAACCCTGAGATCATGACCTGAGCGGAAACTAAGAGTCTTAATGCTCAAACCAACTGAGCCACCCAGGCTCCCCTCTCTCGCCCCTTTTATAACTACCTGATTTCATCGTTACTCCCTTGCCACTGTTAACTAGCCCACTGTTCATTCTTGCACCTGAAACCTCCTCGCTTCCTCAGTTGGAACCTTCCTCTGCACTCTTGTTACCCACCCACACAAATCTGTCTCCTCCTTTTCAGGATCAGAGTCTCCGATAAAACAACTGACCTTCACTCTGTCCTTCGATTTCTGCACCAACCATCTTCTGTTTCACTATTTGCCATATTCCTGCCGTTTCCTGATGACCCGAATGTTCAATCCAGAGACCTTTCCTTGCTTCTCATTGCTTTTGACTCTTCCCGTAATTTTTACATTTTTTGGTATCTTCTCCATCTTTACATTATTTTCTTCCTGAATTTTGGATCACATATCTCCTAGCTCTCTTGTGCTCTCTAGCTTTTAAAAATGTTTTCTCATCTTCTCATCCTCCATTCATCTGAAATTCTTTCCTTGGCTTCATCCTAACCCCTTGTACGCAGCTCCTCCTTCACAATTGTCCATTTCTGTGGCCTAATGGGACCCCCCATTCCCGAGTCAGGCCTGGCCGGAAGCTCCAGTGGGATGTGTACCACTGCCTTCTCCCTCAGGCCTAGGGTCCTGCCAGCTCCTGTTCATCCATCCTTTCCATTCTCGCGGCTCTCACCCTGGTTGAGGCGCATCACGCATTATGCCTCCTAAGCGGTCTTTCTACCTCCAGTCGTTCTCTCCTCTTCAGTTCACCTACTGTATCACCACGAGATTACTCGTCAGAAATCACTGCTCTGAATATTTCCTCCCCTACCCCCAACTTGAGATTTTCATGATGCTCCATTGCCTGCCAAATGAAACCCAGACTCGCAAAGAGTTCCCAGTTTATCTCCCCAGCTTTATCTTCCACTCCTTTACATGCTGGCTTATTTGATGTTCATCATATAAGTATAGAGCTTCCTACCTCCCGTGCTCTCTGGCCATAGCATGGGAATTCCTCTCTACTACTGTTTTAATCCATTGACTATTTGAGACAAAAATCAGAGTCTACCTTAATTAGAGGTACTCCCCACTCATTATCCCTAGTATTAAATGTTGTCTCTCTATTCTGATCTCTTTGCACCACTTCTGTGGCTGTAATCACATGTTAATTTGTCTTGTTATTTAAGTAAATGTTTTATCTCACACTGTTTCATTAGCTAGATGACAAACCACCTTGTCCCTATTTGAAGTTCTCCAGCGGCGACCCTTGGCTTTCAGGATAAAGTTTATGCTCTTTAGCTGGGTCTATGAGTCTCTCCATAGTAAACAGGTCCCTCCCTGTTTCTCTTCTCACACTTGACTGCACGCACCAAAGGCCCAGTCATTCCAACGCCCCTGCAGTTCCTCAAACACCCCATATGCACTCATGCCTGTTTACCTTTGCTCATCCTCTTTTCTCTGCCTAGAATGTCTTATTTTGCTGATATTACTGGCCAGACCTGCGTCTCTTTCAATATTCAACTCAGGTGCCACCTCCTTCAAGATACTGTCCCTGACGTGCCCGCCCTCCCCCGCCCCTGTGAGACACACACCATCCTGGGCGCGCAGTGTCCTGGGTGCAGGGCATTGCCTTTGTTCATCAGCTGACCCACCTTTCCTAGAAAACCATAAATCTCCGAGGGGCTGCCACACTTCCCTCTTTCCACCTGTATACCTAGCACCTTGTCCTGGGTCTGTGGAGACCATGCGATGAGGCAGGCTTGGCATGGGGAAGGCCAGCTGGTTATGTAGGTAGGTCTCCACAAGGTGGCATTTACTTAGGTGAATTTACTACGACTCAGGGCCTGGCTTTTAACCTGCAGGCCTGGGAACTTGGCTTAACGTTTGGCGAGTAAATCCATCTCACAACGATAGAGCCTTATTCACCAAACTCACAGAGGCCCCGATTCTTACGGACTGCGCTGACTGGACGGTCACTGTCACCGACCTGACCTGGGCAATTTCTCCCCCTGCGTACGTGCCACAGAGAAAGGCCATACTGTCCTTTATATAGTCACAGCCAGTCTGTTGTACTTCACAGTGACTAATCACATGAATTGTGTATGGATTTTACTAGCTCACCTGTTAACGAATGAACAACCTCTTTCTTAAATTCTTAGGGAGAATGGAGCACTTTCATGTGGCTTCTGTGTGCTGACTAACCTGGCGCTTAATTCAGTCTTTAGTAAACATTTAGGTGACATGATCAGGTAGTTGCTGATTGAATATATGAGTGCAGATCCTGCTACTAGATATGAGATTGCTTTGAGTGAATGTCTAACTATGGCAAAGTAGCATAAAGACCTGTTCCCTATGGCCTCATTACTGGGAAACCATATTTCTCTGTAAAAATACCTTTAATTCTCTTACGCATTTCTTTTTTTTTTTTTTAAGATTTTATTTATATTTGACAGAGAGATAGAGAGCACAAGTAGGCAGAGCAGCAGGCAGAGGGAGAGGGAGAGGGAAAGGGAGGCTCTCCACTGAGCAGGGAGCCCGACGTGGGGCTTGATCCCACGACCCTGGGATCATGACCTGAGGCGAAGGCTGCTGCTCAACTGACTGAGCCACCCAGGCGCCCCTATGCATTTCTCCCTAATTTTCTTCACATTCTTCCTAGCCACCGCGTTAGAACCCACCTTCGGGTGTCAGGGGCCTTAACTAGTACGTTGCAGAGTGAGCTTTCTCTGCCTGCCTTGTCTCCTCTGCTCTGCTGCCCCCACAAGCCTCACCTCTTCCCCATTTCTCCCTCCTCCAAAGGCAGCTTTATTTCCTCTACTTTCTAAATCAGAATGTGCCTTGAGGCTCACCTCTAGGTAAGTGGTCTGGCACAGCCTCGGCTACTAGCTTTGATGCTGCAACTTCGTGCTGCCCATCTCTGACTTCCGCCCTCCTCTTGAGGTATATATTTATGTTTTAAAAAGAAACCTCTCTGAATAAAGTGAAAATATCAGGATCCTCCCATCCATGTGAAGTTAAAATAAAGTCAGTTCACAAGAGGAAAATCAGCCTTTTTGTAACAAAGTACCAAACAGGCTGTTGGTGCTGGATCATGTAGATAAAATTAGACTGTTTCTTTTCTTTTTTTTTCCCCCTTTGGTTGTTTTCATATTTGTCATGTTTGTGCCTGTGGCTACACAATTCCAAAATTCAACACCACTATGGTTCTTTGACCTTGTAACAAGAAAAACACATTTCTGCTCAGTTATCAATTTTAGGAAATCCTGATTTTTTTTTTTTAAGATTTTATTTATTTATTTTAGAGAGAGAAAATGTGTGCAAAGTGGGGGAGGAGCAGAGGGCAAGGGAGTGAGGGGGGGAGAACATCTCAAGCAGACTCCACACTGAATGCAGAGTCTGACGTGGGGCTCGATCCCATGACCCTGAGATCACAACTGAGCCGAAACCAAGAGTTGGACACAACCAACTGAGCCACTCAGGTGCCCCAGAAATCCTGATTCAAATATGGTATAAACTTTTCACTATTTTAAATGACTGGGAAATTTTTACCAAGTTTACCTATAAACCAAATAAGACCAGGAATTTTTTTGTCACATTATATCTTTTCTGTCTCCTCGTTTCATCCTAAATATTTTCACATAAGCACAGTCACATAAAATAAACGGTTCACATAAATATATTGTTCTTCTTGTCATTGCTCAATGCTCATCATTCAAAGAGCTTAGATGTTTAACTAAATTAATGAAATAATATCTGCCCTAATTTTTAAGCACCCACTATGTGTATACTAATCTCTCTGCAATGTTTCACATATCCCAAATATAATCTTGTGAAGGGTTTCATCCTTAAACAGACCTCCCCATTTTATACATGAGGATAGTGAGGTCAAGTGACTGCCCCAAGTCTCAGTCCTGGGACAGAGTAGAATTTGGAGCCACGCCCACCTGGCTTCCTTGTGTACACTCTTTTTCCTGCAATATCTTTGTTTCCTGGGCAAGTGGACTGTCTTCCTGAGGTCTTACCACAACCTCCCTGCACTACAACAGTGCACCGGGCAGACGAGCTTTCTTCTGTGTTGTCCTTTCCATTCTGCCATTTTTCACTCTTGGAGGAAAACAATTATTTCAGAATACTAGTATGTGGACTTCTCAGCCTGTGTGAGTCATGGGCTACTACGAGTCAAATACATGTTACATGCTTCAAAAAATTGTGTCATGGCACAGTTATAAAGGAATGGCTATTTGAAGGTAGACAAGAGAGTATTTAAAACAGGAGTTTGCTGCCTGGTTTAACTTGGGTGTTTTTACAGCTGATGAAGAGTATGAGGATGGCATTGAGAGGACATGTGACACTCTCCTCATGTGTATCGTCACCGTCCTGAACCAGGGCCTTCGGAATGGCGGTGGTGTGGGAGACGTTCTCAGAAGGCCATCAAAAGATGTAAGCTGGAGAACAAAATATTTTTTCAAGAAGAGCATAAGCATAGAATTTTCTTAACAGCATCTACAACACAGTTTTGTTTTCAGGATGCTATACTACTGTGTGATTTGCTTTAAACGTATAGTGGTGTCCATTAAAACCAATTAATTGTATACTAGAACTATACAGAAATAGCTAATGTCCTAAAAAAATCTATGTCTGTTAGTAGGGTTATGAAAAGTTTCCAAGTTTGAACTGTGTATTGTATTACAGCTATGAGATCATGACTAGAAACTTGGTAGAGGAGTTAATTGTGACATAAATAATAGGAACTAGGCTGCCTCTTGTCTATCAGGCTTTTCAGGCATGAAGATTTACTCTTTGCCTCTGAATGATAATAGCGGCCATTATTTATCCTTGATGAACATAAAATTTGAACAAATTCTAACATGATTTCATATATTAAAATGGCAAGGCTAAAAAATTTCTCATTAGCTGCAAAAGCTCAAGCTCCAGGCTGAAGGCTTGAAAAATCTGAGTTTTGCAAAAGGCCAGCTGTGGCTTATTGTCAGTTCATCTAAGGGTTCCTCATCTATGAAACGGCTGGATTGCAGTGTCTCTAATGTGTGTTTTAATACTGCCCATCAGGTAGAAGTAAGTTGGAGCTGTCTGTACTTGACCCTATAAGACCAAGAACAAAATCTACTCTAGAAACTGATGAAGCATTAGGTCCTTCTCAGCTCCCTCATGGCTGACCTTGGGAATTGCTACTTGTCTATCATTTATGCAGCTTCTGGGATAGGATCCCAATGTGCCAAAATGCATTTAACAGAATGATATAGTACAGTGGTTTTTAATAAAAGGTACATTCCCCCATTGGTGGGAGGGGTATAAGTCCTGGAGAATGGAAGGGGCTCTGGGAATAGATGTGAAGTTTATCTCACAACACTTAAAGAAAGGAAAATGAAGACAGAAAGTGGGTCTTATTTTTTCCAGCTTGGAGCACTATTTATATTCATTCAGCAAACATTTATTGAATGTATTCTCTGTGCTAGACCGTATGCCAAATCAACATACCTTGAAAATATGTATACATATACGTTATTTGAAATTTTTATTTCAGGAGCCCTTGTTTGCTGCCCGAGTGGTGTATGACCTTCTTTTTTATTTCATTGTCATCATTATTGTCCTTAACTTGATTTTTGGTGTTATCATTGATACTTTTGCTGATCTCAGAAGTGAAAAACAGAAAAAAGAAGAGATTCTAAAGACAACCTGTTTCATCTGTGGTAAGTGGTCTCAGGATACTAAAATAATAGGTGAAGAAACTGTCCAGGCGGAAGGAGGAGCTAGAGTGATTTTTATTTGTAATGCTTTGGGAAAAATAATTTCAAAATGAAAGCTGGACAAAAATTATGTAACCAAGCATTAGTCTAGGGTTCTCTGCTTCCAGAAATAGAAGAATTATATCCGAAAGCTATCTTGTCATTATTTCTGCGATTTCTATGATTCTCTGACTGTAGAATATGTTGCAAAATATCAAAAGGTTACACCAACTGGCAAACAGATTTTTAATCACAATAACATACTGATTAAATGACAGAATGATTTTTATTTTATTTTGCTGGATTATGAATCCACAGATGATTTTTCTAGCAGCTTGAACTTCTATTCACTGACTATACCTTCTCTCAGTTTTTCATCTCTCTCTCTCTCTCTCTCTCTTTCACACACACACACACACACACACACACACACACACACACACACACCACACTCTCCTTCTCTTTCCCCATTGTTAGCTCTCAGACTCACCCAACTCTCTTCTGGTCCTCATCATTCCCTTTCACTCTACCCTCTTCTCAATATACTTCAGCCCTTTGGTAGTCTCTGTAGCTGACCTAGCATCCTAGAGTTCTTCCCTCTCTTTGAATAATCACCAAGTCCAAGTATCCTCACCATCTATTTCACCATGTTGAGCTGAAGAATCTTTTGGTTAAAGTCACAAAACAAGCATAAGGGCTTCACTATAACATTATTCTGTATAACTCAAGTTGGGCCCTCAATAAATTCCATTCTCTCCTTGATTCCCCTTTTGTCAGCTGTCTCATTCTCCTCCATGGGTCTCCCAAACTGTTCCAGCATTCCTCCAACACTCAGATGTGTACCAAGTACTAATCTGTAACAATGAGCTGTATTCCAGGGAAACAAACATGAGTTGGACATGCCCTTCTTCAGGGTGTTCACAACCTATTGTGGAATACAAACACAATAAGTGTCATTGCTATCTAGTGTGTTAAGAGACCTGATAGAGAAATTTACAGGCTGTTATATCCCTTCAGGTTTTGGTAGGGGCAGACAGGAAAAGAGTCAGGAAAGGCTTTCAGGAGAGATGGTCACTGAACTGATGGTAAAAGATGGAAGGTATCTAGTCATATTAAAGTGGGTGGAAGCAGGGCTCCTGGGTGGCTCAGCACGTTAAGCATCTGCCTCTGACTCAGGTCATGATCCCAGGGTCTTGGGATCAAGCCCCGCTTCGGGCTCCCCACTCAGTGGGGAGCCTGCTTCTCCCTCTGTCCTTCGCCCTTCTCGTGTTCTCTCTCTGTCTCACATAAATAAATAAAATCTTTAAAAAATAAAATAAAATAAAGTGGGTAGAAGCAGAGTGACCAGCATAAGAACAGGCGTGAAGGGAAGAACAGCACAATGGGAGTCCTCAGTTACTATAAGGAGCTCAGTGTGGCTGGAACATGAATTTCAGTGCAGTCTGTGCCCCAAGAAGAGGGTCACCAGAGCATGGCCTTTTATGTTAAAATAACTTGGACTTTGTCCTGTAGACTTACAGAGGATGCTGAACCACTAAAGAATTTAAGTAGAAGAGTACAGGATCTAATTTTTGTTTTAGAGCAAGGGGCAGCTTCAGAAGGTGGTTTGTCAGGGGACATAGTCCAAGTGAAAGGTAACGAAACTTGGCTGCAGGAAAGTTAGAATGGCAGTATTAAGGGTAGTGGACAGGGTCATGAAATATTTGAAGACAGAGTTTTAAAAATCTCAGTGGTTAAGAATGAATATGAAAGATAATTGTGTGCGTGGGTGTGTGGTAGTACCAACAGTTGAGTTTGAGAAGAAAAGAAGAAAAAATTTGGAGAGGAATATGCTGAGCTTGACTTTGGAAATACTGAACTTGCAGTGTGTACTCACCACCCAGTGGGCCACACCCAGCACAGAGGTCTCAGCCTCAGAGCATGAGTCTGCACTAGAGAGAGTACTTGGGGAATCCTCCATCTGGGTGAGGTAGCAAAAGCCAGAGTGTGAGGAAAGACTTCAGAGGGGGAAGAGAAGATGATGGAGTTTAGAGTGGGAAATATCAGCACTCAAGAGTTGAGAGAATGAGGGTCACACGCACACGCACATACACACAGATACGCAAAACACACAGATCTTCAGTCAGAATGGTGTAAGAAGAACCGAGAATGTGTGTCACAGGGATATGAGGGGAGGACACAGTCTTGGGAAGGAAGTGATTGATTATCAACTATTTCAGAGCAGAGAAGGCCAGTAAGATATTATGCCAAGTAGAGCCTTCGGATTTCTCATTCAGGTGATTCAGGATAAAGATGGAGTACTTTCCATGAGGATAAGTTGCACAACTCTGGGGGAGACTTACTGGAAGGAAATGAGGCAGAAAGAACAGTCTTTATTTATATGTGTAGACTAGAGGGAGGGAAGGATGATTGAGATGGAGCCAAGGAAGATGTCTTACAATAATTTGGGGATTTGGGGAAGAAAGGCATTGGATGGAAGAGTGAGTTCTGTGGAGGAAAAGAGGTGCTGCCCTTGAAAAATTTTTCTGTGTGTCTCATGGTCTTGCTTTTACAGTGCTTCCTCTAAGTCCTTCCCTTCACGATCATAGTAACTATTATGTCAGTGCACAACCTTGGAAGAAAGGGTTCTTTGGGAGAATATATCAGTTAGATGTGAGCCTCATTTGAGACCATGATCCTGCCTCCTATAGTCTAACAAGAAAGACGAACAGCAAAGCAAGCCCAACACTTAAGTACCATTCCTGCTCCTCTGGGCTTTCCCTTTGCTGTCAAAATTCTCTTTGGCTTTTCCCAGTTACTAAAAAAAACTTATAACCTATAAATTCCTCAAAACATCACAATAATCCTCATCGCCACATTGAATGTTTTTCTCAACTCTCCCCTTTAGTTTCCTGCTGACCTTTTCTTCTGCCTTCGATTGTTCATTCTCTCATTCTATCACAAAGCTTCTCCCGACCACTGGATAAATGGTTCCGATTTTATTATTGCCAAATGTGCGACCACAGGTCCAGCCTCTCTCCAGGCTTTTGTCCTTTGTTTTCGGTTGTTGACTGACACCTATACAGGCATGACTTTTGGCAGCCAAATCTACCATGTCTAAAAACCAATGCATCTTCCATCTTCCTCCTCTGACCTAGCAATTTATCCTGACCTCCATATTGCCATTGACAATATCCCACTGCACCTTCAGTTTTCTGGCCTGGGAGCTTCTCCATCATTTTTAGCATCTGCTTTTTCCAATTCCAGGTGCACTAGTTACCATCTGCTAATGAATCTGTGTTCCCAATCTCACTCACTTCCTTCCACATATCCCACAGCCACACCTTGGTTTTTCAGGCTCACCTTGGCTCACACCCCAAAATGTTCTGCTCAATGCTGCCAAACTAATTTTTCCAGTTTGAATTCATCATTTCCTTACTCAAAAGTCTATCAATAGCATTGCACAGTCTGTAACTCTAAAATTCCAAGTTTCCTGGCACATAAGGTGCTCCATAGTCAAGCTCCCTTTTTTGCCCACTTTTCACCCAATGTTTCCCTGTTTATAGATCAACTTCCAGCCCAACTGCATTACTCATCTTCAACTTAGAGACTCTCCACGTGTTCTCAGTTATGGTGTTTCCATTTGGAATGCCCACACTCCCAAGCTATTGAACTCCAACCCTCTCTCTAAGGCCAGCTCTAATGCCATTATTCCATGAAGCCTTCTCAGATTCCACTAACCTGCAGCAAACATGTCTGCTTCTAAATTGCTGACATCACACTTAGCAGTATGGTACCATACTTATTTTTTGTTGTCTTACCTCAATCGGATGCTATACACTGTCACATCATAGAAAGGGCATGGACTTTATGGTTAAGTAAACACACTGGTTTACCTAGATATGTGACCTTGGCCAAGTTTCCTTCACCTTGAACTATTGTTCCCTTATCTGGAAAATGGGGAATATAATGCCATCTTCTGTGGTTTGAGTGAGTATAATTGAGATCATGTGTATCAAAATTCCTAGCTCAATGCTTAGCTGAGTAAGCCCTCAGTGCATATTAATTTCCCTTCAAGAGATCCATGTCTTATTTATTTTTATCCTACCATAGTATGTATCAAGGACCATTCGTAAATATTTGCTTAGTGAATGACCATTCACTAAATTAACATTGTCTCTATATTTATGTGGCTTATAACCTACAAAAGGAAGATAAAGTGGTTAAGTACTAGACTGACAAGAAAACTGGATGTACCAATTCCAAGTTATTTTAAATTTTGTCACATTCAGGGTATTGTTTCGGTAGCATACACATTATCACAGTGATATAGGGTGATAAATCAGGAGGCTTAAGGAGGAGATATTAGATCAACGTAGTCTATTTTCCAGAAGCTTCACATTTATTCAAAAATTTGAGAGACCATTTAGGTAATTTAACCTCAGGGTAAATTTTAATAGTATTTTTTACATTAGAACAAATAGTATGCTATAAAGTAAAATACATTTTTTAAGGCAAAACAAATTTAATGTGAACATTTAAAATAAAACAGAATTTAAAAAAATATATGAAAAGTAATCCCAGGCACTTATAGCTGCTAACCCCTGTGACCTCAGCAGCATAAAGTTTCTCTACTCATTAGGACCTTTAGCAGAAGTATGTGAGAAGCATTATCATAAAGTGTATCTGGATATGCGTGTATTCCTGGAATTGCTTACCACATATAAGATCTAATACATACCATATACGTTAAAAGAACTTAGTTACAATAATGATTTAGACAGTTGGGATATTTGGGGGTTGTACTAGTAGGCTATAGAAGAGCTGTGATCAATTGATAAACGGTTCTTGTAAGAGTTGGGTGTTAAGTTGTGATCCAAAGAGAGGCATCTTACCAAACAACAGAGGAGAGACTCTCCACAGTAGGAGAGAATTGGCTCCAGTAGCACACGTACCAAGTGACACCCATTGTAGCAGCGGAGGGGGAGGTAGATTCTGTGACAGGCAATGAGAGCAGATGGGATGTTCCTAGCCTTAAAGGCAATGACCAGATGTTTGAGAGTTATGACTCAGAAAACAATTGCTAGCGATCCAGAAAGCGATCATGATAGGGTAATGATTAGCAGATGACAGAGCTAAAGCAGTAAGCAGAGGAACAAATTGGCACGGGTATCCATATTAATTATTAATTTTGAGTTACTAGAGACTGAAGATCCAACCAGGAGATGTTGACAGACCAGTATGACAAAATACCAAAATGGAGAAAAGATTGATGGTAGTCAGGTGCCTCGAATGAAAGATCTTTCTAGGTGATTTAATAGGAGATAAAGGCTATATTGTCAGAGAGGGGCAATGTGTTCTTCTCTTAGTATATTAGTTCTTTATCTGTACTTGTGCCTTAAGGCCACTTATACATTTATTTGTTCAACAGTTACTTATTGAATATCTAATAAGTGCCAGTTCTACTGGCACTTAGTTCTACTAAGTTTTGTTCTTAGTTCTTAGTTCTTAATTCTTAGTTCTACTTTATTCTACTGCAGTGAACAAAAATAGACAAAATTTACTGCCATCATGGAGCTCATTTTCCAGCACACATAGAATGTGTGATGCTAAGGGCTATGCAGAAAAACAGAGCCGATAAAAGGTATGGGGATGCCTGAGTGATGGGTGGGTGGGTGTCCTTACCTTAGTCAGACTGTGTGGGAAACACAACATAGGTACGGGCTTATTTTTTCTGAAACCTTTGTGTTGAGCACACGGAGTTCCTCTAATCCTTCCTTTCTTTCTGTCTTGGTCATCTCCTCCAATACCGTGGCTTTCATTGTTTATTTTATGTTACTTATCCTTGAATTAGTATATTTACACCTTGACGTCTCTGTTTAAGACAGGTTTCTAGCTTCGGACCTAATAGCCCAACACTGATTATTCTATAGGCATCGTAAATTCAGCACATCCCCAATCAAATGTATCTTCCCTCCAAAGTCTCTTCCTTCTTTTTTGTTTTTCCTTTATAAACTGATATTACCATAAATTCAGTCATTCAAGTCAGGAATTTTAGGGTCATTCTTGATTCCTCCTAAATCTGTCCCTCTAATTGGACATCAAGCCCTCTTAAATTTTCATCCAAAAACTTCTCTTCAATCTCTCCCTCTTATTCATTTTTTTCAATTATTCTGTCAATGTTAGTTGAATGCCTACTGTTTTCCAGATAACACTATGCTAGGTGCTGCTAATACAAAAATAGGTGAGACAATAAAATGTAGAGGCTAAGATAGAAATAGATAAATTTTCATAGCAAAGTGTTATGGGCCTAGGGAGGATCCACTAACTGTTTGTGTCTGTGCAAGTCAGTGGTAGTTGAGCTGGGTCTTGAGGAAGGAATACCTGTAAGGCAGGAAAGAGAGGGCTGGAGACATAGAATTTTCCAAGGACTTGGTTGGTTTGGAGAACAGTGAGAAAGTCTGAGTCGCTCTAAGAAATGTGCACAGAGTAGATTGTCAGAGTATGAGTTGAAGGATGACTTCAAGTTCCCTGGTTGACAAGGACTTCATTAACAGAGGTGAAGAAGAACTAAAGAAACAAATTTTTGGTGAGCTGAGTTTGACATGCCCATAAGTGACCCAGGGGGATTTACCCAGTAGACAGCTAGAAATAGAAACTGAAGTTGAGAAGAAAGGTCAGTGCTGGGGCTACATCATCACCAGCACAGTGATGGTTGAAACCATGGGAATGGCCAACAAAGCTTAGAGAGCAAGAACCAATGAAGATGAAAGACAGCCAGTTCCCTGCCTTTACACCTCCCACTGCCCTAGTCCCCTGGTCTCCCCACTCTCAGCCTCTACTCCCAGTCTTCTAAATCCCACCACAGGAAGTTACCTGAAGCATAGCTCTGAACAGGCTACTCTCCACTCAAAGGCCTTCAAGATAAAGTGCAGTCTCCATAGCTTTGCATTTAAAGCTCTTCACAGTTAAAAATAAAAATAAATAAAACTCTTCATAGTTTGTGCCAAAAGTACCACTACATCTTCATTTCCAAATGTTCCCTTTGGAGGAATTGACGCCCCTCCAAACAGGTGATCCACTTTCATCTGTAGCTTTGGCCCAGAAGGCCAAAGAACATGGCTTTAGAGCTAGAAATGTTTTTGTTTAAATACCGACAGACTTCTTCACTAATGAGAGGTGTTAATTTAAGCAATTTATTGAATTCCTCTGAATCTCTTTCCTCACATACTGAAAGGTCAGATTGGATTATTGTAATTATACGAGCATATTTAAACATCTTCATGTTGTCGGAACAAATAGGTGCTCAATAAAAATTAGCTAGCTTTTATTACCATTCATCTCTTTTCCACTTGCCATTATCCTGTTTCAAAGCTAGACACTTAAAGCTTTACACCTCTTTTAAATCTTTTAAAATGTACCTCGTCACAATTCATTTTGTCCTCCTCTGTGCTTCCTTGGCAGTTTATACCACTTCAGGATATAATGCAAGCTGTCCATTTCCTCTACCATATTATAGATTAATTGATAGTAGACACATTATTTTTATAGCCCTATGTACCTTGCAATAGGAATGTAATTGTTTGAACTGAGTTCTGGGAAAATCTACTTTAACATTCTCTCTCTCCCTCTTTTTAAATAGTTCTATTGAGATATAATTATATACCTTACAACTCACCCATTTAAAGCCTACAATTCAGTGGTTCTTAGTATATTCAGAGTGGTGTGTCCATCATCACAATCAATTTTAGAACATTTTCATTGCCCCCAAAAGAAGCCTCCTACCCTTTAGCCGCCACCACCAACCCTCCACTCCCAGCCCTTCCTCCTCCTCAGCCCGAGGCAACTGTTGATCTACTTTCTGTCTCTACAGATTTGCCTCCCCTGGACATTTTACATAATGGGACCCTGTACAATGTGGCCTTCTGGGACCTGTTTCTTTTACTCAGTATGATATTTTCAAGATTCATGGTGTACCATGCATTGGTGCTTCATCCATTGTATGGCTGAAAATTCCATTATATGATATGCCATATTTGGGTTTGTTTTTTTTTTTTGCACTTGTTGATGAACATTTGGATTGTTTCCACTTTTGGGCTTTTATGAATAATGCTGCTGTGTGCACACTCGTGTACTAGATTCGTGTGGACATACATTTCCAGTTCTTTCAGTTGGGTACCTACAAGTGGAATTGGTGGGTCATATAGTCACTCTATGTTTAACCTTTTGAGGAGCTGCCAAACTGTTTTCTAAAGTAGCTGCCCTCTTTTACATTCCCACTGGCAGAGTATGAGGGCTCCAGTCCCTCCACAGCATCACCAAGATTTGTTATTATTCTGGTTTTGATTATAGTCACCCAAGTGGAATAACATTTTATTAGTGAAATATTCTTAATTCATTCCATAAATACTGTATTCAGGGCTGACTATGAACTGTATACCCATGTTAGCTCTTAGGACCAGAGGTGAAGAAAAGAGACAAATGTATCTGCTCGTGGACATACAATAAATAATGAACATAGTAAGTTCTTATGTAAGCTCCTGGAGAAAATGTCATTCCTTTCTTCTGTACTGATTGGCAGGCAGGCTTGTCCTCACACAGTCATTTTTACCTCTTTACCTTAGACGCGTAGTCCAGTTTAGTGTAACGACTTTGATATGCCTATGTTCATTCTGTTAGGAGGTGATAAGCACTCTAGAAAAAAAGAGCATAAAAGAGAAAGAGTGATTGAGGCTGTTGGCAAAAGGGAAGGGGCAGGTTGTAGGACCAAATAGGGTGGTCAAGTGAAGCCACAGGGAGAAGGTGAGATTTGAGCAAAAGCTTGAAGGTGAACAAGTTAGCCAGAGAGACACCAGAGAGAAGAGCACTGTGGGCAGAAGAAGCAACCAGTCCCAAGGCCCTGAAGCAGGAGTCTGCATGTGAGGAACAAGGTGGCCAGTAGGAGAGTGAGCAAGGGGGAGGAGAGTGAGAGACAAGGTCAGAGAGGCTGTAGGGCCAAATCACTTCCACTTTAGCAAACAGAGATTACACGGGACCTCCCTAGACTCAACAATTGGTTATTATTTATCTGAACTTCAAACTTAACTTGGCATCACCCGAGCTCCCGTATTTTATCTGGCAACCCTACTCAGAGGCCATTGTAAGACCTTTGACCTTTACTCTGAGTTGGTGGAGAACCATCACGGGATTTGGAACAGAGGAGAGACACCATCCTGCTTCGGGTTTTGAAGTTTCTCAGTGGCTGCTGTGTATAGTGTGTATATTGAGTATAGGCCACAGAGTTAAAGTGGGAAACAGGGAGGCCTGGGAGGCCATCGCGATAGTCCCGGTGAGAGATGATGAAGGCTCAGATGAGAGCGGCAGCTGTGGAGGTGGGGAGAAGGGACCAGATTCCACGTATATGCTGAAGGCAGAGCCAAAAGAATTTCAACATGAATTGGATATGGGTGAGAGAAAGAGAAGATTCAAGGATGACTCCTCGGCTTTTGGCTTGAACAACTGGAAGACTAGAGTTGCCGTGGAATGAAGAGGAAGACTGTGGGTGGAGCAGTTTTGGGGAAGAGCATGGATTTTATTTGGGCCATGCTGAGTTGATGATGGGTCAAATAAGATGAGGTGTCACCATTAGCCAGCGAATTTTATGGTATTTTCCATTAAAATATCCAATAATATAATTTAAAAGGTCACCCTTCCACTAGGGACAGATTTTTTTCTTTTTACTTATTGTACTTCATATCTTATTATTTAAAGAGTCTTCTTCATTCCTGAATGGCTTTTTTAAAAAGTATGCTTAGGAAAGAATAACTGGGATTGGAATTCAATTTCCTAGTTTCTTCTCTAGTATCCGAACTGCAAAACCAGACTGAATCCCAATATCCCATTTTACTTGGCAGTCGAATTCATTTTTCCATAGATGTTTTTCTTCATCTCCATTCATTTTCTTTCATCCACTATTCAACCCTTGAGAGAAAAGAATCTTACTATGTAGAACCTCTCCTCAGTGTCCTTCCAGCGGCTGAAAATCTGCCCTGGATATTGAGCAGACCATCCCCTCCTTAAAATGCCAGAAACACAGTAGTCTAGAGGGCTGGAGCCCTTGCTGCACCGGGAGCAAAGATCACTGTGGAGGTTGGCTTGCTCTTCGCTGATTACAAGTGCTTTTCAATATGACTCTCTCAGTTGCCTCTCCTCTTTTTACCCAAGTTCCTGGATAAATTTTTTTTTTTTCTGTCCTGATTACCAAGCGTCCCTTTTATTGCACAATCATTTTTACTTCTTTTTTCTTAGATTTGTGGTCCAGTTCAATTGGACAGTTTTGACATGGCCATATTTAAAATTACCTACAAATTTTACAACTGTAACAGGACCGTGTATCTCCAAGGATCCATTGAGTGGGGGGTGGAAGACGGGGAGAACGTTAGTTTGGAAGAAATCTACAAGCTCTGGCCTTTTTTCTGGAGGTCTTGTGTCCTATGCTGTTTTTAATCATAACATTCTAAATTGGCACACTCACGGAAAGCCTTTATTTACATAAATGCGATGTTTTGCTTTTACGCTAAGAAGTAAGCACTAATTAAATGACAAATTACATACATTGTGTTTTCTGTGTTTTGCAGGACTTGAGAGGGACAAGTTTGATAATAAAACGGTTTCATTTGAGGAGCACATCAAGTCAGAACACAATATGTGGCATTATTTGTACTTCCTCGTCCTGGTGAAGGTTAAAGACCCCACCGAATACACTGGACCTGAAAGTTACGTGGCTCAAATGATCGTGGTGAGTGATGAGAGCGTTTGAACCTGCGACTAGGTTGCATGTGTGTGCTCTCCCCTTCTCTACCCTCCCCTTCTCCCAAAACATAGAAGTTCTCCCAGTCATTTTGTTAACTTCTAAACGCAGTCAATCACTGAAGAATCCTCATGCTGGCTAAATTGCTGGACTTCTTGGTTATAGAAACTAAATTGAAGTCTCAAGTGCACAGAGGATATTTACTGAAGAATTCCCTGAGCAATGAATGACACCATCTCAGTCCCATCTGTCGTTTTCTGACCTCATGTCATTGCTGGTGTTCCAGTTCCCCAAATCTAGAACTTTCCCGTTGTCAAATAGGAACAGAAGAGTCATACTCTAAGAAATTCCTGGGATTTCAGAAATCAGGAGTTTAAGAAATTGAACCATGTTTGGGAAGAGTATAGTATTTGATCTCAGTGGGAGAACACTGGCTCCCTGTCTACATACAGTTTGGGTTGTTGGTAACGATTGGCACTGATTCTGCCATATCTACTTGCTTATAACTCTCATTAAGATCAGAGCAGAGGCTGTGGTTGCCCATGATTTGGGCTTTCTTCTGTTTTACAGAAGATTAAAACTAAGAGGCTTAAAAAACAAAACAAAACAAAACTAAGTGGCTTAAAGAGAAGTCAAAGTTACAACGTTAGTATATCATGATACACGTTTAGTGGGTATCACTGCATCTGATATAAATTCTTGTATTCTTATAATAAACATCGCTGTATGTTGGACTTTTTTTCTCAAAACCCTTCTTATAAAACTATTTGAGAGTAAAGCTTTAGAAGAGTCATGACCCTCCTTGCAGCCTGGTCCCAGGGGTAACATGTAGTCAGCACCAAAGCTGAAGCTTTTGGGAGAGCCAGGTGACAGTAGCTGTGGGTCCTTCCGTCTGGAAGCTGGTCATGCATATAGGAAGACATAAGCTACAGTAGAGGGAGCAACCAAAGAATATGTTTGGCAGGTAACATATTAATAAGTGCAAGTTAACATTGCAGTAATTTATCTCACCTGGCAATATTTATGTGTCACAGGAGAGCTACATGTAAATTGAATTTTTATTACCGATGATTTTTCATGTTTTTTTTTTCTTTTTGACTTGCATCCTACTATAAGTTGTTCTATGTGCATGGAAGTTTGCATCTTGCCACAAAGTTGTCATTCTTTATGTGACAGTGGGCAGAACTTAATGTTGTTTCTTTTTCTCCATGTTTCCTTTTCTGCCCTCTCTCCTGTCTACATTAGGAAAAAAGGTAGGTTTGAAGATAGGCACTCATAACCATTATTTATACATTCTTGATCTCGAGATGCTCAGGGACTATCTTTGTGAAATATTTTGCATTTGCTTGCTGGGGAAAAACATGTAGAACATTATGTTTAAAATGTAACTTCACACTGCTGTATTTTATCAAAGTTTGAGTCAATTTAATGACTACATATTTACTGGGCATCTATTGTGTCCCTTGGACTAAAAGATTTTGGGGAATACACTGAGGAGTCTGACACATTCCTTCTCTGCCAAGGAATTTAGAGCTTAATAAGAGGGAGGGGAGAATAACAAGCCAAAAGTAGAATAGGCTAAATTCCCCAAGAGCGGAACAAATGAAAATCTGTGAAGGCTTAAAGATACAGAGTGACATCCAGCTGAGAGGTGGTGAAAGGGAATTGTGTGTGTGTGTGTGTGTGTGTGTGTGTGTGTGTATGTGTGTGTGTGTTGGGGGCAGTATATGCAGACAGGGTAGGATTTGTGTAGATTGGGGGTGTCTGTCGGGTTAAGAGTGAGTTCCAGTACGAGGGAGCAGCCCGAGCAAAGGCATAGAGATGGAACCCTCAGACTCTCGGGGGACATTGGCCAAGTATCCCTGGCACATAGTCCACTTGTAAAGAAGCTCTGAGAGATAGGATAGAGAGAGTAGATTGGACTTTTGAGTGGTAAGAGTCAGTTTGGGCTATCATTTCATCAGGAATGGGAAGCCACTGAAGGATTTCACTGTGGGAATGATGTGGCCTAGAAGAGTAGTCAGGCCATGGTGCGTAGGCTGGCTGGGAGAGGGGAAAGATGGAATCAGAGGTGGTATTTGGCAGGTGATGAGATTAGGTAAGGGTAGGGAAGATCAGGAGAGGCGGTAGACTACAAGATGAGCCCGAGACACCTGACGTCGTGAGCCTGGTCACTGGGAGAAAGGTGGTGTATCAGTTTCGGAAGGTCTTCTGCAAGAGGAGAGGCTGGTCAGAGAACACTTGTTGATTTCGAAATGAGTCTAGAAGCTGAGTCATAAATTAGGAGGGTCAGGGTAGTGACAACAGCACGAGCCTCTGGGCCAGAAAGATCTTGGCTCAAACCTTAGCTCTGTCACTTACTTGCTGTGTGGTCTGGGATATCTTGGGTCAATCCTTGAACCTACTAGGGCCTCTGCCTCCTCATCCAAAGGGAAGAACATTGGTGTGAGATCAGTGAGGTGATCCTTTAACCGTGGATAGCACAGTGGAGGTACTTGGGAACTGACAGTTTTCACTGTGACTGTCCACATGAAGTGACAGTTGAAGCCATCGGATTAGGGAGAGAGGGGAGAAGGGACAATGTATAAAGAGAGAAAGGAAGAGAAAGCCCAAGACAGAACCTGGGGGATCCCTCGTTCAGGAAAAATACGAAAGACAAGTAAAAGAAGTAGAAAGGAAGACAATAAAAGGGGCAGAAGGGGAACCAGGACATGGAGTGTGTCAAAAGCCAAGAGACGAGCCTCGCAATGTCAGAGTTTCAACAGCATTAATTGCTGCAGAGAGGCCACGAAGAAGAGACTGGTCAAACAGAGCCTTTGAGTTTTGTAATAAGGAAATCACCAGGTGGCTTTTACCATAAGACCCATCTTCCACCTTAACATGAAAACCAGCATTTGGCCGAGCACTTGTGCTTGAATTTTAAGGATCCATGTAGTTACCCATGTTTCTGCCATCCTATTCCGTCAGCTCTCTCCAGAACCGTGCCGGGAGGGAGGAGGCCTCACCAGCTTGTTCCGGTATGAACTGGCTCATTCTCATCCAGGCAGGGCACGGCCAGGGCAGCAGGCACTCTTTCTGAATTTCAGTGGCCGGGAGAAGGAAGAGTGAAATGATTAAGCTCAGAACTGATGGAAACAAAAAGTCATTGACACAGAAGAGCGCTCACTTACTGGAATAGCCTTTTTGGGAACATTTCAAAAAGTTTGTAGCTAATGAACCCAAATGAGAAAATCTGTTACTCCAAGCTCTGTGGAGATTACGGCCTTGTAATCCTGATCCTCTGTGAGAAAGAGAGAAGGATTGAGATTTTAGAGCATACAGCAAGTTGAAGCAAGTCTATGACTCAATTCAAAGACTATATATTTTCTCTCTCCAACCCAGAGGCAACTCCTCTTAACAGTTTGGAAAGAAACCTTGCAGACATTCCCCTACCACTTTTATTTTTACTCCTTAAAAATAGCTACATTTACCAAGTTGATTTAAGTGCTTGTTTATCAGTAGAGCTTTGAAAGCAGCTTTAAATTCCTCATAATTGATGTACCTTTTACCCTCAAGGATTTATGCAAAAGAAAATGAGGAAGTTCCTCATATTCATAAAACAACTCATCTGAATTCTACTACACTGTTTAAGTGTAGCTGATTTGTACTTTGAGACCCTTAGGAAGTGCCTCCTGCCTTATGCTGATATGAGAAAAGGAGAATATAACAAGTTTGGGGCATGTTTCTCTCCTCGGTATGTTTTTCCCCCTCCACTGCTTCAGCTTGATTACTAGGTCAATAAGGAGTATTTACATCAATATGCATTAAATCATACATTGTAAATAAATTGATTTCTAGAGGTTAGAATCTAAGGAAATATACTCGTACCTCCACATCCATCCAGGAATAGGATCAAGACTCTGAAATGGGAAGGGAAATTGAAATCTTCCTTCCCTTGCCTTCAGACGCTCAACTAAGCTGTTTGAGTATCAGCCACTGTCTGAGTACCTGAATGAACACAAAGCTTCTTCTGGGATATTGTTAGGGGAGATGTGAGTTGATCAAGGCTTTGGGGAATATATTTTCCCCTGGCAAGCGAACCTTCATTTTTGATAAGAGAATTGATATTTTGAGCTTGTATTTATTGGGAACTGGAAACGAGAAAGGAAAAGGAAGGCCCATGCTGGAAAGTAAAAATCATGAAAAGGAATCCAGTAAACTGGAAGAAAGGGTATAAGAGGATAAATCCTCCAGCCTGTACTAGTAATGGCCTTTGAGCATCACTAAGCCCTTTTGCTTCTCCCATTACCCAAAGGATGATGACTGAGGAGGAACAAACAAAATTGAGATCATTAGAAAAAATGCCCAAGGCTTTTAGATGTTTCTCTAACATTTTGAGGACATTTTCCGATTTTCAGTGTTCATTTGCTGAGATAGGTTTGGGGCCGTTGGGGATATTTATGACTTAATTTGGCGAACAGCAGGATCAAAACCAGAGGTGCCTGTAAGAGAGGTATTGTGCCCATTCAGAGACCTGCCACCTTCCCCGTGTGCTCCGCCATGCTGGGCTGCCACCGAGACCCTGGCTAGGCAAACCCCCCCAGGACCATAGGTTTCTGAGGATCACTTCCTCATTTTAGTACAGGGTTCTTTTAAGCTTTTCTATTTACTTGACTCCTGTTTGGTGTCCCGCTATCATGGCGATGTCCGCTAGGACAATTTAACTCATGCTTTGGTTAACATAATAATTGTCCTGACACAAAAAACAGCGGTGAGTTTCTCGAAGGCCATAACCAGGAACAGCACAGCCCTTTGTTCTTCGTAAAAGCAGGGCAGGTAATACCTGTAATATGCCTTAAAAGCAATTTGATAAACAGTGAGTGCTTCCTGTCTCCTAGCAGCTGTTTATGGGTTTGATACAGAAGGCTAAGTAAGAAATAGTCTCTTTCCCCCAGGAAGTTCGACACGTTTATTGAATGAATAATAAAATAACTAGTAAGCTAACAAATGAATGGTTTTTTTCTTAGCCCTCTGGTAGTTAGAGATAATTTACAGAAAGTACGTGACAATAGCTGCAGGAGTTTAGAACATGAGTTTCTCATTAGTCAAATGTCATCTTTTCCCCTCTTTTTAAAATTGGAAGATAAAGATGCAGCAGGAAGGGTTAGGCCACCTGAACCAAGTATAATGAATGCAGTATTAGAAATCATGTGGCTGATTTGAGAGCCAAGGCAATTTCATCCCCTCTTGCCGTGTTTCCCAAACCCAGTCCCCCTGCATTCATGTCCACATTCCAGGAGAGGACCTGAGGCTGCTCCTGGCCAGGGGCACGCATGTGCAGTGGAGGCTTTTACAGTGCAACTCACCCTAAAGAATAAATTCTTCCTTGCAATAATCTGCTGAGACATCAGAAAGAGAGGGATGGTCCTTTCAGTGAGATAGAAATCTAGTCACCCATTACTTAAGCTCCAGAACAGAGGAAAAGAACTAACAATTTTCCAGATGTTCTCTGTGTCTAGAACCCCAAATCAATCTTGTTTATAGTTAACCCAGGTTTTGAGCAGTAACTGTTGGAGGGGGAGATGTTTGGGCTCATGACAGACATCGAATCTTCAAGGATTTGTACGCGCCCCTCCTCTGTTAATTTGCCGACTTAATTTCTGTATTATTGTTATGTGTGATAACTATGAAATTATATGTTCGGATTCTATTGTTTCTAATTTATGCTAATGGTGTAATTGGATCTAATTAAGCCAATTATGTAACTGCTCAATCTTTAAAACCTAAGACTTTAGAACTTCATAAGACAGTGTTAAAAATGTTTACATTTCGAGACAAACCAAGGGGGTCTGTGCAGCTTGGAATGCACAATTAAAAAGTAAAAGTATATGTTAAAGGACACACCACCTTTCTTTCCATACTTTAAGTACAGACATGTGTCTTCAATTTAAGAGGGATCCTTTTCACTTCCCAACTCGGGATTTCATTGTCATTGTGGGGTCTATCCTCTATATTATTCTTATTTCTTATTTCATATTCATCTATAATATCCATGAGTTACCACATTTAACCTCGTTCTCCTCTTCTTTTTCATTTGTAAAAATAGAGATAAAAATGGTAAGTACTTCCCAGGGTGGCTGTGCAGTCTTCATCTCAAAGACTCTGTCCTCAGGGCCGGAAGTGAGGGTAAAGGACTGGGGCCAAATCCTGTTCGAATGAGCTTTGTGCAGGGGGGTGCGATGGGGAACTGAGACGAAAGCAGGCAGGTCTCACTGACTACTTCCCGAACTCTTCAGACACGGAATCTGCTGGCGGCCAGGGCGTAGTGCTCCAGGCTCAAAAAGGCAAAAACTGGCTTTTGTTAGTGTTTCTAGTCAGTGCTGAGCAGAAGGAGTAAGTCGAGGTAATCGATTCTGAAGTTTGACTTCTTAGGATTTCCATTTACACGGTGGGTAACTTTTCTCCTCTGCACTTCGCTTTACCCATCAATGAAGCAAGTACGACCAGCCAGTCCGCACTCAGAACAGAACCGACTGAGTGTGGCTGGTCGCAGAAGGCCTCCTGCTGTCCGGGGCCCTGCAGGTGGGGGTGGGGGGGAGGATTCCAGGGTCCCAGGGAAAACACCTGGGCAGAGAAGGCTGCAGGGTCCTGGGGGGAGAGGGGTCTTCGGAGGGCTGGGACAGTGGCTAACTCGGCAGCTAAGAAATATTACAATAGTCTTAGCAGCTAGTACAGCCGTATCTATGTGTGCCAGCTAAATGTTGGTCCTGGATATAAGACTTTCCTTGCAGAGTTGCTATGAGGACTAAATGGACTCATGGGCACTAACAGCACTACCGCTGATAGAACTGACATTTGATGAGTGCTGACTCTGTGCCAGGTGCTGTGCTAAGTGTCTGACGTGTGTCATCCCTTTTACGGCCCTGGGACAACCCTGAGAGGCACTGTGCTAAGACTACTGCCATCCCACCCATGAGGAAGCAGGCGTAGAGAGGACCGATGACTCGCCCAAAGTTGCACCGCCAGTGGAAAGGCACGCCGTGTCTGTAATGTGCCCGGAGCATGCAAATGGTCACTAAGTGCTCTGTTTTTATCTGATGCCGTGTGGTGTCCAAAGCTAGAAGCCGCGCTTCCTTTGCGAGCAGGCCAGGCCGGCTGCACCCCGCACCCCCAGCAGCGGACCTCGTGCTCTGCAGACGGTGGAGGAGGGGTGAGGGGGGAACTATACACATTCAGTCCAGGGCAGGGAGTGGACCTGGCCGGGAGACAGGAAGTCAGCTGACGGCCCTACAGTTGCAGGAAGGCCTGAGAGGAATTCAAATAGGAAAAATGTGCTCGTTCAGAGCTGGGTGGCAGCTGCAAGCTTCCTTCGAAGTATTGCAATTATAATTATTACAACTGCAAGCAAGAAAGACAGAGGCTGCAGGATATTTCAATTTAATCTGGCAAGAATTGGCCAGGGAGCGCTGCGTACAAGGCACCAATCAAAACAAGAATAAAACTTGGTCACTGGCCTCACAGAACCACAATTTGATAGAAAAGACAGCTACCGTTACTGGAAACAATAGCGCAAGTCAGAACTCTGGTGAGAGGTCAAGTAGACGTACCAACACACAGCATCTGAAGAAATCTCAAATGACGCTGTTCCCCTCTTGCCTGAAACCCTTGAGTGGTACTGGGAAGAAGATCCACACTCTTTCCCGTGGCCCCTTATACCATCTGGCCCCAGCCCCCTTCACCAGTCTCACCTCATCCCACCTTCCTTAGCCAACTACAGTTCAACCACGTTGGCCCTTTTCTGGGAAATTCGCACATCTTCCCTGGCCAGAGCCTTGGCATGGAGGTCCCTGCTCTTTGCAGTTCCTGTTCCTAACTCTTTCCATGCCTGGCACCTTCCCCGACACCCCCATTCCAGTTACTTTTCTCCTGTCACCCTTTCGAGCACCTGTATTAATCTGACCCTAATATTGTTTTTATACGTATTGATGTGTTTATTCCTCTCCACGATGACATCAGCATTTACACACCTGGTTTGATCATTGCTGTATTCCCAGCACCTAAATTCACGCCCAGCACACAGTAGGTAGTGAGTGTAGATTTGTTGGTCAGAATGAATAAGACACGGAACCACTGGGGCACAGATGACATGACAGGTTTTTGTGGCTGAAGGAACTGGGGGCAGTGGCACAGAGAAGATGATGAGGAGTGTTGGACCTTGAAAAGGATTTCGACAGAAGGGATTGAAGGGATATATTCCAGACAAGGTGTATATCTTAAAGGGAAAGTGTGCACGGCCAAGAAGAAAGGCAACAAAATTTATGATATGTGCCAGCAGCTTTGCATGTTATTTAATTACACCCATTTTATGGAAACTGAGGCTCAGAGAAGTTCATTATTTATCCAAGGTGCTCAGCAAAGAAGTGTTGGAACCAGAACCCAGCTACAAATTTTTCTGGGGCCAATGGCTATGATTTTTACCTTGAAGCTGTGCTTCATCTACTGAAGAATCAGGCAAACCTTGACTAAGATCAATTATTATGTAAGTTAAGTGTTGGAGAAAAGGTAGGGAAAAAGCCCAAAACCAAAAGACATCTTTGGAGGGAGAAAAGGATATCTCCGGTATTTTAAGGAATTAGAATTCTTAGTCTCTCAGCTGCAATAGTTGAGGTATGATGTAAGATCCCTTAAAAATTCAGCCAATAAATTATTTCCCATTGGTGAAAGGTTTGTTCATCAAACAAACATAGGCTGAGTGCTTACTGCACTCCAGGCACTGGGCTGCCTAGAGTTCAAAGTTGAGTTTCTTTCAGGAAGCTTTGGTGAAATCCAGGAGACAGAGAACACCAACAAAGGAGAGGTGATGGCTCAGTGCAGTGGCGGAGCCTGCCATGGAGCGGACAGCCGGGGAAGGGAGGCTTCCTAAGTTCATGCCAGATGCTTGAGTAAGTCAGGGAAATGAGGATGGAGCCGGTGGAGGGGACAGTTGGGCTTGTCTAGAGAAAGAGTGGGCTAAGCAAGGGGGCGGGAGGTAAAGGAGCCACCAGGATCCAGATCACAAGGGCCTCTTGCTTGGGAGTCTTTACTTTATCCTAAAAGCTAAAGGAAGCCCTTCAGAGATCTTAAACCAAAGAGACAAGGTCAGACGTGGATTTTAGAAAGCATGTTCCATGGCAGAGTGAGAAATGGATACAAGGGGACCATCCCAGAGCAAGAAGAAGAACAGGTAGAATGAGTTCATTACCCAGTAACCATGATGAGAGCTGATGTGAAATGCCACTGAAGATTGAGAAGAAATGGTGGATGTGAAAAGATGTAGGTAGAGGGTTTACTGAAAGCACGGGGAAGGTGATGGCTCAACCTAAATCATTCCACAGAAGAAAGTTGAAGAAAGGTGATAGATAATTTCAGTGTGCCTCATAGCATCCAAGTGCTCAGGTCCAACTTGGGTTTCCAAGTGCATAAGACCAATAAGAAACTGCACACATGGGCCTGGAATTCTGGTGAGAAGTCTAAAATGGACAGTCCACTAGAAAAGATAAACGATCACAAAGATAAGATTTCAGTCTTCTTTGCTCACTAGGATGCCCCAGGAGCATAGCACAGTGCCTGGTATATAGTAGATACTCAATAAAGATTTATTAAATGAAGATAAATATTTATTAAGCCACTAGAGAAAAATGATACATGACATTACCGGTTAGGACAAGACTAATCAGGGATACTACATACAGTGAGTAAATCAGAAAAAGCATGCCCTTAGGCTAAAAGATAAAGAGGTATAACCATTAATTAACACTAATAAATACGAATGATGATGATGATATCAAGAGTCTTCCACACAGATTTTACTTAACAAAAAGTAGAACCAGAAAGGAGAAAACAATTTTCATAGGACTCTAAAAGACAATTTTAACTTCCCATCAGCGGGTGAACCTAGAAATGCTTTGGTCAACTTTTGGATATCTTGTGACCTAACATTGATTAATAAGATTTATATGAAACTATGTTGCAAACCCAAATGTTTACAGCAAAGTGATTTGGATTTTGTTCAACATCCAGAAGCCTCTTTGAAATGGTGACCCATCCTAAGTCATTTATTTTGAACTTATAAAGGGACGCTCACGTCTCCAATTCTCATAACCTTAATAAAAGGATTTCTTCCCACTGTGCTGAAGAAAATCCTTGTTTCCCAGTCCTACTCATTACTGTAAGATCTTGTTCAATTCTCAGTTGGCTTTCTGGAATAATCATGTCCACATTGTTAGGACTGATACATTTTATTCAGAAATACTGGCTTTCTTCCAGAGAGCAACAGATACCATCAAAATGTAAGTTGTGGGAATGAAAACTATATACCGTAAAGCCACACGACTTCTGTCTAGTGGATTTTAATAGACTAGCATCGTCCATGCCATACCATGAGTCATTAGTGGAGATGGTAATTAAGCTGCTCTTGTGTTAGCTAAGGTTATCAGAAAAGCCAATTGCCGTTGAGTCTTGGACTAGTTTTAGCTAAGGGAATTCCTGAAAAATAAGTGCTGAACTTTACAAAAGTGATACAGCACTTATATGTCAAAGATTTGTCATTTAACATCATGTTAGTGGAGTCCGTTGCCTTTTGGGGGATTTAGAGATCAAGGGGTTTTGCTGAAAGAATGGCAGCTGGGGTAGGTTACCTCAGCTGTCTGAGTCTGTTTCCTCATCTATAAATGAAGGTAGTACTCTTTAGTAAGATTCTTGTACGGTTTAAACAAAATCCCATATATCCTAGTGCCTAACACAATGTCTGCTTCAGGGTTATTGCTCAGTAAGTGTTTGGTCCTTCCACTTCTACTTAAAATATTTAGCTACTTAATATGGCTCAATTAAATACTACTTTGCAGATTCAGAGCATTCTTAAGCCTTTGAATGTTCAAACACCTTACTGATTCTGCCTAGTGGTCCTCTTCGATGTTAGGCAATGGCCAACTTGCATTCGTTCAGTGAACACTTACTACCTGCCATGTCCCAGGCACTGTGCTAGCCTCTGGAAAGGGAGACAGAGGACATCAGGATAGGTGTGGCCTGTCACAGAGCTTCCTGTTCAGAGCAGAAGGCAGATCCTAAAAAGTCCCCACAGTTCTTACATAGTCAAGTGAGTATCACCACTGGGACAGATGGGGCAGAGAAACCTTCCTCTCTTGTGGCCTGACTCAAACTCAAACCCATTTGCCACCTGTTTCTTTGTTAACCCAGAAGTCAAGAGCTCACTTACCTACCTAATTGCTTGAACCATTGGTGAATCCATCTGACTTTTACAAGTGATGTTAGGACAGATCTTCCCATAGAGAGTATGGTGAGATACTGCAAGGAGTGTCCCCAAGAGCACATGGGACGTTGCGAAGGGGATTTGTAGGAGTTGCCATTGAGTCAGAACAAAGATTGTATAGAACAGATTTTACCTTGCTTACTTAACATGCTCACCCCAGGGGATGGGAAGGGAGCGCTTTGCCTTTTTCTTGGCTCTGTGATGGGAACAACAGAGGAAGTCAATTTCATTTTCCAAAGAGTGCCTTCTAAGCTCCTTCAGGTGAAGAACTAGCTGCACGTTTCAGTCATGCAATCACCTTTTCCATCTCTTTCAGCATTGGAAAAAGTCCCAGTGAAAAGCACACACATTTTGCTTTAGACAAAATATTCTAGCTCTAAGTTTCCTTCTGCATTCGTATACCACTGTCATGATGAACTCTTAAGAAAGGTTTCAAGGTGTTTGTGTTGCTCTGAGCTTATTGATTAGCATTTCAAATGCAGCTGACATAAACACACCAATTCACCAGAATCTGAAGTTCAAAAATGGCCGAACTCAAGGGGGGTTTATTTGCATAGGTGCCTGTAACTTTACAAAGAGATAATTGCCCAGGGTTTTCTTCTAGCTCTCCGGGTGGCAAGTTGTGCTGTCAAGGCCCTTGGCCCTGGTTCTGTCTGTGACTTAGAAGAGGTTTGACTTCCATGCACATGAAGTCCTCATTCATGTGAGAACCTGAGGGGTTTCCAAAGTCTCTTCAGTCCCAGTTCTAAAATTCTGACAACTCTGATATCTACAATATTTTTATATCAAATTCTGAGTATGTTACTCTTTGTTTTATATTACAAATGGGAAGCAGTTGTGGCAGGAGTTCGGGAGTGGTCAGAATTGGACTGTTTCCATTGTCTTCACTGGGACGACATATATGGACTGCCCCTTCCACCAACCCCGGCTAGAGTCTGGCTGTTAAATCCCTGTGGTCTCCTGTTCACAGGATTACACCTCTGTGCTGCTGGCTATCTCTGTAGGACAACACTGATTAGGGACCAGATCATGAATTTTCCTTTAAGACTGGAAGCCTAACGCCCTGAGAGAAAACTCAACTGTGATTCTGGCAGGGGTCGGGAAATTTCCACTGTCTCAGGCTGCACCTGTGCCTCGGGGCCTCAAAAATTTCTGTTTCCTGAGCTGAGGGCCTAGTACTATTTGGAAGGCCTAAATCCAGTTTGAAAATATCATTAGAAGACAAAGACTTAGTGCTGACAGATAAATAATAAGATAACTCATTTTGTTGGGGATTGTAAAATTGATTCTTACTTGAGGGCAGCATGTTTTCCTCACTTTGTTTTCTAGCATATAACTCACTTGTGCCCAAGTAACCAAGAATAATGTAAGAGTCTGGTGTGTTGAAAGGGAGTTGGGATAGGGGTGTCGTGTGTATAAGAGAGACACAGCGTGGCCTAGTGCTTTAGACAGGGACTGGGGACTTCCAGAGCCTTGGGCAGGTAACTTAATCTTCCTATGTCTAAGTGTCTTCATCTGTAAAATGGGTAAACATCTCTACCTAGAGGGCTTTTATGAAGATTAAACAAGTTAATATTTACAGAGTATCTGATACATGGTAAATGTTACACTTTTAAAATATATGTAAGTTAGGATCAGAATAGCACTTCAGGGCTCAAAAGACTATTATTTACTCGACAACTTTAATTTAGGGCCTATCATGTCCATAGCAATGGGTTGGATATGGTAGAGGGGACAAATGAGAGACAAATGAATTCCCTACTTCAAGAATCTAGGGCCTAATTAGAAGAGCATGATATGTCGTCCTGAAGGTTGGATGATAATACCAGGCAGTGTCATTTTGATGAGCTACAGATGAGGAGATATCATGCAGGTTGAGGAGAAGAGGCTGTATATAAAAGAAAGCAGCATATTTGAGTAATTGATATCAAAGCACAGATGGGCCCACCCACCTGGATTAGGTTGGGGCTAACTGGTAGCAGTAATTAATTGCTCAAGGTAGGAAGTTTCTGCTTGATACCACAAACAAAGGAGAGACATTGATGACTTTAAAGTAGAGGAATTACATGATTTTTTTTTATAAAGCATCAAATAGTTCATAGTAAGATATAGTAAAGGGGCAAGAGGCTGGAGGAATGAATGATCAACGTGCTAATGCAAAATGTGATGGAAAGAACCTATAATAGAAAGCAAGGGATGGGTGTGGTGGAAAGACTTGACCAAGAGCGAGGATGCGCTGTTGTCCTTGTTCCAGCACCCATGAACCAGGTGGGACCGCCTTCCTCCCAGGGTCAAGCCTTCCTGGCTTTCTTTCTAAGGTTTCCAGTTCTGCCAACCTTGTGTTCTGCTCTTCCTTTCACCTGGGGTGCTTATCTTCAGGAATTAAAATCCTCCTTTCCTGGCCAACCCAACTAAAGAAGACCCTAGGGTACCTTGTCATATCTTACCCAAGGCCTGCACCCCTATCTGAAATGATTTCCCTGTCAATTCATTTAACTACTTTAAAAAATTATCTCTGTTTCCCTGGACGCTAGACCCTTCGTCACTGTTTCCCCAGTACCTAGAACAGCTTCTGGAATAAAAAGGCTCTCAACAAACATTTGTTGAACAGAGTCATGAAATAATTGATCTCTGAGGTTCATCCACACTAAGTTTTAACTCCCTAATTACAGGTGCAAAATAAAGTAAGAAAAATGTTTGCAGAAAATGCATTTAGGAGAAGGGAAAAGAAAACTAAGGCTTTGAGTTTGGGTGACTAGAAGAATACTTTTATTGACTGAATTATCAGTAGTTATTCCTTCCCCCAAAATATTTGGGGAAACGGTGATTTTGGCTGCCAGTCCATTCCATGTATTGGGACCCTCAGAAACGATTCCATTGGTTCTTAGAAATAACAAAACTGGATTTAGGAGGGAAGACTGACCAAAACCAAAGATGGAGTTTTGAAATCTTCCTTAAGACACATGTTCGCTAACTGATAATAACAAATTTATTTCAAAGTATTAGTAGAGCTATTGATATTTGAAAGAAAATTCCACATGGGGGAAAACACACTACAGGAAAGTGGTAAGAGACTTTAGCATAGTAAATCAGTGTTAACATGTAATATTTACTTGAATTTGCTCATTGTTTAGGACAGTGGGGTAGCGGGACTAAAATGCTCCCTTCCCATTACAGCTCAGCTATGGATAAATCACTCTGCCCAGGTCCATTCTGTCTTGTACAGTGGCATGACTGGGGATGCTCTTCTGACCCCCACAGGTGTCGTATAATACCACCCTGGTGTGAGCAGGACTGCCCCCACTATGCGCTCATTGGACAGCCACGGAACCCCAGAAAAGGGATGGTTTGCGGTACCATTCCGATACTAACCACCCAGAGTTAGCTCAGACCCCACAAGTTAGAGGACGTGGTCCCCAGTAAGACTGCTCTGACTTCAGGTGCTAACTGCACTTTGGGTGTCCCCCAGACCCCTTGCACTTCTGAAAAACTGGCTTCACATTCAGAGTTTTCCATGGCTCCTTCGGGTTTGATAATTCACTAGACTGACGTATAAAACTCAGAGAAGCACTATACTTCCAAATTACAGTTTTATTCTAAAGGATGTGGATCAGGGATAGCCAAATGAAGGGACTTATGGGGCAAGATGTGGGTGGGTTTCAAACAGTGCTTCTGTGCCGTTTTTCTGGAACAGGGATCATCACCATCCCAGCACAATAATGTGTTCTCCAACCGGGAAGCTCCATTGAGTTTCAATTCCCAGAGTCTTCATTGGGGTTTCATTACATAGGCATGGCTGACTTAATCATTTGCCACGATACTAAACTCACTCCTGCCCGCTTCCTCTCCCTGGAAGCTGGGCTAACTCAAAGCCCCAACCCTTTAATCCCACAGGTGTTCTTACCAGTGACTAGCCCCCAGCCCGGAGTGGTCCCATCTCTTAACATAAGCTCAGGTGTTATCCAGGGGGCGCTTAGGAATAACAAAGACGCTTCTATCAGTAGGGAAATTCCAAGGCTTTTAGAGCCTCCCTGTCTAGAATCAGGGACAAATACTAATCACATGCTTTATCAGACTGCAGATGTATTCTCTGTTTTCTGCACATGCATTGGTTGCTTTTTTTTTTTTTTTTTTTTTTTGAGCACATAATTGGAAAGGAGTTTTAAACCTTTGCTGGAAGTTAGGACTCCTCATTCTTCTCTCTCTTATATGCAGCATACACTTCATCAAAATATCTCATCTACCTCCACAATCCAATGAAATAGACGTGAATCTACTGCTCCCTGAGACTTCTACCACTATAGTCCAAATGACTCTCACCTAAATTGTTGCAGATGCCCCTAAACTGGTCTTTCTGCCTCTACGCTTGCCCCTACTAATTATTCCTCAGAGAACAAAGTGATCATTTTAAAACTGTAAGTCAGAATATGTCATTCCCCTGCTCAGAACCCTCCACTGACTTCCTAACATGGAGAATAAAATTCAGACTTCTTGCCCAGGCCTCTACACTTTGACACCTGCCACCCTCTGCCCCTCCCTCATTCATTGGCTCCAGCCATATTGGCCTTGCTGTTTCTATAATAGCAGGCTTTTGCTACCTGAGGACCTTTGCATTTGTTCTTCTTTCAGCCTGCAACATTCTACTTATCTTTCATATTCTGCATGTCTCTGCTTAAGTGTTATTGCCTCAGAGAGGCTTTCTCTCTGAGACCCTTTTCAAAAAGGGTCCCTTCTCCCCACTATATCATTCTTTTTTTTTGTTGTTAGGATTTATTTACTTTTTTGAGAAGGAGGAGGAAGGGCAGAGGGAGAGAGAGTCTTAGGCAGACTCCGCACTGAGTGTAGAGCCCAACGGGGACCCGATTCCACAGGCCTGATCCCAGGACCCCAAGATCATGACCCAAGCCAACACCAAGAGTCAGTCATTTAACCCCCTGTGCCACTCAGGCCCCCCTCCAACACCACTATATAATTCTTAATCCTCTTAGCCTGCTTTCTTACTTTCCCAAAACACTTACTGTGATCTGACACTATACTGTATATTTTTTATTGTGTGTCTCCCTCAAAATGAATATAATGTGCATTAGAGCAACAACTTTGTTTTGTTCATTGCTGTATCATCAGGACTTAGAGCAGTGGCTGGCTCTTACTAGATGCTTAGTAAATATTTGCTGATTGAATGGATAGCTGAACGAACAAACAAATGAGTAAGAAATAAGTAATGATATCTCTTTAGTGACTTAGCTTAGCTTCCTAATAATGCAGATGATAACTAGAAAGCAAAAATTTGTATAAGAAAAGCATGGGTATTTGACTGATTAAGTTTGCATCCCAGAGTGGCTACTTTTTAGCTGCATGACTTTGGACAATTTGCTTAACCTCTCTGCCTCAATGTCTTCATCTGCTAAAAAAGAAAAGACAGTATTATCTACCTTAATTCTTCAAACTGTTTGAAGACCTCTAGTAATGAAGAACGTCTTCCCATTCTCTATAACTCTTCAGTCTACACACATTCAGGTGGAGCCTCTGATTAGAGGGTCCAACAGATCTAAAATCGACCTCTTGTACATAGAAGACTGAGTTAGAAATTAAGAGACACAAGAGAGCTTACCCAGGTTATTTAACCTCCTCCTGCTTTCTTTTAATGAAAAACAAAGGGGTTGAATTCAGTCTATCAAATCTATCGAAAGACCCTTCTTTTCTGTGGTTTTATAATCAAAACCATAAGTCTGGATGGACTTGGAAGCCAAAGGTTCCTAGGAGGATCATATACCAACCTTAAAAGATTCTGCTCATTCAAGTGGCCACCAAGTAGTCCGACAGCATCAACTAAATTTAATTCACAGGACGTAACTTGTCACTGAAAACATGGGTTGGTTGGTTGTGACTAGGTGGCCAGCTCTGGTCTACACAGGGAAATGGCAAAGAAAATGAGGCCAAAGCTGGAGTCAGATTTAGATCAGCAACCCACGTCAGCCATCTCTTCTCTGTCTTTCTCTTTGTGTAATCAAGTACTACCTAAGAAGTATTAGGAATTAGTTTATATCATTAGTGTAAGATAGGACACTAAGACAACTTACGTAGAAATGTGGGTGAATACCAGTTAATGCAATTTCTTCATCTGGCAACATGCAGATTTTTTAATCTGTTCAAATCAGGGTAATATGGTGAGTCTCCCCAGACTAAATAATTTGTTCCGACTGCTCGATTTCTCATTCTTAGTTTTTCCAAGTATGCGTCTTAGTTTATTTCTATTGCCAGATTTCTTTTCTTCATATAAAGTCATTGTTTCATTAATCTTCCATATCAGCTTTATGAGTTTTTGTCAGATTTTTATACTCGGTTGCAAATCTGCTTTGTGAAATCTTATCCTTTCCCATCTTCTTCTTTTCATCTCTCTCTTATTCTCTGTAGTTTGGTAGATATGAATGTGATAGAAGCTAAGATTACATCACCTTTAATAAAGGAGAAAATACAGAGTATGTAGAAATCAGGTGAGGTTATAGAGAAAAAATCAATCAGATTGGCAAATTGCATCTATGGGACAAAGTGCAAAATGCATGTTTCATGCAGTATTTATTGAACAAGTTTGTGGAAAAGATGGTTAAGATGTATATGGAAAAGTAGGGAACCATTTTGTTCAATTTAAATGACATCGATGTATTTTTACATCATGAAATCCTTCACTGTTGCCATTGAATACTACATCCTTGATGTAGTATTTTACACAATTGTCTCAAAGGGCTTTCAGAGATAAAAGTATATATCTAACATTGTAAATTGGTTTCCAATCTATATGTAATAGAAGCCTCTAGAGTCACTCCACAAAATTCAATAGACCAAGAATTGCATTATAGCTTGGAAATTTGGGGGAAGTTGAGGTTTTGAATAACCCTCAAAGACCACAGTTAACTGTCCTTGCTTTTAATCAAGTCCAGTTCAAATGGCATATGGCTGATTTTCTGTAGGACCATGCAGTCATGTTATACTTTTTTTGTTCACTATGGAAAAGAAGTCGTAATGTTGGTTTTATAGAGCCAGAAAGTGTATTCTTCCAAAATTAGCCAAAGTGACAAAATGACTTTTCTTTCCTTATGGTTATTGGAACTACCAATATAGATATCCTTTCTAGAGGTGACTGCTCAATAGATTGGTTTTTGTTTTGTTTTTTTTTTAAGATTTATTTATTTTTTAGAGAGAGACAGAGAGGGGGAGGAGCAGAAAGAGAGGGAAAGAAAATCCCAAAAAGACTCCATGCTGAGCGCAGAACCCAACATGGGGCTTGATTTCACCCCCCAATAGATTGTTTTTTGTTTTTTGTTTTTTAAGATTTTATTTATTTATTTGACAGAGAGAGAGAGATTACAAGTAGGCAGAGAGGCAGGCAAGAGAGAGGGGGAAGCAGGCTCCCCACCGAGCAGAGAGCCCGATGTGGCTCGATCCCAGGACCCTGAGATCATGACCTGAGCCGAAGGCAGAGGCTTTAACCCACTGAGCCACCCAGGTGCCCCTAGATTGTTTTTATTGCTATTTATCAAAAGCAAACATTCCAGCAAAGTACACCGTCCCCGATCAAGTAGGCACATGCCTCCTCTGACAGCTGTTAATAAGAGTATACAACAAGAGGAGGGATGTTCTTATAAAAGCTGGCGTTCTCTTTCATCTTTTTATCCTGAAAGAAATCCTAAAACAATAGTAGAGAAGACCATGGTAGATTGTATTTGAGTTATTCCAACAATAGAAGAATGTGTTTGTTTTGAACATAGAGCAAAGACAAGACTGGAGTGGGTAACTCCCAATAAAGACATCTCTGCTAATGAAAACCATAAACATAACCCAAAGCTACTTTCTGTAAAACAGATCCCTAGTAAACATCAAAATATCAAAATAAAATTAGCAAAAGGAATTGTCGAAAAGGCTTTATTAAAAAACAGTTGCAACAGGGTGTGAAATTGTAGTTAAAGCTCACATAGCCCTTCATTACTTATTTGCAATTTTAGTTGGATTTTCTTATTTCCCCTCCCTGTTGCTGTAATTAGCCATTAAGCTAGGAGAAACTACATTTTCTGCATCACACAGGAGATGCCTTGAAAGTTTGCAAAGAGAACAAGGAAAGCAAGCTAAACGGTTTTATGAGGAGACCAACTAATGTAGAACAGAAGAATATTTGTTGCGTAAGCACTGAAAACTTGTCAGCAAGCAGCAGAGGATATTTAACTGGTAATTAATTTAAAATAGATTTCTCTTGTGTCCTTCTAAAGACATCCTATATGTTATTTTTATTTTCTAGTTTAAAATAATGGATAGGTTTCATGGTAAATTGGACAATGTGCAAGAATGATGCTATATTACCTAAAAATGCTCAGGTCAGAAATTATTTCTGTGCAGGCACCAGCTGTGGGAGTGTTGGGGCAAGGCTTTCCTCTTGCACACTCACTGGCTCTGTGCCCGGAACACCTCAGCTGCTCTTAGCATATAACACTGTCTTAAGCAAACACAGTTGTTTTTAAGAAGCATCCTATTTAAACCCTTTCAATGATAGATTTTTTTAAATTAAAACATTGTATTCTTAAAAATAGTATGCAAATATTTTCCTCGGTTTCTTTCCTATAGAGAACATTTTCTTTTCTGCTCCTTATCTTCTAGAATAATGCACAGATGGACAGATGTATTTTAAGATTTAAAAATCTAAATTCATACAGATTGTGGCGAACAAGCACGAACAATTTAAAGTGTTAAGGGTGTCATGTGTACGTAAATGAAAATTCTGATCTATGACTTTGAACTCCTGTGTCTTGAGTCTGGGAATACAATACGTCAAGGGAAAAAAAAAAGTTTCCCCCCAAAAAGATGCACGTAATTAAGGTTGCAGGAGTCATTTCTGCAATCCAGGCATGTTTGGGGAGTGTACAATGACCTACTCTGATATTAAGAATAATGTTAGGTACTCGGGCTATAGGAATTACTAAGCTTTCGATTTAATTTTCATTCTATCTAGCTGCATTGTTCGTTTTCCTTTCTTTGAGTTCTCCATGTGTGGGCACGAAAACTGTCTGACTTGCTTGGAGTTTCCAGTTGAACCTTGCTAGTAAAACCTTAAATAAAACTATGGCTTCCTTTTGTCCTCTGGCTGAGCCAGCATGATACCAACGAGTTTCATTTCGCAATTCATGTTCATCGCTGTCGTTCCCAAATTATGCCAGATAACTGCAGTCAGAATAGTGCTCTGCTAAAAATGCTTTCTCCTGGGTCAGATGGGAATACAGTGTTATGGGGCTGCCTCCTGGGGAGGCTGACTCACCGCAGGTCACCAGGTGGTTTTCCAGAGACAGCATTCCTGACAGGCCTTAGGTGATAAAGTTCTAGATCCCGTGTTTAACTGTGCAATCTCAGACACTTGATGCCGTCAGAGGACACAGAATGAACTGAGCTGGGAGCACACTAATCAGAGTCAAGAGGCAGAAATGTGGAAAAATCAGAATGCCTATGGATTGATATAACAAGATAAATTATAATTTCCAAGCAGAACAGACACGCGTGATGGCTGGTCAGTGTATTTTTTTTTTCCCGAGAAGCCAGATTATAATCAGAAGGTTGCTTAATGAGCAGAGGTTTGGAGCAAAGGGAGTTAGCTGGTTGCATGATTTGAATGTTTAGTGGATCAGGTGAAGATGAGCTGATGCAACCTCATCGTTGCACAAGGCTGTAGACCACAGTTTAACCGAGAGCGTCCCTCCTGCGTGTGAGCTCTGGCTCTACCAGCCACCAGCTCTGTGACCTTGGGAAACAATCCCTCCGCGCATCGGTTTGCTTCTGTGTAAAATGAGCTCGGACTAGCACCTACCTTAGGGTTATTGTGAAAGTTCATTCTTTCATTGTTCCTTGCCAACTATTTATTAAACACCGGGTGCCGGGCATTATTTTAGGCCCCGAGGAACAGCAGCCAACAAAACGGACTAAAACCCCTACCCTCGTGAAGTTTATGCTCTAATAGCAGGCAATGAAAAAGTCAATAACAGTCTGCTAGATTATGTTGGTTGCTACAGAGAAAAATAAAGCAGAGAAGGGAAAACAACCAGGGTAGGGGAGTTCCTTTAAATACAGTGAAATAATAGATGTAAAGAGGGCAGCACCTGGACCATCATAGTTTTTATTCTAACTCATGATTGTTACTACCACTCTCATTTTTTCTTCCTTGAGGAACATGCGGAGCCTAGCCAAGTATCCCCGGGAGAGTGCTAGGCACACACACCAGTTCTGCTGCCTTCTGCCCCATGTGTTCCCAGCTAACCACCCGCCTCCTCGTTGACATAGGTGCTTTTAGATGTGTTAGTTCCATTGATTAATTCATAGTGGGGGTTGTCTTTGTTCTGGAAGACGTCTTATCCTCAAGGTGTCATTATACACATTTCATTGACCACAAGTTGAGTTTTTAGGTCTAACTTCAAGCATTTTAGAGGTGTCTATACTTAGAGCATTATGTAGGACCCTTTTCTAAGATATGATCATGAAAAGGATTCTGATACTTCACAAGCTCAAGAAAGGGTCTCGGGAACTGGAAATCAGAAGCCTATATTCTAGCTCTGACTTTCTCATTATCTCGGTGACACTGGTGAAGCAATGGCAGCTGTACCTTAATTTTCCTCTCTTGTGTCTTGGGGACACCTGGGGCTGCGCTTCACGGGGCTTATGAGAGTATAGAATGAAATAATAAATATGAAAGGGTAACGAACTATTAAGGTATTATGTGATTGAAATAGTACCAATTTCAATGTTATTAATCGTTTCTCCTCTACTTTTCCTTTCATATCTATTCTGACTTTTTTGCTCACAAACCTAAGAGGAGTTGAGATGATAAAGCCTGAGCTTTAGAGAATCTCAGGGTTGCAAAGAACTAGTCCAACCTCCCAGTCCAGCTCAGGAATCCTTCCCAGTCCAGCTCAGGAATCCTTCCCAGTCCAGCTCAGGAATCCCTCTCCTAAAGGAAGATCAGAGAACAAAAGTGACTCGCCCGAGATCAACTGCCAGGAGGCTCCCTATCTTTTGCCCCCACAATTATGCATTCTTCAAGTACATGACAAGGAGTGATGAGGGAGGGCGAGAGGCTGAGCAGGATACAAGGGAAAGTAGCTGTCGATGAGGTCAGGTGGCTACATACTGGTTGGCCTTTGATGTTATACCAAGAGACCAAAAAGTTTAGATTTGATCAGTTAGGAAGTGGTGGTGTTTGAGCAGAAGAGCAGCCCATGATGATGGTTTTGTTGCTGTTGTTGTTTTAAGATTTATTTATTTATTTATTTGAGAGAGAGAGAGAGAGAG